>JAHLMJ010000019.1:600000-916872 GCA_019915105.1 Strobilurus luchuensis | reverse complement strand
AACGAATCCCCAGGCCCTTCACACTACGTCTCAGAAGTCTCTAGGGTTACATAGGCCGACCGAATCTCTCTCCTGTCGGCGCCGCCTCACCACCGCAACCAATAAGATTCATTTTTTGATTTACAGTATGAACCACCACCATCTAAAAAATCGAAACCGCGATTACCGTCGCTGACACCCAAAAACACACAGCGAAAAGCTTCCAGCTGGGCATTGCGCACTGCTGGTTACTTGTTCGTCGATTTCTGCGCCCCCGCGCCCTCCACACCGACTAGCTCCGTGTCGCCATGTCAGCAGTCAGCATTTTCAAAAACCCACACGCTGCGGTAAGGCATCGGGATTTTGAATGACAGCTCCGACGTCTCGATGGTCGATTCACCCGTCCATGCGCCCCTTGCGGCCTTGCCCCGATGTTGGTGTCATTGCGTTTTTGCTGACGCCCGGCGAATTCAGGTCAACTCGGAGAATGCGCTGGATGTCCTCCGCTGAATGTACTATCAGCGGAAGCCTCAAGGCATCCTCACATATCTCCAGAGCGGGGGGGGGGGGGTCCTGTCGACGTCTCTCGACGTCCCTGTGTCGATAGTTTTGTCGACTGCCTGTGCCGATGCTGTACATAAACTGTTTGCCATTATGGTGTGCTCCTGTAGTGAGATCTGGCTGGAAAGGGAGCATAGACCTTGCACTCCTCCACTTTTCCTAGTACAGAGCGTGCATTGGGCGCCTCACGCCTTTCCAACGCTTGCTTTTTCTTTGCCCGCGCCTCTGTCCGAGTGGGTTTTAGAGTTTCGATCAGCTTGCCGAATGGGGCCGAAGTAAGCCACCATCATCTCGGCCTCACGGCAGTGATCGTTGCACAAAACATCTGGCTCTCGCAACGCAAAGGAAAGTTCAGTATCCACAAGTCAGTGGAAGGGATCATACGTAAAACATAACAAACAAAACTCAAAACTAGCGCAAGCGTGCAAGGGAGCTAATTAACGGTGGGTTGGCCTTGGTTGCACTGAATCGGGATGGCTTGCCGTCTCGCCATTTATGACACTGGGCAAAGTTCTACAGCAGCAGCGTTTGCGCGTTGACTGCGAGCTCGGCTTGCTTGGGAGATAAGGTGGTTAAGTTGGAGATAATTACAGTAGTCGTGCCTGCTGTACTCTAGCGTCCGGCGATCAGTAATTGGTCCGTGCCGAGTATGAATGAATGAATGAATGATCAGACAGGGTGTCCTCGACCCTTCATTCCAGTATAGGGGGGGATCATAGGGGAGATCATGTCATGGCAACTTTTCTCTGTCCCTCATAGTCTCTGTTTCTCTTCACGGTTCACGTTGGGGAAGCTGTCCATGGCTACCTACCCTCATGACAACGGAGGGTAAGTGCAACTTTTATCTCTGCATGAACACAGATATGGAACAATGACATGAACAGGATATATATCCCCGCGGCGCACCTGAACACGATGCTCTATATGGTTCAAGTCGGGCTGTCGGGGTGGTGTTTGACACACCACAGGCTGGACCGCTACTACTGCCATGGGATACATGCGTTGATGGTCATAGACGCGGCCTGTTCAGTCGTGGTGATCGCGAATGCATACGAGGCGAGTTCGTGTTGGTCTATGGGACTGGACGACCACTGATTGTCTGAGCCCATAGATCTTGGTGATACATTCCGGTCAGTCCTACACTCGCTTCATTATGGAACCAATCAAATCTCCAACTGGGAATGCTCGACCACAGGCGAATTTCTCACCACATCGTACTGGACGACACCCACGATGATGATGCTCACGTATCTGTCTTCAGCCTTGGCGCAGACTTTTTTCGTGTATCGATATTGGACATTGTACGCGAACCAACTTTGTATTCGTTCATTGCCCACGTTCTGACTTCTCCCAAGATCGCGAGATAAGTGGGTTACATCGGTGATCTTGACTCTCATAATAGCACATGTCAGTAAAAGTACGCTAGTACTTGCTGTTTGCTTCCTGACGGCTTTATAGTATGGCTGTGCCCTTGCGACTGCAATCTACGTCTTCATGCACCCTCCAGAGCAGGGAAATTCTTCAGACTTCCTCTCGAGGTTGGTGTTGGTCGAAAATCTGGTTACGTGAGTCCAAGGTTCCAGTATATGCACGCTAATCGTAACATACACCAAGTGCCGCAGCCTCGGTGAATGCTGCCACCGATATTCTTCTAGCTGTGGCATTGACCTGGAGACTGTCACGTATTGACTCGACTTACTCGGCCACGAAAAGGTAGATTGTTCTCATATCTCATTCGCTTCTGACACGTCTCGAAATTTCAGTCTCCTTCGTCGAATATCAGTGTATTCCGTGACATGTGGCCTCACCACCGCAGTGTCAACTATCCTCATGATCGTACTTCTATTCACCAGTAACAACGGTACGCATGCTTGCTCTCACATTTGCGTAAATTGTTGCAACTTTTCTCCCTTCTGTTTCGCAGGCTTTGCCCTGGTATTTGCATCCCTGGGACGCATCTATAGCATCACAGTCCTGCTCAATCTCATATTGATGAAGTCGAACAGGGAGACTGACACTGATACATTCGAATTACCTACACTACCTCCCACTGCCGACCTAATGACCGTCCTCGACCCCATGCGTATGTGACCCATGTCCTGAGTGACGGGTTTTGACACGATCTGCTCTTTCAGACTTCAACGGCGACCTCACCATGCACCAGCCAAGCAAGGTGCAGCTGCGGGATGATGTGGTCCGTCAGACGCCTTTCTCCTATCACTCGACCTAACGAATAGACAGAGTGAAAATCGTGTGCAAGGCATTTCCAAATTCTCAGAGCACCGAATGCCGTAGTCCCCACAGCATGCACGAGAGAGTTCGCGTGTTGACACCTAGCCATGCCGGTTCTTTTCGTCTCCCGAGCAACCGTCTTATATACTGGAGACATGATATACATTCTATTGTAACATTTTGCGCTACAGTGCACACGCCTACTGCATCGTGATGGGGATGGCGGCATGAGCCAGATTCTGTCGACTTCCGCCAGAGTTGAAGTAGAATCACCGCGGCCAAAGGGCGTCGACGCGTTGAGTCCCAGGTGGTGGTTGGGTTGGAGCCAGGCCGTCGAGGATAGCCGGAGGAGAAGGTGACGGTGTTTGGGGAAGGTCGAGTCTGGAAGGTATCCGAGGAGCCCTGCTTGCTGACTGGGAGAAAGCTTGGACATGTATGGTTGCGGCCACCTTACAATGTCACTTACAAGGACCCGGACTCAAGTTGGGCGCGGCGGCAAGACGAGAAAGAATCGTACGGTACGCGACCACGTCCGAACGACGGTGGTATGATAGCTGAGCTCCGGTGCTCGACTTTCTTCTGGCCCCCATCTCCGCCCTGTGTTCAAGAGCGCGTTCAATGAGGGTGTAACGCTCTATGCCCAAGATTGATTTATTGAGTATTTCGTCTGCCTTTGCATCCCTGATGCGCCCTACCCTCGACCTTCCATCCTCTGACAATATCAGGACTCGGCGATTAAAAGTGCCCAGGAATTTTGTACGGGAGTATCAGTAACTAATGTGAGGTTTTTTTGCCTACCTTGAACATACAGCTACAACCTACTCTGGAACTGGTCAGTGTACTCGCTGTAGATCTACGAGAAACTCGCAGTCATCAATGCTAGGGCATGAATGATGTCTACCGAGAGCAACACAGCACATAATCCTCTTTGCCCCGTCTTGTAGTCTCTTCGAATCGTTGAGACTTCGGATTAAATTCGAGAATTACTCGAAGGTTGATTCAAGCCTAGGCTCGTGGGTAAGTAATTGGCGTTGATGGTGAAGTAGTTCGACCTGCCAGACTGCTGCCAGTGTTCCACAGTCGCCGTGAAGTTGCATCTCCACGTGACACCACAACTGAGGACGAGCTCTTGGAGCTTCCTCATGGGAGTTGAGCTGAGGCGGCACGGATACATCTCTACCAAGACTCTGCTGGAACTAGACCTGATATCATATATGAATTGTTCACAAACAGGGACCTACAAGATGACACTGCAGTCTGAAGCGACCCGTCATGTCGCTATAAACTGAGAAAGGAGTCGGATTTGCAAGGAGAGAGCCCAAGAGAACGTTTGCCTCCGCTTGAGTTGGACAGGCTGTAGGCTACCTCAACCCCGAGATTGACTGCGTCGTCCAATAGATGAGCTAGCATTGCACGGCCAATCAGATGGCAGCCGTCTGCCGATGTCGGAAATGGGATGATCCATCGCAAAAGCTCGCAGCAGAAGCTGAAACGACGCGTTCAAAACGCGCTTCTGGATTAACTTCGTAGGAAGGAGAAGACTGAGATGCGTTACGCAAGAGGACAGGGCAGATAAAGTATGACTGTGTTCAAGAAGAAGAACAAGCTTGGCAATAAAAGGTGACGTCGTCGTCGCCAACAAAGACAAACACATTACATCGCGGTTCGAACCGAAAGCTCGTCGCTGGCAACTCCTTCTTGCTTCACTACCACTACGACGCCGACGGCCCACTCACTGTCGAGCAAGCCAGCATGCTGTCGAAACGCATCATTGCCGTCGCGAAAGGGCGGGCAGTGTTCGACCCAAAGTCGGCGCAATGCATGCGCGGATTGTACGCTCTTTTGACAGATTCTTTTGGTTGGAATCTCACTGTTGAGCTACAGAGGGGCGGCCGCTATTCGCACTCGTCGCGCCCAGTTCCATTCCTCCAGGCTGCTGCAGGGTTGGTGCCTCCAATTCACTTCTGACACCCCATATTGACGGCCCAATAGCGGAGACCGTCAAGGTCCCCCAAATGGCTGAGTCGATCACCGAGGGCACCCTTAAATCGTGGACGAAACAGGTCGGCGACTCGGTCGAGGTGGACGAGGAGGTTGCGACCATCGAGACGGACAAGGTCCGCTCTTCTCAACGTGTCATCTGGCGCAACTTATGGCCTTCTAGATTGACGTTTCTGTCAACGCTCCCAAGTCAGGCAAGATTGTAGAACTTCTGGCCGCTGAAGAGGACACTGTCACCGTTGGACAGGACTTGTTCAGGATTGAACCCGGCGAAGGTGGTGCTTGTACGTGTCGCTATCCGTCTGTTCGTACACTTCGAAGCTGAAAATCACTCAGCATCATCATCTGAATCAGGTCCTCCTCCGCCCAAAGAAGAGGAGTCAAAACCTAAAGAAGAGGAATCAAAACCTGCCGAATCCTCCACTCCTTCCCCTCCCAAACAGGCAGAGAAACCCGCTCCCTCGCCCGAGAAGAAACCTGAACCCAAGAAGGAATCGAAGAAGGCACCTGAGACACCATCGCCTGCTCCTGCTGCCGGCGCGCGCACAGAGACAAGGGTACGCTGAATCCGTGAAGTCAAGATGTTTCTCCCTGATAACGGTTTGCAGGTCAAGATGAACCGCATGCGTCTTCGTATTGCTGAGCGTCTGAAAGAGTCCCAAAACGCGGCCGCCTCCCTCACCACCTTCAATGAAATCGACATGTCCTCCCTCATGTCCATGCGCTCCAAGTACAAGGATTCCATACTCAAGGAGCACGAAGTCAAGCTCGGATTCATGAGCGCGTTTGCCAAGGCCTCTGCTCTTGCCTTGAAGGAGATTCCTGCTGCAAACGCTTCCATCGAGGGCGACGAGATTGTTTACCGTGACTACGTTGATCTCAGTGTTGCTGTCGCCACTCCTAAGGGCCTTGTCACTCCCGTCGTCCGCAACGTCGAAACTATGAACTTCCTCCAGATTGAGAAGGAGATCGCAGCCTTGGGCAAGAAGGCCAGGGATGGCAAGCTCACCTTGGAGGACATGGCTGGCGGAACATTCACCATGTGCGTTTCCTTCCTGTCCGTTGTGTTCCGGGCTGACTTGGGGTAACGGCAGTTCCAACGGAGGTGTCTTTGGGTCATTATATGGAACGCCCATCATCAACTTGCCGCAGGCCGCTGTCCTCGGTATGCATGCCGTGAAGGAAAAGGCTGTTGTTGTCGATGGCCAGATCGTCATCCGCCCCATCATGGTCGTTGCGTTGACGTACGACCACAGATTGCTGGACGGTCGGGAGGCGGTCACTTTCCTCGTCAAAGTGCGCGACTATATTGAGGACCCGAGGAAGATGCTCCTTGCTCCTTGATTCACTGGCACCTATAGCTTACATTGGAAGCACTAGCATCTAATACTCTAATGAATTTATTTAGGCTTATCCATGGCCGGACATTGTATAACGTGTTGAGGTGTCGTCGACATGCTGGTTGAACTACGACGGAGTGAGGCTCGTGAACGGGCGTCGGCGTTTCGATACAACGCGCACAAGACGCACGTATCGACACGCTGCCGTAATCTGTTCTTGACCGTCGTTGACATGTGAGTCTCAAGTTCGAACTCGCGGGCGGAAGTGGGCGTTGGCTGTTTCTGTTTCGCCAGACGGGGCATCGTTGTCCCATGAACCATGATCCCTGATTATTTCAACCTCACTGCACGATCAGCGGTCAGAGATATGAATCGCTTATGGCAGCGACGCGTAGGTAGCAACAACGCCTCTCAGGTTCAACTGTATGCATGCTAAACTTGGGCGCTCAGTCACAACCTTCAGGTACAGTTTTGGCGAGAAGATAGCCAGGATCTGCTCAGGATTCAACACGATGTGTATTCATAGGCACCAGCGGCAGCTACGACATGTCTGGCTCTTCAAGGCCCAGGGAAGTGTTTCCGACTCCCTCCAATGCAAAAATCTTGGCCCTCTCAATAGGCGCCATATTCTTGCTTCGCCCGAAATCAACTCAAGGGCGTTTCTTTCTCACAGCATCTAACCATGTTCCCCGATATGATACAGAACCTTTTCAATTCTTATACGACGGTGTTTTGGCCCATGATGCTTGTCAGCGCTCAAAAACTGCGTTGTTTCCGGGGCAGACAGCTAATTTGGGCACCTCTTGCTTGCAGCGCACCCTGAACAAAGAACCAAGCATCAAGCGACTTTCAAAAGGACCCTTGGTGGCTAGTGTATTCCCACTCGTCTTCTTCCGCTCCCTCCTTTGCTATGTCTTCTACAACGTCCTTACTGGCGTTGTCCTTCGTTTCTGTCGCTTTTGCGGCTATTGGACCTTCTGCTGATCTGTACGTCGTCAATCGCAACGTCTCGCCCGATGGATTCCCAAGGACGTGCGTCTTCTGTCGTTTTGTGACGCGAATCCGAAACTCATTTGCTGAACAAATTTTTGTTGTGTAGCTCTACCCTTGCTCAGTCTAGCGCTCAATCTCATGACTTTCCTGGTCCGCTCATTCGTGGCTACAAGGTGCGCGGCGCACGACGCGTCTTTCTGAACTCTACATGATCTCGATCCTGTCTAGGGAGACACTTTCCAGATCAATGTCATTGACTCTCTCACGGATAATACCATGCCCCTGAGCACTAGCATCGTCAGTCATAGAGATGCGCCTCCTCCTACCGCTGACCTTGTGCTCAGCATTTTCATGGTATTTTCCAAGAAGGATCAAATTATGCAGATGGGTGAGTAGCATATGCTTCGTAGCCTTTCGTCAAGGATGAAACAATTGCAGGGCGAGCTTCGTAACACAATGTAAACATATCTCTTCATCTTGCTCTTGATTTGCGATACTGACTTTCGACAGGCCCCATCACGACTGTTCGTATTCGAACTCTTTGCTCCAGGAGTACTAGTAGCGTATTAATGCGGTACACAGGGCAATTCGTTTCTGTATCAGTTTCACGTCCCGGACCAAGCTGGTGTGTCTTCATTCAGAGACTAATGCCTTGTTTACGAATTTGCTTCAGGCACCTTCTGGTATCATTCGCATCACGGTCAGTGAGCAACAGAAGAATGGGTAGTATGATATGCTTACAGTGTGCGCGTAGCGATTCAATACTGTGATGGCTTGAGAGGGCCCTTAGTGATCTACGATAGGAATGACCCTTATGGGCACCTTTACGATGTTGATGATGGTAAGGCTTGTCTAGTATCTATGAGGACCTCCATCTGATCAAACTTCCATCCAGAATCGACCGTCATCACTCTTTCGGAATGGTCTGTGGAGTTGCTCGCAAAGTCTTGCAGTGATCCTAATGTCGATCACAGGTATCACGTCCCTACGACGCAAGCTGACCCGACCACCCAGTTCAAGTCTACACTCTTCAATGGTAAGTTCTGGAAGAACATCGTAGGAAACAGCTGAACAGTGATCGATCTTGCAAGGCAAAGGACGCTATGTTGGAGGAGTGAGTTGACTTTTACCATTCCCGGGCCTATCCCACAGAATCTAAGCATTTATCTCAGCCTGCAGTTGACCTGTACAAGCTCACTGTCAAGCGCGGAACACGCTACCGCCTTCGCCTTGTATCCATGTCTTGCGAACCCGCTTGGACCTTTGCCATCGACGGACACAAATTCACAGTCATTGAGGCCGATGGCGTCAACACCCTGCCGCTGGTTGTCGATTCCCTCACGATCTACACCGGCCAGCGCTACTCACTTATCTTGAACGCCGATCAAAATATTGGCAATTATTGGATGCGTGCGAGCCCCAATCTTGGCGACCAGGGCTTCGTGGGGGGGATCAACTCTGCTATCCTTCACTATATTGAATCGAGCAATGCCGACCCAACGTCAATGCCAGCGATCAGCCCGAGCCCTCTGTTGGAGACCCACCTTCACGCACTCGAGAACCCCGGTGCCCCCGGTCTACCCTTCAAGGGAGGCGCTGACGTTGTACTGGATTTCAACTTCACCGTCGATCTTACCATCCCCCAATTCTTCGTCAATGGTGCCTCGTTTGTTCCTCCGACTGTGCCCGTCCTGCTTCAGATCCTCAGTGGTGCCCACACGGCGACGGACTTGTTACCTGCTGGCAATGTTTATCTCTTGCCTAAGAACAAGGTTATCGAAGTCACCCTTCATGGCATGATACTCGCTGGACCGGTGAGAGTGCTCTGCAACAATCCGTGCCTCCTGTATTAATCGAAGCATGCAGCATCCTTTCCATTTGCACGGTGTACGACCTCTCTTCTGGGATCAAGTATCTCAGCCTAACTTTAGTATTCCAGCACACGTTCGATGTCGTCCGCAGTGCCGGAAGCTCAACCTACAACTACTTGAATCCTGTGCATATTGTTTCCGTTATTGCGATCAATGTACTGATCATATCTTTAGGTCCGCCGCGATGTTGTGTCGTCCGGCCTCGACGGTGACGAAGTCACCTTCCGCTTCAAGACTAACAATTCAGGTCCATGGTGCGCACCTCCCTCCCAAAGTGGTCTGCAGTACTGACATTTCACATTCGTAGGCTATTACATTGTGCGTCTGATTATCTAGCTACATGTCACCAGGAAACTGATCTCCTCTTAGGTCATATCGACTTCCATCTCGCCCTGTAAGTGAACGATTGTCTTTAGTTTGTAGATGTCTCTGATGTCCTGTCTCTCACTCTACCTAAGCGGGTTGGCCGTTGTCTTCGCGGAAGACGTCGGCACAATTGCCAAGAGCCACCCACCTCGTACGTGTCTGGCTTGCTGAATTGTATAGGGGAATGGAGCGCTGACAAACCACCGCAGTGTCATGGGACAATCTTTGTCCTGTCTACGACACCTTATCTCCTTCCCAGCAATGAGACGTGCTATCTTTTAATACAAGCATTGAGAAGGACATCTAGCATTCATACTCTATGCGTAGGCAGTCCCACATCCTCCAGTTTTGCTACTCAAAGGAATCATCATCCGAGCAGAAAATTGGCAACCTAGGGTACATCTAATCCAAACTATCATGTTCTCCCCTCATCTTCGCTAGTGGGACGCCGCATACGCGCTTGATGGGCTGGATGGGCTGGATGTCGATTGGATGTCGTTGGCGCATTGAGCTAGGCTCTGCCCCTGTAGCATAATATGTCGATGCATTGAGCTTGGCTCTGCAGTTTGTTTTCGCGACGCATTAAGCTTGGCTCTGCAGTTTGCTCGATGCTTTGAGCTAGGCTCTGCAGTCGTGAGCATTGAGCTTGGCTCTGCCACTGTGTTTCACGCATGCGATTTGCTCTGCAGTATCTGTTCATACCGGCGCTGGCAAGGAGTGAGACTGGCGAAAATATGAATGCTGCATTGCCCGTCCAGTTGTTGATGCCAATACTCTACAGTACCGTGTAGTGCTCCTTTGGTCTGTAAGTCGGTGCAAGTATACGCGCTCTGGCGCTGGCTATGCAGCCCGCCGATATTCCCGACTCGCAGATTTTTAAGGTTCGGACACATCAGACGGCACGACCGGCATGCGTCGCGCTACATTGCCGAGCGGATACAGCAAGGATACAGAGGTGCAACGACGACATTGAAGTTGAGCGCCATGTCATCCTTGCCTGCTGTCATCCGGCGCGGGTGTAGAGGAAGAGTCCATTGCTGCCAATGATCCGGCGGAGGTATACTGTGCTGAGAGGCCGCGGGAGTGGAATGCCGACGGTTACTGTTTTAACAGGACGGAGGGCTCAGACACCGGTACCATTGGACTGGTGAGATGGAGTACAAGGATCTCATCGCGGCCTACTCATGTGTATGATGTATTCAAACCGATTCGGGCTTTGCCCACATATGTACCTGAATGGTACATGTAGGATAGTTCTATACATTGAGCTGGGCTCTGTAATCTTGGTATCGAGCTTGGCTCTGCCGTTGCATTGCTATCAGCTCTGCAGTCCTCCCCAAGGCGGACGGTAAACTTCTATATACAAGTGGTGACTATCTTGCATGCTCGCAGTGGTCCGACCCGGTCTGAGATGTGCCCGCTTACATTGTTCGCTCGCACTCGCATTCTCGACCGTCTCTCTCCAGCAGCCGATGTCAACACATCCCGGTAGCTTTCCCTGGCTCGGGTTTTATCCTCGAGGAGGTCGGTCTTGGGTTTTATCCTCAAGGAGGTTTTCTCATTTCCGGCACTCTGAGAGGTTTTTCCAGCAGGGTTTTGATGCACCCGTCGTTTGTGATATCTGATGTCCTTCGACACTTGTAGTTTTTTAATCCAGTAGTTTCTCATCCACTACCACTGAGCATCACTCGGACTTACCTTACGGGGGCTGCTTCAACGTGGTTAGGTGGTAGTGCGATTCGGTACCGTAGCATTACTGTAGTACGGACCGTGCTGTGTTCTTTAGGGGCTAGATGCACGTTAAAATATATCTATCTATCTATCTATGGACTTACTGAATTTAAATAATTTCCAATGAGCTCAACATCCCATTTGCGCAGTGATTGTTCAGCAACGTTGCATCGAGGTTCCACAGATGATGACTACAGTCAATTGTTCCTCACGGTCTGGCGTAGATTCGGTGTTATGAGTTGCCTGCGATGATTCCCGCTATTCACTCCTCTCAAAATATGCATATATTATTGTACAAAATCAACAGGCCGGCCTCGCTCTCACAGTAAAGACCCCTAGCAACATGACTACCCGCTCTGCAAGACGACGTCACAGTACTGTACATGAATACTCATGACGAATGAAAAGAAAGAACGGAAAGATACCGAGCAACGAATCGATTGGTGATTATACTCACGCTAAGTACTTTATAATTGCAAAATTTTTAGTTTGTTACAGGCTGGACTTGTCGCCCCTCAGGACGCTTGAGAGCCGAGCGAAGAGGAGCTTTAGGGACCAGTCGATGGTTGATATCGATGCGCACGCCCTGTTCGTTCATCCAACCTTCGCCGGGCTCTGGATAGTTTTGAAGATCCAGAGGGAATTCCATCCCAAGCTCTGGTGTCCTATACGTACCTGTATTCGTCCACAATTGGTCACTATGAGCAGCGAAGACATCGTTAGTGAGAAATGGAAGTTGAATGAATGGCGACCAACCCTCGCTTATTGAACCAGCCTTGCCGTCGTTGGTCCGGGAAAATGGGGGAGGGACATATAAGGTTTTCATTCCAGCGAACAGTGCGCATAGCGGGGTTGTTGAAGATCACACTCGAGCGCTCGGGGATCGATGTCAGCTGAGGGGGATTGCGATCGCCGTCAGAGTGGCGGCGGTAGGGAGCAGGCTGCTTTACTTCAGCACGGGGGGCATCATCTGCGGAGTGGCGCCGTTGAGGAGGGGCGCGTCTCAAGGCATCCATTCGCGTGGCACTGGGTTCTGGTCGCGATGCCGAACTTGAGGACAACGCCGGGATGTCATTCGCAGGTGTAGATGGGGTCGCCGCTGCTAAGACATTGGGAACTTCATGATGATCCAGCCTCATGTGCGCAGACGCAAGAGAGTCCCTCCGGATCCGACCCGCTACCGTGTGAGTGGCGGAAGGAGGCGCAGCCTGAGCGCTGACATGCGGAGGAGAGATCGACCGCTCCCTTTGAGTCTGTTGACTGGATGGCACTGGTATCGTGACCATGCGTCGCGTTTCAGGTACTGTCTCTCGGAGGCCCCTCTCCGGAGAACGCGCGAGACCCCGGTCAGCACGTCCTAGAGGTGATGGTTGAATAGGGCTACGACAATCCCCGTACGAAAAGGACTGCACATTAACCGGAGATTGGCGAGGCAAGGGATCAACGCTCTCGGGGCTAGCACGCCTGGGAAGGGGATGTTCAAGCGAAGACTGTGAAACAGGAATGGGTGGGACGTGGTGAGAGACACTGTAGGGTTGTGGCGCTTTTGGGTGGGGAGTACTGGAGGGTGATGGCGCACTGGAAGTGGAAGGTGTAGGAAGCGGAGGTATAATTTGGTGTGGTTGGGCAACCGAAGGTGCAAGAATCGATGGGCGTTCGTCAACTAACGTCGAAGATGATGACGACGATCCCAGGCGTGAAGCTGCGACGGAAGCATAAGACCGGCGGCGTTGTTCAGACAATGACATTGGCATTGAGGGAGAGGTCCGAGTCGCATGTTCACTGCGTGGGGATGCATTAACCAGCCCCACGTTCACGTCGGAGTCTCCAGGCAAAGTCGACCCTTCATCCTCTTCGTTGTATGTGAGGATCTGTATACCCCCAAGATCCAGGCCCGAGGTCGCGGAACTGTTGCTCGGAGAGCTGGCTCTCATTTCCGACCGGGGAGTCGAATCGTAGCTTCTTTGGTGTGACACATCTGAGAAAGCAAGACCGGGAGGTAGAGGAAGTGTTCCGCCACCGGCCGTTTGGGAGTTATACTGTGTAGGGTGTGTGCCGGTGGAAGGGGGATTTGGGAAATAATATGGCATAAAAGAGCTGTCACGTCGAGATGAGGGATTATGTGACGACTGTTCATACTCTGGTCGGCTATCACCGCGATAAGAGTCTTCGGAAACAGGCGGGAGTGGTACCAACTGCAATCGGTTGGGAGCCTCCGGAAGAAGATTCGTTGAAGTGGGCGATACGCGGGCCACAGATGGAACAGAATTTGGAGCTGCCGCTTGAGCTGTAGCATGGCGTCGTTCAGGACTAGTCAAAGGTGGGTGGAGCATGATATCGGATGGATTACTGGCCACAGAGGGAGCGAAGTCAGAACCAGAATGGGACATATTGGCGGACGGTCCTCTGTAATGGACGGTCCTGGAATTATACTCTGTGTTCAAGAAAGTACGATGGTCGTCAGGCATGGGAGGTGTGGAATGTGGCGCATAGGATATCTGCCTCTGCAAAGGGCCAGGTCGGTCGTCAGAACGATGCGCGGACGCGTCCTCATCGCGACGAACAGCTTGGGAGGCGCTAGATAGCATGTGGGCAGGATGGGAGGTGCGAGAATTTCCACTGATGATGGAATGATCGTTTGGAGAAGGTAGAGAAGAGGCTGCATCAGTGGGCGAAGAAGAGGAAGCCGTGGTCAAGCTGTCCGTGCTTGAGGACAAAGCAGGGGAGAAAGAAGACGGAGTGTATGAGGCAGACGAGGAGCTGTCAAATTCTGAAGTCGAAAAAGCTTCCGACTTGTTAGATATCGAGGATTGGTAGATGTATGTCCCGTTTGCGTTAGAGCAAGGGTAAATAGAGAAATTCCGAGGGATGAGGGGGTTTTCGCCCGGTGGAGCAGCGGATATATACGGGTAATTGGCTGCCTTCGAAGCGGGAATTTTGGGTTGACTGAAAAGAGACCAAGAAGGGAACCATCCCATATGGCCACTGTTCTGTGGCGGTACGCCAAACTTGTTGTTTCCTGGACCTGGACCCGACGCCAAGGTCGGGGGTTTGAACATGTTGACAGAGAAGGGACGAGTCATCTACAGAAGCTGGGGTCAGTATCGGGGAATGCGAGAACAGAAGACAGAACACCGACGCGCCTTGACTGAATTGGAGGATTGTCGGCTTCTGGGGACGGACATCGAGGTGAGCTTGGGGAAAGCTCAAAAAATGCGGAGGTGACGACCGAGAATTTATAGTATGTCGGCCGCATGCGAAATAATGGGATCGCGCTACCTCCACGAGTTCACCCTGCTACAAGACGCGCGGTGTCCGATCATACACCAGATTCGAAAGTGACCGCCAATCACCCCCATTGCAGTTAGTGCCTGAGCTTGTTTACTCGTTCATGCGCGGAAACCCGACGCTGGTCAGGACTCTGCTCCTGGCCAGTCTCACCACACAATGCGGTAGGTCCAGTAGTGCCACGCGCGATGCGAGCTCCAAGAAGGTCGCTTACACGCAGAACATGAAACAATTCCTCTGGTGTATCAGGCAGACCAGCCCCCCGAGAAGCAAAAGGAGGTTATGCGATCCTGCTAGATGCCCCCTTCGCGGTCAGCTCTGCAAGTCCACGTAGTAAATCATTCCTCGGATGCTAAGATGAAATGCCTCGGGAGGTTTCGCAGATACTGGGCAATGAGATATGCTGTCAGCGTCAACACTATGCGAACGACGGTCGAACTCACACGAGGACTCGACCAAGTCGCTTCATCATCATGGGACCAGGGACACTGGGACAAAAACAACGCGTCTGTAAAATGAAAAGCTCGGATCAGACGGCGGCTATGATCTCCGACTGAACCAGCCATGCCGGGTGCTACTTAAGTCTGTCGTTTCTGGCGGATTATGCTGATTTGCACATGTGTTGAGCATTGCGAGTGTCCTTCGAGTTTCAAGTTATCCCTGAGTTGGACGAAAACATCGCGAACTCTGTTCTATGCAAGGCCTACTTTTGTCTACCAATCAACGAGCCGAACAACAACCCTAGCCCCGACAGCGAAGTCCACTTTTAATATGACTCTCATTAGAACTGAATGTCGCTCTTCACAGGCTCTTGAAATTTTGACGCCACCGATAGTGTCCTCTGCTCAAGCTACAGGCGGCGATGCAAGGAGGAAATGAGGAACGCCGGCAATTGCCGAAGACAGCTCACTTGGCAGTGGATACTGGTGACTGTTGACAGTTTTACGATGAAGGTCAGCACTGTACAAACGGGAAGTTCATGAGAGCGATGCTGGACGCACGTTCTGGATATTGGAGAGTTGTTACGGTGTTTGAGGAGCGCTCAGTACGACATGCTCCTCCAGGTGTGAGGACGTGACGGTGGCACTCAAGTTCAAGCGTGGTTGCACGGCGTGGAACGGCGCCGCGGCGCAGAAGGCCTGGGAACATCGAACTCTGAGGCGCTTCTTCTACCACCAGCAACGCCTACGGTTGGGGCTAGTACTACCTGGCCCACAATGACTGTGTTTATCGGTGCCACTCTATCCAAGGACTGACACCGCCAGCATTGCCATGCAATGCACGCCCCCCGAGATGGACATTGATGAAGCAAATTCGACGCTTCAAAGTTCAGTTTGGGGTCAGAGTCTTGGACTCCAAGAACAGATACTAGGCCAAAAGGGTAGAGCTGACGTAGATTCCTCCAGACACGAAGCGCAGACTGTGAGAATTACCACTATGGCCCGAGCGAGTCGAAGAGCTCCACTGGCCTACTGACACCATCATGTTTCTGTTGAACCGTTGTGAGGTTGCCATTACAAGAGTTTGAATCAACTAAGTATTTGAGCTCGTGGTTGAGTCGAACACGCGAGCGGCTACTGCCGGGAACCGAGGTAACGCGACCAGTATCGTATGCACGGTTAGAATGCACCTTGATTTGTACCATCACCTTGCCCTTCTACATTCCTGCGGGCTCCTGAGGAAATTTGGACCTCAGCATGCATGCCCTGCATGAGGAGCTTGTGCCTCCAAGCGGGGTCGAGTTTATAACGACCCTGAAGCTCACACACTCGACAATTGCGGTATCGACCCGTCACGAATTGGCTGCAAGGGTGCTCTGCAATGTCGTCGTCGCGCGAGCCAACATCCTGCGCATCTTTGAGGTCAGAGAGGAGCTGGCGCAGGTGTCTGGACAGTACGAAGAGGAGCGGGAGAGGAAGGGGAAGAGTCGCAGGGACACGGAGCCGGTAGAGGGTGAGACGACGATGGACAAGCAGGGCGACGGTTATGTGAACATTGCAAAGGTATTCATTGTGTAAGTACGCACATGCAATCAATTGATTTGTCCATTTTTTCGCCGCCCTCAGACCGCGGACAAAGCAAGTGTGCCCACTGTGACCAAGTTCTACTTTGTGCGTGAGCATCGACTGCATGGAACCGTGACCGGGATGGCGGGTGTGCATTTGACGACGTCGGCTGAGGACAAGCTGGACCGGCTGCTCGTTTCCTTCCGAGATGCAAAGGTACGTTGATGCGAGCGGAGAAGCTATTTGTTTGCTTATTCGCGCACAGTTGGCATTGCTGGAGTGGTCGGACGAGATACACGACCTTATAACCGTCTCGATTCACACCTACGAACGAGCGCCACAAATTGTACGCGTTCCCCAACTCTCGGCCCGCTCTTCCGATCTCACATCTACCCTAGATGAACGCAGACATACCCTTATATCGCGCCCAGCTACGCGTAGAGCCCCAGTCCAAATGTGCTGCCTTGGTATTGCCGAAGGACGCCATTGCAATCCTCCCATTCCACCAGTACCAGGGCGACATGGATGCCATGGACCAAGACCACAAGGCCATCCCGTACTCTCCCAGCTTCATCCTCGACCTGGCGACATCTGTCGAAAAAACCGTCAGACACGTGGCGGACCTTGCCTTCCTCCCCGGATTCCACAATCCCACCATAGCTATTCTGTTTCAAGCGCAGCAGACGTGGACAGGTCGTCTCAAGGAGTTCAAAGACACGTTCAGAGTCATCATGTTTACTCTGGATATCTTCTCTCAAAACTTCCCTATCATCGCCTCCATTGAAGGCCTGCCTCACGACTGCTTGTCGCTCCTGCCGTGCTCCAGTGCCCTCGGTGGTGTCATTGTCATTGCCAGCAACTCCATCATTTACGTTGATCAAGCTGGTCGACGCGTGACTCTACCTCTCAACGGGTGGGCGTCCAGGATGAGCGATCTCCCTTTCATTACACCACCTGAGCACCATGACACCAACCTGCTCCTCGAAGGCTCTCGATCTGTCTTTGTCGACGACAAGACCTTTCTCCTCATACTCAAAGATGGTACGGTCTATCCTGTCGATGTCATCGCGGAAGGAAAGATTGTTTCCAAGCTCGTTATGGGTTCTCCATTGGCACAGACCGCGATCCCAAGTGTGGTTGAGAAGATTGTCGAACATGATCTGGTCATGGTCGCCAGCGCTGTTGGTCCTTCCATACTCCTTTCTTCCGCGAAGGTGGAAGAGGAGATTGAAGACGAAGACGTCGAGATGTCAGACGCCACTCCTGCGGTAGTGAAGGTGGACCAGATGATAATGGACGACGACGAGGATCTGTATGGACCCTCTGTGGTCTCTGAGACACAGAACACGACGGCCAGTAACGGACCTGTGAGGCAAACGAGAACCGTGCTGCAGCTATCGCTATGCGACTCGATACCGGCACATGGGCCGATACTTGACCTCGCCTTCTCTCTGGCACGAAATGGAGTATGGCATAGTTGCTGGACTGAAGATAACTACTGATACTGACTGCAGGAGCGGAATGTAGCCGAACTGGTTACTGCAAATGGTGCTGGACATATGGGTGGTTTCACCCTTTTCCAGGTCGGTGTTCTCATTCAAAAGCGAATGTGCTTATCCATTTTCTTCAGCGTGATCTTCCATCCAAGAAGAAAGGCAAACTTCACGCTATCGGTGGCTTACGCGGCATGTGGTCGCTTCCAATTCGACAACCTGTAAAGTCTGGCGGCGCCTCCTTCGAGCGTTCTTCGAATCCATACCAGCCCGAGCACGATACGCTGATCATCAGCACTGACGCGATCCCCGCTCCTGGAGTCTCAAGAGTATGCCCACTTCATTTGCAAACATAAACCTCATTCTGAACATGAATGACAGATCGCTGTTCGCTCAACAAAAAATGATGTCAACATCATAACGCGTATAACGGGGACCACCGTGGCTGCAGGGTCCTTTTTCCAACGAACAGCCATTCTACATGTCCTCACTGGCGCCATTCGGGTCCTTGAGCCAGGTGGGTTAATTCTGGGTTTGTGAGGATCGTAATGATGTGCGTACATTCAGACGGCACCGAAAGACAATCGATCAAGGATGTGGACAGCGCCGGGCCAAGACCAAAAATCCGCGCATGCAGTATTGTAGATCCTTATGTGCTGATATTTCGAGAAGACGACACGATTGGATTGTTCATTGAGACTGACCGCGGCAAGATACGCAGAAAGGATATGTCGCCGATGGGTGACAAGGTGGATGGCATTTCTTTGTCTATGCATCCACTTACTGAAGTCTTCGACTAGACATCAAGATATCTTACTGGGTGCTTCTTCACGGACCATACTGGTCTGTTTCAGAGTGCTCTGGAGAACGTCGGCGCTCCGCCAGGGAGTGCAGTTAGCGAGAAGCCTACTTCAACGTTGCAGAATGTTATGGGTCCTGCTACTCGGACGCAATGGCTCTTACTCGTTCGGCCACAAGGCATTGTTGAGGTTTGGCTTCCGTTGTACCCTTCTTCCCTTCAACGTTTGCTAATTCGTGTATCCAGATATGGTCACTTCCGAAGCTCATTTTGGTGTTCTCAACGGAGGGATTGGCAACTCTACAAGCTGTAGTCACAGACTCGCACTCTCCCCCTACGAACTCAGCGACTCCAGCGCAAGATCCTCCCCGCAAGCCTCACGATTTAGACATTGAACAGATCCTAGTGGCTCCTTTGGGCCAGACGTCACCAGAAATGCACCTCTTTGTGTGTCATCCTGTCTAATCCAGCATCCTGACACTCTTAACAATCTGATTCGCAGGCCTTCCTACGATGCGGCCAAGTGGCGATCTATCAGATCCTTCCTGCCGGGTCGGCGTTGGAGCTACCGGCCAACCCAAGAGCATCCACCCTTAACATCAAATTTGTCAAGGTTCTTTCCAAGGCGTTCGAGATCAAACGAGCCGAGGAGTCAGAAAAGACAGAGAAGAGTATCATTGCAGAACAAAAACGGGTATCGCGCCAGTTCATCCCCTTCAACACCGCACGAGGATCAGAGACGTACACTGGCGTGTTCTTCACAGGAGACAACCCCAGTTGGATTCTTGCAACAGACAGAGGTGGCGTACGGCTTTATCCTTCTGGGCACGGGGTCGTCCATGCGTTCACGCCGTGTTCACTCTGGGACTCGAGAGGCGACTTCTTGCTGTATTCGGAAGAGGTGCGCAGTAATTTGCCTTTGGCGTGGGCCAGCAAGTAACACTCGAGCTGTTTCAGGGCCAGAGTCTTTTGGAGTGGATGCCAGACTTCCAGTTCGATGGCCCGCTACCCTCGCGATCCATCCCTCGTGGGCGGGCGTACACTAATGTCTTGTTTGAACCCTCGACTTCATTGATTGTCGCGGCATCGGTGCTTGAGGCAACTTTTGCCTCGTTCGACGAAGATGGGAATAGACTTTGGGAACCGGATGGTGAGGATCGGCAAACTCTGAGCCTCTATGGTACCCTGATCATGTTGAAAACAAGCGCCCGATGTGGACTACCCAATGATTGAATGCTCCACCCTCGAACTCATTTCGCCTGACATTTGGGTCACTATGGATGGGTGAATCTCACAGTCGTCATTTCTGCCCGCCGAGAGAAGACTTACGGAATGACAGCTTCGAATTTGCTACAAATGAATATGTGACCGCCGTCGAGTGTGTTGCACTGGAGACTTCCAGCACGGAGACGGGGATAAAAACATTCATTGCTGTGGCCACGAGCATTAATCGCGGTGAAGATCTCGCCACGAAGGGCTGCGTGAGACTCCCACATCCATCATTGACAAGCTTTGGCACTCAATTTCATTCATCAGACTTACATTTTCGACATTGTCGAGGTTGTGGCGGATCAGTCTGCTCCTGGCCCCAAACGATGGTACAAACTCAAGCTATTGTGCCGTGACGATGCTAAGGGTCCGGTTACGGCACTCTGCGGCTTCGAAGGGTACTTGGTTTCATCTATGGGTCAAAAGGTGCGGCTGGGGGCTGCTTTGTATGAATTCGAGTTAACACGCGATGTTTAGATCTTTGTACGTGCATTCGACGCTGACGAGCGCCTCGTGGGCGTCGCGTTCCTGGATGTAGGAGTCTATGTTACCTCGTTGCGGTCAGTGAAAAACTTGCTGCTCATTGGCGATGCGGTCAAGAGCGTGTTTTTCGTTGCCTTTCAGGTTTGGTCTACCATGACGTTGATCACCCATTTATTGGCTAATGTTCATGTGTAGGAGGATCCGTACAAGCTGGTGGTCTTGGGGAAGGATCTCAATCGTGTAGGTGTCACCAATGTTGACTTTTTCTTCCGCGAAGAGGAGCTGTCAATTGTGACATGCGACGAAGAGGGCGTCATGCGAATATACGACTACAATCCCACTGGTACAGACTCACAGCTCATAGCTTCGTGTGGACTCTGAAGATAGCTGCAGATCCCGAATCGAGGGACGGAACGGCCCTTCTACTTCGCACTGAATACATGAGCCATGCTGAATATCGAGCATCCGCCGCTATCGCTTTTCGGCAAGAGGACGACGTCATACCTCAGACCAAGATAGTATACGGTATGAAGTTCGCTAAACTCTCTCTTCTTCTCTAGTTCACGGTTCTGATAGGTGCCACGAACGGCTCTATCGCCTGTCTCATACCCGTCGACGAGGCTATCTCCAAGCGTTTGGAGCTCTTGCAGGGACAATTGACAAGGAACATCCAGCACACTGCTGCGTTGAATCCAAAAGTTTTCCGGTATGTGTCAAAGAGGTCGTTTCTCTAAATCTACTAACAGTCACCCAGCATCGTCCGTAATGACTTTGTGTCGAGGCCTTTAAGCAAGGGTGCATTGGACGGCAACTTGATATCCCAGTTCGCGACCTTATCGACTACCCGTCAAGCAGAGATGACTCGTCAGATTGGGACAGAGCGGGCCACGGTTCTTAGCGATTGGATACATCTCACCAATGGCTCGACCTGGTGACCTGCGAAATCATCTGGAAATTATATAGTACATGTGTCAACCTTCTGCTCGGTAGAATGTGACCGTCTGCCCTCACATAGTGTCATTCAACCCTTCCTCGTGCTCATCGACATCAATAACAGCTACGTTCGAAAGCCCAGTAACCGATTGGCCTCCTCGAACAACGGGTCACCGGTTTCGGGGAACGCCTGGAGACCGACAGTCATCCTTCCCTCGGGCGTCACAATGTCATGAGCACTGGCGCGACCAGTGTTCTGAGACTCTCCTGTGCCACCTGGGAAATCGCTGTCACAATAACGTGTCATGAAATTCGGGAGATCGGTATTTGAACGATGGCACGTACGGAGGAGGAATCCCTCGCAAAAAGTTCTCCCGTTGACTTCGAAGGTAGTCGGCGCTTGGAAATATGTCAGGATGGCATGATCAAATCCATGAAGCTTTTCTGACTCACTTGTCTGCAGTGAGGAACACTGCGGGGATGTACATGACTGAAGAGTCGGAAATTCCCTTGTGCGAAGCTTCGACTGCATGTACAGTATCGCAGTGCCCTGTCATGGCTTGAGAACGAAATGTGGCACAAACAAAGAGGAAAGTTACAATAGACTTGATCGCCCGGCTGTACCTTTGGAACTGGAACCATAGTCTCATCAAGGCGCAAGTGAGGATGGGATTGAGAGTTCAGTTCCTGAGTCTTCCCAATCCTGGAGCCAGGAAAAGTCGAACTATCAAGGTCAAGCTCCCAATCTGACAACGAGTAGGAAGCTGAAGGACGGAAGAAAGGGCGAAGGAGGATGTACGCCGACGAGAGAGCAAGGAAAGGAAGCAACTTGAGGGTACCTTCTCCAGGTCCAGTGGAGGACATTGAAGTCCAGCCTTGGAAGGGTCGAAAGATTGAGCACTGATTACTGGAGCGACGATCGAAATATAGGTTGCTGGTTATTGAATGATCTGGCTGGAGAGGGCAGGACATACGGTGTATGGTACAGGTCTTGTACAGACCCCATCCTTGTTCCTGCGTCGAAGGGATCGTGGAGCCGCCAGCTGCTTCCACCTCTTAGAATGCGACCGTAAAACCCTCTGAACGTTGGGTCCTCCCATCTTTCGAGGGAGCCACCATCGATGTGCGGACCCAGAGTGAATCTCATGTCGCCAGGGTTTCTTATGCGAAGGCGGTCGAAGTAGGAGATGGGCGTCGTGAAGCTAATCTTTGCCGGGGACGCATCGGAATGCCACAACGAAAGAAGGGCACGCTGCGTTACAAGGACGGCTGGATGAGTGCGGGCAGCCATTTGAGCCTTTGTGTTATACAGTTCAAAGACTTGAACATCATCCTCTGGAAAGCCTTGATTCGAAGTGAGCTTTTTCATGACTCGCAGGTTGGTTGTATCGTACCTTTGACTCGAGACTTATTCTCTTCCACGTAGTCCCTGATGGACTGTTTCCATGCGAGAGCCTCCTACACTTTATCTCAGATACCTATGTCGCATTCGTAAAGCTCACTCACTTCCGCGGGCACTGCTCCTGTCACAATCACACTCCCTACATCCTTGATCTGCTTGATCTGCTCAGCGGAAATACCTGTCCGAATATCAGCAAAAGGGATTCTGGGGATGATCTAGATGGAAGGTTCACTCCAAGTTCAGAATAAGACAACATAGACCCACCTCAGAGCCCACAGCGATGACCTTTTCCGTTGTAATCTCCAATTGCGCCACGACCTCGCGCCAGCTTTGGATGAGCCCATCACGGAAAATCTCACGCTTCAGCTCAGTGAATCGCGAGGGCAACACATCTGCAAGCTGCTCCGCGTCTAGGGAGGTGAAGATAGAGGCAATAGAGCCCTCTGCCTTTGGCTTGCGAGTTGTGTTGGCGGCAGTGGCAAGGCAGCGAAAAGACGGGGTACATCTGAGCAGCGCGGGGGGTAAACGTAGTTTACCAATCATGATAAGTATTTCTGCGAGTCACTGGACAGTGGCCGAAGGAAGAGAAGGCTCTGGTCACCTTCGGCTCTGATCACCTTCTCGTAGATGCGGTGTCAGTATTAGTCCGAGAATACGCCGAGTGCTTTTTTGCTGAAGCGATATCCCCAAGCCGAGTCAGAACCGGTCTCAGGCAGTCCTACGAAAACAAGGCCCCACTCTTTGGCCATTGTCGACCATTCTCCCTGAAAACGTCTTCAGGTTGATTTTTGTTGATTGAGGTCTCACTTTGATACTTAACAGTCAAACGTGTGCCGAGTAGAAGTTACCAAGTCATCGTATCCGACTACAGTAGCGCTTGCGACAACATAGCCTTATGCCTCACCAAAACCAATCCATGTGAGTCCAAAGAGCAAAAACGTCTGAGGGGGATATACTCCTGCGAACAATTTCAAAGTCTCGAGATATCAGTAAACGCCCGGAATCAGCTTCCACGGTACATGCTTGGCCCACTCACGCCACTTCTCCCCAAAAGCCTCTTCCAGAATCTTGTCTTCACTCTTCACCCTCATCGACACCAAGAAAGCCATCACCGTCAGCCAGCCTATCCATAAGTCCACGAACAGCTTCCCAGAGCTCGTTTCCATCAATCCACTCTCAGCTATCCACGAATTCCGTCCGGTAAGGGACACCACGGAGCCGAAAATCCCCAGTAACCCGCCACTGTATGAAGGGTGGCGCACGAAGGCGTACGGACCGGAGGTGATCAACTTGTGGTTTTCCTTGATCGCGAGCTCATACGTGAACAGCGGCCCGAGCTGGTGAAACGATGCGACCCGCAAAGTCGACCCGCAGAGAGCGAGTATGCCTCCAATTAGGAAGACTAGTGTAGGCTCTGCAACCTGTGTTGGAAGGGGATTGCCGTTGAGTACTACACGTTCGGCCAGAAAGTTGCCAACCACAGTATCTGGATATGTGACGGCCATGATGGTACAGATCTCGAGTAAGGTGAGAGTATGAAAGACGATCTGGGCTTGGTTAAAGTCGGATCGACGATCGGGAGCTAAACACGAACAGTGAACACGACTCTAATCTGGAGAGCCCGGCGCAAAAGGAGTTCGAGCTGCTTGGCACCAGTCTGCTGAGGGATCTGCTGCTCGCTCCGCGGTGGCGCCTTGTTTGGTCGCGTAGCAGCGAGATGGATGGCGATTGTGTTCATCAGCAAGAGAACCAGCTTTATGGAAGACATGGATCGTCAAGGACACAAACTATGGGAACGGGCGTTTGAGAGAAGATCAGAGAGGGAACGCAGTACAAAGAGAAGAGTATCACTTATATGGGTAAATTCTGGACAAGTGAATTGGACCTGCCACATGATAGCGAAATCGCGGGAGTCTGGAGCGAGAGGAAGACCAATTGCACCCACGCAGTTCGGTACCCGATATGCCCACTAGCCGGCCATCTAGACAGCTCAGCATGAAGTAGTGTATAGATTATATTAGACGCTTTACCGTGTTATGCACACTGGTCTGTAATTTCTATGATTGTGCGCCGGCCTGGGCCCGTAGCGCCTCTCCCTCCTTCTGCCACTGCTCGTTCTCCCACTTGTCGTACTCATCCTTAGCGTCTATCCACCTCTCCTGGACATCCCGGATGTCGTACCCACCCACAGTAGTAGACGCGCTTGAAAAGAGACCGAACATATTCGGCCGAGCTGAGGCTGGAAGATTGTGTTGGTCGCCAGCAGCATCAGGCGGTAAGGGAGCAGTGGGCGGAGGAACAAACACGTAGCCCGTTATACGATCGATGGTGCGAGTGAGGTGCATCATGGATGTTTTGTCCTCCACCGCAAGCGTCTCAAAGCCTACTAGGCTGTAGTCTTCGATGAGGGAGATGAGGGCCATATTTAAGGCGGCAAACCGCTTTGGTGCGGACGACTCTAATGCGTTGGAGAGGTAGGATAGATCCTGAACTTCCGTATAAAATGACAAGTTGAAGTCTAATCCTGGTGTCAGACTGAAAGCAGATGAACCGATGGTGTTCTTACCAAGGTCGCCGTAATTTGCCAATAGATCAACTTTAGACAGGACGTTGATATGTGGTAGCTCCAAGTGAAGCATGGCGCGTAGGGAGAGTAATAACACGGAGATGTATTTCGAAGCGTCGGTAATGTAGTGTGCATCGCAGAGATGGACCGCAGCCAGCTGTTCATCCATCGTCACGTTCGCTGTAAACTGCGCAAGTAAGACACACTGCATACCCGGAACCCACCCTTGCCCAGCCGCTCGATGATCCGCTTGACGCTCTCGTGGTTCGTGCTGAGCTCCACCTGCCCGGGCAGGTCGAACAGCACATAGGCGTCCTTGCCGAGTTCACTGAGCCGTTCTTCGAGCCAGTCGTAGTTGGCTTCGAGATATTCCATACAATACAGCATGCCACCGTTAGGACCCAGCTGGTACTCATCCATCACGTCCGACAGCGTGATTAACGATGATATGTCGATTGCGCATGGGTACGGGATGTTGTCGTTGGCCGGGTCGAGATTGACGATGGATATTGGTCGATTCAGAGCAGTGAGAAGCTGATGTTTCCCATGGCAGTACGTGGATTTTCCTGATCCTGGGGAGCCACAGACGATTTCACCAAATGGCATTTGCTTGGTGATGGAAGTAAGAAGAAAAGCGGGATTTGCCTTAGTGGGCTATCGGCCGACGGAAGTGCGCCTAAGGCGCTGCGGCATTTCGGCACTGCTCGAGTTGGTCAGTTCTAAGGCGCGCTACAGTCTACTGTACTACAAAGTGACAGATACTATGTAGCAAGATAGCTAGTTTTACTTAACACTCGTATAGATAATTATAGATTTCGGCGGCATTGATCAGAGATACATCAATCTCGAGACTTTGCACCAGCCTCGGGCTGTTCTTTACATGTAGTAAGGACAACAATTGAACATCTACGGATACCGTAGTCATGAAGATTCGAGATCGAATGCATGCACTCATTTCAGCGGCGACAGTGCAAAATGACAAATGGTGAGGATTTCGAAATATCGTGCACGGGGACCGGGTGCACCGTGTTCATGCTCTCAAGCTCTGCCTGAACCCGACAAGCGAGTTTACCAGAACGCTGACACCTCATTCAACCGAGATAGATAGCCTAAGCGAGCTCTTGCATGACTAGTTCATCTCCTTACAGATGTTCGTGTCTTGTAGATGGTACAAGTCCAAAGTCCCTTCCGGAGAAACACATCCTCAGAACGCCAGCTTCGCCACCTTAGCCCAAATCGCCGCCGGATTGTTAGCACTGTATGATCCTTGATCAAATGGCATGCACGTAGATAGTCCATACACTCACATATCAAGCGTCAGCTGTAGGTTGATATCGGCAGGCCGGTCTTGCCATTCTACAAAGAGTCAGCTCAGATACAGGCAAGGACCGAAACAACACACCTTCTGGCTGAGAAGGATGGTTAATTCCGTATCCCAGACGCCAGGTGATACCCTGTACGCCATTGACGAGCAAATCCGGCGGTGCAGCTTCGTCGTTTATCAGACCAGCCGTCTACAAACGTATTTCCATCAGGCACTACCAAGCTTCGATTGCACAAGAACGAACCTTGATCTCACTCTGGATTGTCGAAAAGCCCGTGCTCTGTCCGCCGACAGTTCCGCAGTACTTTTGACCTACATCGTTCTTACCACCTACAACGACCATCTTGGCGCCTTCCTCTTTCGCCATAGTAGTCTACCGAATGCTCAACACTTTGATGTCACTTTTGAAAACAGGTCCTTACGCTAAATAAGGAGCAGGAGCTGGCGCATCTGGGCAAAACGTTTAGCAAAGAAGATCCTTCATACAACGTCGGTACAGACCTTCCGTTCGATACGATGGCAACCTTGGAGCCATCGAATAGCGCAACGTCGGGCGGAAGCGTCGGGAAATTGAACGTAGGATCACATTCGGTGCCCAAGCTAAGATGTCGTCAGGCAATGCATACTTACAAAGGATCTGACGAACGTCTGACTGAAAGCATCCTGCCGACCATTGATGACCTTGCTCACAGGTGGCTCCAGCCAATTATCGTTGACAGCAAACTCCGTATTGGTTTCCGCGTCCCACCAGTTCAGAGGGTTGTACATCATGACGTTATCGGGGTCAACATTGTCATGGTCGTCTACAATGTTTTGCACGATGTGACGAGCGAGTGGGGAATCGCGGGTGGTGGTGTTCAGCCCGGCTTGAGGGACGGTCGTCGATTTGGGCCCGACGATGAGACGGTGAAGGAACTATTGCCGTAGTAGGGAGTGATCGTCATCCAGCGTTCAAGTTCAACGTGCAGGAAAAACTCACATGAGCGACACAGACATATCCGCCTCCATTGTTGGTCTGTCACAGAGGCACTTAGCATTGACCGAGAGAGGAACGAAAAACATACGAACCAGATCAACGATCAGTTGCTGGGCGCCGCTCGATTTCAACGAATTGAGGCCAGCAAGCAGGCCCGAAAAGAAGTTGTTGTAGGTCGCGCCAGAGAAGCTGCCAAGCGCAAGCACACCCGTGACACTATCATTCAGCATGTAGAACTCTCCCACACCAAAGCCATCGACAGGAGTCTGGGGAGGGACGCGCGTGGGTGGAAGTACGACATCTGTAAGGGGAGTGGTATCAAGTAGTACGTTCATGGGATGTCTCTGTTCCATAGCAGGAGCCTGTTGCGCCTTTGCCAAGGGTACTAGCGAGTTGGTGTCGGTATAGTAATTGGCACCATTCGTCCCGGCAACAGCAAGACAGTTGCCAGACCGGAAGGTCGCTCCGGAGGTGAAAGGCACCGTCGCTGAACCAATGCGCGAGTAGTAGGGTATCTGACAGGTGAACATCGATACAGTGGCAAGAGGCTGTATGAGATGGCGGGACTTACAATGACGGACTGGATTTTATTGCTACCGGCAGTCTGGACCAGAAGCTGGACAGCGTCGTCGAGCGGAAGCGATTGCTGTGCGAAGTTGCCCAGAATATAGTTCCACGAGGATGTCGAGCGCTGGTAGCTGGAGAAGAAACCAATTTGACGCGTCCCAAGGGCTTGATAGCTGCCAGCGATGGCGGCATTGGCGTTGACAGCGATAAAGGGATCCACGCCATCTATAGCCAAAACTTTGGCCCCATTTAACTTCAAAACAGCGTCAATCCTGACTTAAATTGATGCAAGGAGAGCTGCAAACGTACTGCTTCTAAGCCTCCCTTGATTTGTGCTGAGACGACCTTCTCCCAGACGGGCAGCTGATCAGAAAATTCAACTGATGCGACGTCTACGAAATGGTGAGGACTTGAGCGCTGGGTATAGGACGTGATACTTGCCGTAAGCCTCTGAAGCTATGTGGACTTCCTGGCCATTGATGAGGACCAAAGGAATCGGAAGGTAGTTGACGAATGTAGCTAGAGAGGGGTTTAGATTCGAGCACGGGCGAATTTCGGTGTGACCCACAGTCATAGCAGTAATTGACCCAGACACAGTGGCCATCGTTCAGCCTCTTCAATGTCCGCGAGACATCAATGTGGAGGTCGTAGTCGGAAGCGTAGTGTTGATTGCTGATTCTCGCCAAATCATACAGCAAGTCTTCGTGTACGGTCTGATAGGGTGGGGGAGCCTTGAGTTCATAGTTGACGGACGTGTGGAAGGCCAGTGTCTTGTTGACAACCTCGACAATCTGCAGAGCTGTCAGACGCGCTCGACACGGTATAAAAATACACACATTGGCTTTCTCAGTCTGGTTGACTGGGAACGAATTGTAACAGGCGCGAACTTGGGCAGGAGTGACCCATTTTTTCCCACCAATCGTCGCGCAGGGATCGCTCCTGGCTGCAACAACTTCAAGGGCAGCAGCAGTAAGCGCGAGGGCAGAGCTAAGAGCACGCATGACGGCGTCCGGTACCGTCAGGAGACTGTCGCCTTTTAAGTGACCTAATCAGCCCTTGGGGGAGCATGCTTCTCGACAAAGATTGTAGTCGGCCATGTGGAATCATTCCCTGACACCCTTCTCGGTCCCAATTTCCCAAATCGAAAGCGTGTGCGCGTCGTGAAACTCTTGGGCCCACGAGGCTCCCATGAGCACCCTTCCCTATCATCGTCTTGGCACTGGCACTACTCAGTACTGGCAGTCAGCGATTGATCCGACTCAGCATCCGCCTTCCCCAGCGCGTCGAGATCATAAGAGTGCCGAACTCTGTATTTTACTATTCATCACCGCGATTGATTCGAATGATTACACTGTCATTGGGCCTCGAGTCTGATTGCTTTCGGGCAACGTCGGGACTGAAAGGGAGGGAGAGGGGGGCGCACAGAAAGTTGGTGAGAGTTGTGATGGCGATGATTAGTAGTGATGATATCAGGATGGTATACGAGATCGTCAAGACGGAAAAAGTGCGGCAAACACAGCCGAAGCCAAAACCCGCATTGATGGCGGGCCGCCCGCTACCGACATCTACCTTTTCCGGAAGATATCTCGGACTGATACCAGAGCATAGATTGCGCAGATCGACCTCTGGAGCCTGAGCCTTCGCAAAGTTCATTGCATGACATGGCACTAACACGGTAGTTGTCACACCTCCGTCGGACATGATACAATATGAGAGACAACCCATTACAAGGACGTACTATACAATGCTACCATACATACAACAGTGTGAGTCTAGAATTCACTCAGTAAATCCGAAAACAACAAGAGACCGAGTCATAGCGAATCCAAAGCCACGATACCCTAGTTCCTTATTCCTTTATTTTTTTATTTTAACTCAAGATTCGATGCCAACACAACAGAGCGCGATCCAAATTAAGACAAACGAGAACCTAAAACAGTGCCGCGAGTCCAACGATACGACGAGTCTGTCTCTTCTCTAAGGCACAGAGAATGTCGCTGATTGAGGCGGGATATCTGGGCGGCTGTTCCTCGTCGATAGGCGGACCGACAGCTGACTGTGCGTGGCGTCCGCAGGCAGGGCCGATAGAAGCAAAGCAGTCTTGAAGCCACGTATCATCGTCAGGCAAAGCAAAGTCAGAGGGCGGAGCGGAAAGTGTAACGGCGTACGCGTCCTCCGCCCACTGCGTCAGGCACGCGTACGCGTCCTGGTCGATGTTGGCGATGGCGATTTCGACTGCGCCGTCGAGGTAGCTAGCGGGAAGGTTCAGAAAGGGCTCGTAGCAGGCGGGGTGCCAGAACGGCGCGCTCTTGGAGCGTCCGACCTTGAAGCGGTAGCCGTTGGTGAGCATTTCGTGGCCGCAGCTTCTGCAGGACGAATTTCTAGCGGCGCCGCGAGGAACTAGCTCGACGGTGATGTGCTTGGGCGCTGAAAGCGTCCATCAGAGAGCTGTCGGTCATAGCGCGTCCATGGTACCTTTGGGCGCAAAGGCGGGCTTCCATGTCAGGGTCGTCGGCGCGTCAGTGGGCGGGGCCTTTGTTTTTGCTTGAATACGCATATATGCGCGCCAAAAAAAGACTGAACGCACCGGAAGGTCGTGCAGGATGTTGTTGAAGGAGAATGTGACAACAGACAATGACATGGCGGTAAGAGGGCAAGCCGCGCGATCACGTCTTTGCCTTCTACCACGACCACCTGGCTGTGGATGCCCGTGTTCTCCAGCGATTTCTTCGGCTCCGATGACTTTGATGCAGTGCGTGGCCAATATTGGCACTTTTTTACGTCTACCTCTAACTTTAAGTTTGCCAGATGAACGCCGTCCTCGTCCAATCCCGACGCGCCGGGCCATCCAACGACCATGGAACGAGCAGGGCTGCCGAACGACGCGCGCTCGCGAAGAAGATAGCTGACTGCGAGGCGGACATGGCCGACTTTGACAAGCAGATACAAGAGCTGCAGCGCCTGCGGAGCAACAAGGACGAGGAGAGGGCGCAGTACCAGAGCATCATCGATGGCATGGACAGCCAGTCCACGGCGCGCAAAGGCACCAACTACAGCAATGGCGAATTCCCGTGGTCCGGCCAGCTGATGCACTCGCTGCGCGAGGTGTTCAACCTCAAGTCGTTCAGGCTTTGCCAGCAAGGGTACGCGCGATATCTCTACGTTGTGGATACTGCTGACTGCGAGAAGGGTATGCAACGCTGCTATGGATGGAAGAGATATTGTCTGTGTCATGCCAACCGGTACAATTCAAGTCTCTTTGGTTCATCGACAATTGGATCTAATGCGCCACGTATCAGGTGGAGGAAAGTCGTTAACGTATCAACTACCCGCTGTACTAGGAACCGGTTGCACGTTGGTTATCTCCCCTCTTATATCCTTGATAGCAGACCAGATAATGCATCTCAAGAACGCGGGCAGTATGATCACTTTCACCCTTGCCCTTCTCTTGTCTGACACGAGCTCCCTGCAGTCGAGGCCGTCAAACTTACAGGATCCACATCGAAGGAAGACAATGGCAGAATAACTTCCAGCCTCTACAACTTGGCCGCAGGCAAATTGACACCCAGTCAGCGACCCATTAGACTCTGCTATGTTACAGTTCGTGTCCTCGTCCTCTTGTTCTTGGCGTGATATCCAATTGTCACACAGCCGGAAAAGGTATCCAAGAGCAAGAAGTTCCAGTCGCTGCTGCAGAAGTTGGCCGACAACAACAAACTAGGTGAGTATATTCACGTTCACTTTCACCAAGAAGCTAACAAGCGATAGAGCGCATTGTTATCGATGAAGCGCACTGTGTATCCCAGCTGGGGCATGACTTCCGGCCAGATTATAAGGAGCTACAACTTCTTAGGAAGCTGTTTCCCCAGGTACCCATCATGGCGTTGACTGCGACGTGTCCACCGAAAGTTCTGGACGACCTCCTTTCGATCTTAGGACTCGGCAAGATTTGCGACGGAGACAGTGAGTTCCTATGCGACTCAGTTGGACTTCAAGGACTCACGTCGCCTAGATGCGAACCTGAGCGGCACGGTTTACTTCACTGCCCCACTATACCGCCCGAACTTGCACTATCAAGCCCTGCCCAAACCATCCAACGCGAAGAAGACGCTCCAGATGGTCGCTGACTGGATCATGGAACATCATCCAACGGATAGTGGGATCGTTTATTGTCTCTCTAGAAAGGTCATCCACTCCCACCTCTGCCAGACTCGAGGGCCGGAGCTGATGATCGTATGACAGGACACGGAGAACGTCGCAGAGGAGCTCCAAAAGCTTAGCAAGGGAAAGATTCGAACAGGCTTCTACCACGCTGACAAGACGGATGGGGAGAAAGACAGGTTGCATGAGCAATGGCATAAGGGTAACATCAAAGTCGTCTGTGCTACAATTGGTGATTAACCTACTACTGTTCTCTCGCTCTCCGCTGATTGTTGTTGCTCTTTACAGCGTTCGGTATGGGCATTGACAAGAGTGATGTCCGCTTTGTGATTCATCATTCTGTATGTTACCCTTCCATCTGCTATTGCTCTCTCGTCTCATGGTTCTCTAGATATCGGTATCACAATAATCCCTCATCGGTGATCTGGTCTTTCTTACGCAAACCTTCAGAAATCCTTGGACGGGTTCTACCAAGAGTCCGGTCGAGCTGGACGCGACGGCAAAGACGCCGATTGTGTCATGTTCTACCGACCGCAAGACGCCTGGTCTCTGGCGGGGATGTTGATGAACGACCGGGCTGAGAAGTGTATGTGCTCTCGAGTTGCTGATCCTCCCTGAATTGACTTATTAGTATGCCCGATGATTAACTTCGTGCAGGATATCAAAGAGTGTAGGAAGCTCCAATTCGCAAAGTGTGTGGTCTGCCTGCCTTCCTCGCTGCTATCTTGTTTTTGACGACGTGCATTGGCCAGCTACTTCTCGCACTCCTCCAACCTATCCATCACCGCGTGGGGGGACGACGCTATGAAGGCATGCGGGCATTGCGACAACTGTCAGCGTCCGGCAGGCAGCGCGGAGGAGCGCGACGTGACGTTCGAGTCGTGGCAGCTGCTGAAACTCGTCGCAGCGCTGTGCGGTCCGAAGAGCACGTTCACTGCTGCGAAGCTCATCACGGTAGCGCGGAGCAAGGACGGTCGGTATGTGAGCGGTGGTGGGGGCAAGAAAAAGGGGCAAGTGCACGAGGAGGTAGATCTCGAGAAGGTATGCGGGGGCAAGGTGAAACTCGACAAAGAGGTGAGCAACGTGCCAGTGGTGTGTCCTCCGTGTGCGCTAGACTCTTGCTGAGTCTGTATCTGAATGCAGGACACCGAGTTCTTAATGGTGTATCTGTGGACGCAGAACTACCTCAAGATTCGGTACCAGCAGACGGCGTACACTACGCTGGTGTATATTACATCGGGGGCGTTGGCGTACAAGCTGACAAACCTGTCGGCGAAAAACTTGGATGGGTCGAAGGTGAGGGTGAGATGCGCATTCCCGGTGCAGGTGAAGGGGAGGCAGAGGGCCAAGGGAAAGAAGGCGGAGGAGGCTGATGATGATGACGATGAGGATGATCTGTTCGTGTCCGACGAGGAGGAGGAGCCACCAAGACCATCAAAAAAGAAGGCGGCGGTGACCAAGAAGAGGAAGTCGGGTACAATTATCTTGGAGGATGATGATGGCGAAGAGGATGACGATGAAGACGAAGGTGGCGCAGACTGGAGCTTCAATTTGCGAAACGACCTTCCTCCCCCGAGCAAAAGGCGACGGGCTGTTGATCGTGATGTGGAGGTTATTGAGATCGATTCAGACTAAGACTAGTGCATGACGCGGACTCGTTCATCATTCTTTGTGAAGCATTTTGTATCGACTAGTCTACGTACCCATGTAATTTTAGGTAACCTGTCCTACTGTATGAGCAAGTGCTGATGTAGCTACGAGTGCTAGGTTGAGAATGGGTTGCTTGTAACTGCATCAGCACTTGCTCGGACCGTAGGACAGGGTGCAGTTCATAGCGTGTATGAGCACTGCCAATAATTCGACAGAATCTTGTTGTTGAACTTGAAGGTGTTGCCTTGTAATTGAACCCCCGCGTAACCCGGACCGGATCATGTAACTAAGTCGCGCGCATGACCGTCTTTCACTGTCAGGCCTAGTCAGGCACGGCTTCAGTGCACACCAAACAGCAAACGTACCAGACCAGTATAACGCTGTTGCAGGTACCATACTTTGACTCGCGCTTCCTCGGTCATGAAATTGATTCTGTATAGGCTCTGCTGTCCAATCATGAACCGCCATTTACCGCAGGAACTACTCAATGAGATCGTAGACTATTTGGAGGACGACAAAAGGGCTTTGTGCTGCTGTGCACTCGCGGGACGACCGTTCCTCCACCAGGCAAGAGTACACCTCTTTGCTCGGATGGGGTTTCGCTCGTCCTTTACTCCGACTGACTACTACAAGCACTCATTGACGAATATCTCGCCTTTCGTCCAGACGGTGGCCTTTACCGGCGGCCTCCACAGGCCGAGCGGCAGGTTGTCATCCGATCCTTTACTTCCCGATATGATTGCGACCTTTACCAGCCTTCGCGCTGTCTCCTTCTATGGCATGACCATCTCTCACGCAGATGCCCGTGCCCTGTCTGTGTTCTCGACACTGGGAACCACCTTGACGTTGAAGTTGAAGATTGTCAACTTCAAAAGCGTTGATGTGGCGTACCAATTCTTCGGACAATTCCGCCGACTGAAGAGACTCACTATCAGCCGCCCTGTCGGTGCCATTTACGGCAAGGCGCCGTCGAGTGACGAGCATGTCATGGTACCTCCTTTACTGCCGTCTCAAGATCACTCCAACAAGGTAGCAGTCCAAATGCTGGAACTTGACCATCTCAAGGATCGCTCTCTCATGAACGTCCTCCTCGACCGCACTTCTCCAATCTGCTTATGTGATTTGAACTCACTCACTATCAACCTGACTGCAACGGATGTCATCTTGCCCACCCTTTATTCCATCCTATTTGCAGCAGGTGGCTCGTTGAGGACGCTTTACATAGGCCCGCAACTTGATTCGAATGTAGAAGTACTGCAGAACAGTGCGTCCAAATCTTTTCTGCCTGGGGCGACGTTCATGCTCATGAAGATCCGAAGATGACGGCAAACCTTTGCCTGTAGCGGGGCTCGAGTCCATACACATGAATGTGACGTATTCCCTCCGACAGCAATGTCTCCTGCAATGGATCGCACACGCTTTCCGGGCCCTTCGAGGCACCGCCTGTAATCTCCAAGTGCTTCATTTCAGTTTGTACATCCCCATTCGCCCAGGCGTAACGAGCCAGAGCTGGGATGATTTCGGTGACGTCGAGCTCTGGCGGGACCTTGACTCGACCTTATCCTTGTCCTCTTTGCTGGGCCTCAAGTCAGTCTTTCTTAGACTGGTGACAAGCCCTCACAATCCCGATCCTCTCGTGATCCTGCACCTCATGCAGAACTTCATAACATCCGCATGCCCATGGCTGCATTCTCGCCGGTTGATCTCGTTCAAACTTGGGCTTGAATGATCACGATCTTTGCATGTCTGAACAAGTAAAAGAACGACTTTGATACTTGTGTACAATTCCATAATCACTCGTATCTATGTTGTTCATTGCCATACCGCACACCTCCCTGCGTACCACCGGAAACACTGTCTCAGTCTGGAACAGTCGGACCGACTTGTTCTCACCATTTCTTGCCCTGAGCCGCGCAGTGAGCGGTCCGCTTCAGGTCCGCTCAGACCAGCTCACTGAGCTCAGGCCCCGGGGGTAACGTGCTTCTTGAAATGGCAATCAACGCAAACCGTGATGATCATTGGGAATTCAAAACATAACACGGACCGAATCATCCGATCTAGAATGAAGTGCTATGTTGCATTCTTCCCCCAAAGATCGTAGCTTATGAGAGGGCAGGACCCTTTCCTTCCCGTGTTCATCAACAGAAATCCTAATGAAACTAATTCATATCAGGACTGACGAGGTGTGTGATACATATTTGGTCGCCTGTTGTGACTTGTCCCTTTACAAGGACGGACGACATTCTAGAACGTCATCGTTACATCCTTCATTCCCGGACTCATCGTCCCATCCAGCCTCCATCGACTACCAGAATCTCCCCACAAATGTAATTACTAGCTTCGCTGGCCAGGAATACACATGGTCCGGCCAAATCCTCTGGTTTACCCCATCTACCAGCAGGTATACGTGCCGATATAGCAGGAAGACGCGTCGGAGATTCAAGAAGGGCCGTATTCCTATCAAGCGATCGAGGGTTAGTGGCGATTGCTTTCAAGTGTGTTAATCCCGTGCACGTACATGTCGGTCTCAATGTAGCCTGGAGCAATCGCGTTAACCTGAACGCCCGCAGAGCTCCATTCGTTGCTCAACGCCTTGGTTAATTGCCCAACGGCCCCTTTAGCCGCCGCATAAGCGGGCACCGTGAAACCGCCTTGGAACGTGAGCAAACTAGCAAAGTTGATAATCTTTCCCCGGCCAAGAGGGACCATGTGTCTGCCCGCCGCCTGGCAAAGGAGCCAGACTGTCTTTAGATTGACGTCAATGACATCGTCCCAATCCGATTCCGCGAAGTCGACTGCAGGTGCGCGGCGCTGAATGCCTGCACAGTTGACTAAGATGTGGATTTCGTGGGAAGGGACGATCGCCAGGGCCCGGTCGAATAAAGAGCGAACAGATGGGAGGTCCCCGAGATCGCAGGTGACTGTACTGTGGGGAATGCTTAGAGATGCCAAAGTGTCGATGGTGGTATTTGGGCGATGGACTAAGCAGACGTGGGCTCCGGCCTTAGCCAGCTGAACAGCACAGGCAGCGCCTATGCCGCGGGAAGCTCCCGTAATGAGGGCTGTTTTGCCTTCGAGAGAGAACATCAATGGGGTAATAGGTCTTGGAGCTCAGCACTCAGGAGGGGTCCCTCTTTTAAATCGAAGACCGGTCCGAAGCCCGAACGGATAGATATTTAAATCAGTGCACCCTAGTCTTTTGACCACACGTCCCAATGGAAACCATTTCTTCCCTTGTTTTGCACGGTGCCCGCGATCTGCGGCTCATCACTCGCCCCCTCCCCCCTCCCCCGGCCAACCACGTCCAAATATCCGTACTCGCCACCGGCTTGTGCGGGAGTGACTTGCACTACTACCTCCATGCTCGTAATGGTGCATTCGCTTTACAGGCGCCAATGGTACTAGGCCACGAGTCCGCCGGTGTCATTACTGCAGTGGGTCCAGGCGTCGTAGACCTCCGCCCGGGCCAACATGTAGCCATTGAGGCGGGCATTCCCTGTGACAACTGCGAGTTCTGCGCTGGGAACCGGTACAACCTATGTTCGGGCATGAGGTTTCGAAGTAGCGCCAAGACCTTCCCGCACCTTGATGGGACGATGCAGACCAGCATCAATCATCCCGCTAAACTCGTCTATGCCCTCTCGGAGGGCGCCACTTGCGAGCAGGGGGCATTGGCGGAACCTTTGTCGGTATTGCTTCATGCCTCGAGGCGTGCGGGTCTTGGCACGAAGCCTAACCAGAGAATCTTGATCTTTGGAGCCGGTGCCATTGGAATGCTTGCAGCCTCATTAGCCCTTGCTAGAGGGACTCGTCTGCAGGACATAACGATGGTCGATATCAACCAGGAGCGCCTGGCCTTTGCGAAGAATCGCGGTCTGGTTGGTACAACCTTCTGCCTACCACCGCCATCGGCCGTGAAAGGCGTAGAAGCCCTCGACCGAAGTCGCGCACAGGCTGAGGCGTTTGGTAACGAGAATGACATTGTCTTCGAGTGTACCGGGGCCGAGGCTTGCATACAAATGGCCGTTTACGTGGGTCTTTATGTCCTATAATGATTCGTCTGCTAATGGTCTTGTGTACACAGAGCGCCAAGACTGGAGGAAAGGTTTTATTAATCGGAATGGGTTCGCAGAATGTACTCGTTCCAATCAGCAATGCAGCCACCAGGGAGGTCGACATCCTTGGCAGTTTTAGGTACGCCGAAACGTACAAGGAGGCGCTCCAGCTACTCGGCAGTGGTCAGTTTCCTCCTCAGGTGATTTACATTAACTGCTCACCGAAGTGAAGGTGCTCTTCCATCGATAACCGACATCATCACTCATCGCGTACCCTTTACCGAAGAATCGGTTAAGGGCGCGTTTGAATCAATGGTCACTGGGAAAGATAGCGAAGGGAAGCTGGTAATCAAGGTAATTGTGGGTGCGGTGTAACCTTAGAGTAGTTTGAAGCTCCGATAGTTCATTTCGACGATCCAGTGACTGAGAGATTTCTGAAATGACCATTCATCTCTAGAAGCGAGAGGAGCGCGAATCAACAGAGTCGACAGGCGAATGGTCAGAAGCCCAACACGCGGTGCCATAGTTTGATAGCCCTGGCTGAAGGACTCCATTTCAAGCAGCTAGGTATCCGGAAACAGGACGAGAGCGCACAAAGTTCTCGTCACTTAAGTAGCTAGAAGATTCTGAGGAATGGGTGACCGTTCGTTCCTTCGGTTCGTCTGTTAGCAGGTTACCACGACTCACGGAAAAGAGAGAAAGACATACGCTACGCATCACTTGGGGTTCCGAGAATGGATCTATTCTCGCTTGCGCCTAGACGACGTCTTGGTATTTCGCGGTGAAAGTTTTGCGCCTGTGACCTGAACACATGCGCTGAATGACTGACGGTTTCGTTCAGAAGCCCGGAATTGAGCGCCACATTGACGATGTGATTGATTTGGGATGAACGCTGGTTCGAGGTGGTAGAAGCGGTGGAAGAAGGGAAAAGCTCCGGGAGGAACAACGGCCAATTTGCAATCCGGCCCGAGATCCCGCTCAGCGGTTGCATCATTTCAGGACAGGCTTCTCTCCCCTTCAAGTTCCCATATTGAACTTACAGTTACTCGCCGTCACCGACGATGGGCGCTTCTGGAACTTGAGACATTCTGTTAATATCTGTTCTGACTTACCATCCGCCAGGCAGGGTCATCGCTGCGGCAGCTTTGACCAATACCGATGTGCTGACATTCGGTCTGCAGGTCTTATGTTACTCGAGAGTAAGCACGCGACTTTCTCCCGAATTCACGCGTATTTCCGTGTCAATACGGGTTGTCTGACGGTCAATCCATGTATGCACAGAGGTGTGAGCCTTGTTCCCCTTGTGTCCGTCTCCTTGTTACTCAATCATCTTCGCAGTCAATGGCAAGAATGCTACACCTACCGTTTTCCCCATCACACTTCTGACACAAACTCGCAGGCAAAGTTCAGTTTCATACATTTCTGGGCTCTAGCTTCTGGTCGAATACCTCCGACCCTCTGGGCTCTAGCTATCTCACTCTGCTTCGATCAGGTCTCTGCTATCAAACTCGCGTCGCGACGGATTGGACAGTGGCGGCCGTTCTGTCAGACTCTCGAACTGGATCATAGTTCAGACTTGCTGTCAGTACAGGGATTGTTCTCCGATGTTACCTTAGGTAGTGTCAATCATCCTTCAACCATCACAGTCCATTCTTACGGTGCTTGTCAACTGTCCCGCAGTACGAGAGCGATGGAATCGAATTATCAGCGACCAGGTCAGATCGCCATGCTTGGTGTCAACTGTTCCTTTCTTGTTACTCGAGTAGGCCCTGGGCCTCTTTACATCCAAGGACGATCTATATCTCAATAGGACCCACATGGAAGATCATGTCAAAGGGCGAGCAAAGCTCAGCGATCTGACTTTACGGCAGTACACAGAAGTCGACTCTGACCTGGCACACGCCGAAAGTGTACATCTGCCCGGTAGTCAGGCCGTCATTCAGTGTATCCTTTGACCTCAGTGAGGAGTAGAAGTCACGGATGCTCTCTGCTGCTGCTGATTCCTGAACGCGGCTTGGCATGATTGAGCCCGGTAACAAGTTCATGAGCATCTATCCCAGACAAAACGACGCTGGACGTCAGTGGATTGGACGCGGTCCCGGCAACTCGAAGGCGTCCCCAAAACTGAGTTGTCGAATCCCGATTCAGAACGTTCGCAGGTCTGGTTCACCTGAGAGAAGTTCGTTTGAGATCTGGAAGAAGGGGGAAGATGAAATCTGACGTGAAAGCAGCAGAAGCCATACTGTCGGTGCTCCTCAATGAAAGCACGATACCGGTGTCATTCAGAATCATTGTTCGACTGCAGGCAGTCCAGGGGCGCGGAGAATGCGGACCGCACCTCCGACATTACCAAAACTTGCGGTTCCGGCTTTTGACTACCATCCACCACGACGACCGGCTCAGCATGCCTCCATTCCAGATAGAGGTGGCTGTTGCACTGGGAGTATGCATTGCTGTCAGCTTGGTTCTTTTTGCTGCACTGGTGCCCAAGGAGGGGCAGATCAAATTGCCTTTCTACGGTGATGGCGAAGGTGCCGACCCATTCGATGTTACTGTCCCAGCGGACTTCATAGACGGAATTCCCATTGACGAGGAAGGCTTCTGGGAGCGTGTAAGTGGAAGAGTCTATTCTTTGGCGTATCTAAGGTTTTGTGACAGATGCGGATTAGAAAACTCATTGTCACTATCCTTCTCAGCGTGAACCTCATTTTGGAGACGATCTATCTCGGCTGGACTGTTGCTTCCCTGGACACCACCACTATCCTTTCCCACGTTTCGCGTACGATCTTCGCTCTGTACGTGGTGGCTATTGCCGGCCGTTCGGTCCAACAGGAGACAGTTCCATATCACGCCGAATCTATATATCATCTCAGTTCTCTCACGACAGTCGCAACACTCGTGTTTGGTCTCGCGTCGTTGCTTCCTGCGAGTTCACCACCGACAACCGCGTTAGTATCCTCCACTGAGTTTGCCTGGCTTCGAGTTGTCGTCCTTGTGATATACGCCATCACTGGCGTCTTATCGGCAAATACGCCGCAAGGTCCACCCCTTCATTTCGAGCCCAAAAACATTTACTCGCCCAAGGAGGTCTCGGCCGTCACCAATCATGATCTCGAGAATGTGACCGGAGTAGTTGGTACGCTTCCGAGAGCTTTCGGGATTTACAAAAGTCCTCAATTTTTCCAGGCTCGTCACCGTGGGCCACGCTCTTCTTCTCGTACACCACTAAGGTTGTCATGCTCGGAAATGTTGCCGAAAGTCTTGAAATTGCCGATCTTCCTATCGTCCCGGCGAGCCTTCGTGCCACTACGAATTACGCGCGGATGAAGAAGACTATCAAAACAGTCACGCTCAAAATAGGCTCCTGGAAGCCCAAGTCTGGCTCAGGATGGAACCTTGGGTACAGGATGCTTCGTCTGAACGCGCAGGGTATCATTGCTCAGTTCATTTTGGCATCCACGAGCGCTTGCCTGTACTATGCACCACCTTACTTCCTCCAACGTCTGATTGCATATTGCGAGGCTGATCCGGAACGCAAGAACCCAGGTTGGGGATGGGTCTACGTTGTCGGTCTATTTGGGACCAGCGCGTTTGGATATCTCTGTAAGTATGAACGTCCTTCACTTGAAACTTTCTTACCGGGACCACAGTAACTGGTCAGCTCTGGTCGCTCTCGACCACTACGCTACAGGTCCGACTCAAGATTCAGCTCAACTCTATCCTGTTTGCCAAGACTCTTGTTCGAAAAGACGTGGCCTCCACTGCGCCTCCCCCGAAATCAAAGAATGCGGACGCGAAGAAGGAGAAAGAAGGCGAAGAGGATGAGAATGATTTCTCGAGCAAAGCCCAGATCATGACCTTGATGACAACGGATGTCGATCGACTGAGCGAGTTTGCCTGGCATCTGTTTACTCTGATAGGTGAAGTCTCTCATACGCTTCTTCGTCGCGTGTACTCATCGCGCTCAGATTCCCCGATTGAGATTGTGATTGGCACCATCTTTCTCTACAAGCTCCTTGGTGAGTATGATCGCTTTTTAACGACTCGAGCTCTAAGCGTTGTGTCTAGGGGTGTCCTGTTTCTTTGGTCTCGGTGTTACTTGTCTGTTCCTTCCCATGAACCATTTTGCCGGTGCCGTTGTTGTCGGTGCCCAGGACAAACTTATGAAGGCCCGTGATAGGCGGATCGCGTTGATGAACGAGGTTTGTCTCGTCTCGTATCAAGCAACAGTGTAGGACTTGACTCGCGCCGCTCAGATTCTAGGTGCCATCCGCATGCTGAAGGTTAACCCTCTTCCATCGTTGTTCAGAATGACGCAGCTCATCAATCCCGAAGTTCATGGCATGGGAGCGCAATTTTGAGGAGAAAGTACTCAAAATCAGAGCCGAGGAGCTCAAGTACCAGCGTCTCAATTACACGATCGAAGTGAGCCCGTTTGCACCTTCAGGTGTTGGATGCTGACGACTCTCCATCTGTGCGCAGACCTTGTGGAACGCGATCTGGTACGTTCATGAAACTGTTTAATCGATGGACACTCTGACGGCGGCACAGGAATGCAACACCAATTCTCGTTACTCTCGTCTCCTTCTGGCACTTCGCGGTCATCCGGAGACAGGAACTCACTCCCTCCATCGCGTTTACTGCTGTGAGTGTTCTTCGTGGCCTTCGATACTACGGACTAACACGCATCAGATCGTTGGTTAGTTGTATTGTTTTCCTCTTCCGGCCTCCGTACTGACACTGAGCAGTTTTCAACGAGTTAAAGTTTGCGTTGAACGCCCTTCCTGAGACGTTCATCAACATGCTCCAGGTATGTTTATTGACCTACGATTGCAGTCCCTCACTGACACTGCCCCAGAGTCTCGTCTCCATGCGCCGCATTGAAAAATATCTGAACTCAAACGAGATCGTCCCCGTTCCACCGCTCAGCGAGCAATCAGATATGATTGCCTTCCAATCCTGCACAGTAACTTGGCCCCAAGACCGATCGGGCTCAAGTGCCACTTCTTCGGTTGCTTCTACTCCTCGTCAGAAGTTCATCCTGGTCGACTTGAGTCTGAGGTTTCCCAAGGGTGAACTCTCTCTCATCTGCGGCAAACTGGGCTCTGGGAAAACTCTGCTACTACATGGTTAGCCGTTGTCATGCATCTTGAGACAACCCGAAGCTCACTTTTCCATAGCACTGTTGGGAGAGGCTGACATTCTGACTGGACAAATGCTCTGTCCCCGCTCTCCACCTGATGCCATCGCATCGTTGCAGGAGATAGCTAGTTCAGAGAACTGGGTTGTCGAAGGTGTTTGCGCCTACGTGCCTCAGGCTGCCTGGCTCCGGAATGCGTCCATCAAAGGTATCATCGTTTGGCGGCGAACACCACAGCCAAGATTGATCATGTCTCCTAGATAACATTCTCTTCAACCTCCCCATGGATGCCGAGCGTTACAAGCGCACCCTCGAAGTATGCGCCCTTGTGACAGATCTTGAGATACTGGAGGACGGCGATGAATCGGAAATCGGTGAACGTGGAGTTCGTGGTCTGAGAATATCTCTGGTGACCTTTCCCTAACCGTTTATCAGGTCAACCTGTCAGGCGGGCAGAAAGCTAGAGGTGAGCGAGCACTCGTGCAGTGGTGTATGTATTGCTGAATGGCCGTCAATAGTCTCGCTTGCTCGAGCTGTGTACTCTCGGGCTTCAATTCTCTTCTTTGACGACGTACTGTCTGCTGGTACGGGTGATCTTAGTCCTCAGATGTATCTGACTCTAACGCGCTACCAGTTGACGCACACACTGCCCATCATCTCTATCACGAATGCCTCAAAGGTGACCTTATGAAAGGTTTGTCGTTTGTCTGGTCATGAGAGCAGCCTTTGAGACCTCTTCCCAGGCCGTACCGTCATACTGGTCTCCCATCACGTCCAGCTTTGCGCTGAAGGAGCAGCGTACATTGTCGCTCTCGATAACGGCCAGGTGCAATACGAAGGCTCTCGCGAAGGTTTCCAATCATCTGGTGTCATTCGAAGTCTCGTTCAGTCCGGCTTCATCGACGATAAAGATGGTGCTGTCGACGACAAGGAGGAGGAAGTACTCGAGGCCAAGCTGGGCTCCGAGCATGGTTCAGAAGATAGCTCAACAATCGCCACCACTCCGTCCGAAGCGGCGAGTGCTCCAGCCGAGAAAAAACCAACACGCAAGCTTGTTGAGGAGGAAAAGCGCGCAGTTGGACGGATCGGCAAGGACATTTGGCTCACATATTTTGCGGCCTGCGGATCGCGAATATATTGGTCGATCTTCATTTTGGTCTTCATACTCGCGGCTTTGAGTCCTGTGGCTGAGAACGGGTGGTTGAAGTACGTGCTGGTTTTTCTCTGAGCTTGATGCCTTACCAAGCCCCTCAGGTACTGGTCCCACGCGGTTCTCGAAGCAGATGGGTCGAAGGGACCTGTATATTATATCAGCATTTACGCTGGAGTGAGTCCTCGATACACATTTCTCGGATGTTGACTTCGCATTGACATCGGCCATAGGTCACTTTTGCTGGTTTGTTCTGCCCATGATGCTCTCGTCGGAATCCTGATCGTTGTGTAGGTCTCATCATCACGACCTTGCGCTGGTTTGCTTTGTGTGAGTCGATACGTCGCTGCCCGAAATGGTAACTCAACCCAAGCTCTGCAGATCAGGGTTCCATACACGCCTCCGTAGTACTCTACCAAAGTACGTGGAACTCACGCATACTGGCAGCGTGCACCCAAGCTCATTCAATACTCTAAGGGCTTCTGGAAGCGGTCCTTTTCACCAATATTCGATTTCATGACACTGTCTCAAGAGGCCGACTTCTGAACAGGTTTGGCAAAGACTTCGAAGGTGCTACAGAGAGTGTCATGTGGCATGTTTTTGTCACTCATTTCCTCCAGGTATCGACAGTAGCCTAGCAGACAACTTTGGCCGAAGCTTCATGTATGGTATCGCGTCCATCACGACACTGATCACTGTCAGTGTCGTTGGTGGTCTGCCCTTCATCGCTGCTGCACTGCTGCTTTCCAGCATATACTATAACGGTGAGTGATCTCAGTCGTTCCAAGCCGTCCCATCGAGCACTGATGAATGGCCACAGTCGCTAAAGTTTATGGTCAAACATCGCGTGATATGCGGCGTCTAGGTATCGTTTAGTCTGGAGCTCGTGTGTTCTACGCTCGTTCTCAGTCCTACACAGATTCGGTCACACGGTCGCCTCTGTATTCCATCTACGGTGAAACCATCGCGGGTGTTGCCATCATCCGCTCCTTTGGAGCATCGTCCAAGTTCTTGCGGGACATGTTACGTTGCGTCGATACCGTAGGTCTCCGTTTCTTACTCAGCAATACAATCCCTCATTCGTGGTTTCAGAACGCCAATCCTTATTATTGGATGTGGGGCGGTATGAGCTTATCCTTATCATGATTGATTGTATCTCACGCATCTGGTTTCAGTGAATCGTTGGTTGTCTATACGGTTCAACATGGTGTCATGTGGTATAATGGGGGCGACGGCTGTAGTTGCTGTTATGAATCCCCGCATCGATGCGTCTCTGGCAGGGTTCGCTCTTGCGTTCGCGAACTCTATCACGAATGATCTGTTGTTCATGGTCCGTCGTTTCGTTGGGCTGGAGCAGTCTATGGTTGCACTGGAGCGGGTGAAAGAATACTCTGAACTAGTTCGTGAGCCCGCGGAATTCATAGAACCTCGACCTCCCAAATCCTGGCCATCAAGCGGTGCCATCAAGTGCGAGGACCTCGTCATTCGCTATGCAGTATGTACTACCACCTTCTTTTGACGCAATTCTGAGACGATTCACAGCCAGAGCTTCCTAATGTCCTCCACAACCTCAACTTTGACATATCACCTGGGGAAAAGGCATGTATAGCTCATGGTGTAGTGACTTTCCCTTTTGACAATCCGACTCAGGTCGGAATACTCGGACGAACCGGTTCCGGAAAGAGCACACTTGCATTGTCGTTCTTTCGTTTCGTCGAGCCTACTGAGGGCCGTATCCTCGTCGACGGACTTGACATCGCATCTATCGGACTGACCGATTTGCGCAGCAAGATTACAATCATACCTCGTCAGTTTTATTCTTCGTTATAGCAATTCTGCCTGCTGATTCTCCCCTAAGAGGATCCTACCATTCTAAGTGGAAGTGTCCGATCAACTCTAGACGTTTTTGACGAATATCAAGACGCAGAAATTGTGCGTGAAAGTCTTGGGACAGGCGGAAGCTGTCTAATGTCTCCTGTAGTTCGAGGCACTTCGTCGTGTTCACCTGATCCCTGTCGGAGAGGAGCCCACTGAAAACCAAGAGGACACCGTGAACGCTAACATGTTCAGAAACCTTGATTCTCCGGTCTCTGAAGGTGGCGATAATTTCTCGACTGGGTGAGTGTATCCATACATTAAACCTTAGCTTTGCCTGATTACACCCATACCAGCGAGAAGCAACTTCTTTGCATGGCTCGCGCAATACTCAAGCGGTCGAAGCTGTTGGTGATGGATGAAGTATGTTTCCCAACAATGCTGAAAGTAGAAAACTAAACCCAAGGAAAGGCAACGGCTAGTGTCGATTACGCAACCGATGAGTTGATTGGGAAAACTATAAGACAGTGCGTGCGATTATATTGGATAGACAGACACTAAAACAGCCACCAGAGAGTTCTCGGATAGCACAATTCTCACCATAGCTCACCGCCTGCGTACTGTAATAGATTACGATCGGGCAAGTCTGGAACCTAACCTAGTTATTGCTGGGCTGATTGAATGTTCCCTCAGGTCATGCTTCTTGATCAAGGACGGATTGTTGAGTTCGACAGGTGCGCCCTCTCCTCTTCGAACATTCATCATACTGAGTTCCCCGTTTGACAGTCCTTTCGCGTTGCTTAGCAACCAGAACTCGAGGTTCTTTGCGTTATGCAAGGCGACTGGGAGGGACGAGTTCTCTGTCTTGAAAAAGATGGCTGGCCTCTGACCCAAATGTAACAAACAATGTACTTAGCTGGGGAATAGCGTCTCAGGAGCTTACAGTCAATGGATAGATCTACCGGAGTTGGACCAGTTAACGGACGGAGACAGTATGGGTCCCAAAGCTCCCACCATGGTCCATCAATGGTTATTCAAACGACCGAGCAACGCGTTCACGCCTACGGTTACCGCATCTTTGTGCCCTTCGCGATGATTCACCGAACATTGCGCCTATATGAATCCTGCTCACAGTCATTACAGATGACCCACGTATCCATATGTGATGCATCTCGGTCTACATGAGTGTGGAACAGAGTGACTTGGGATCCACGACTCGGCTTTTGACTCTGAGTCCAAGTCTTTCAGCTGCATCCCTGGCACTTGATTATGACGCGCTCCCGAAATGACCGTCGGTATTTCGACCAAAACTCTGGTACCAGACACCCAGGGTCTTGCGAATAATCACTGTCGGGACCTTTCTTCGGACCTTGTTGTTCAGGATGTATATAGCTTCCCACACCATCGGTCCCTCTTTCTGCAATGCCACGCTTGCTCGTTCGATACGTGAGTGATCTTCGTTGACTCGTATATATATCCTCGATATCTGTCGCCTTAGGTCCTATCTCAACAGACGGCTATTCGTGATGCCTCCTTGGCCGGCCCAGCAAGGTGACCTAGCTTCATCAGAGGTCAATCCTGTAGAAGCTGATTGGCAGTGTACAGGTCGTAGATCTTTACGACCACTGTCGCATACTGGAAGTGTTGGCGAGCTCTCACACGACGCAGCACGTCGCGATCAAGAGCCAGGCAGCACCAAACACGACGGGCAGAACAACTCAAGTGCGGGCACTTCAACGACGTCAGAACCCACTACCTCAGAATCGCCGCCCTCCTTTTGTCCGTTTTGCATACCGGACAATGATCCTAGAGTCCGGTATAGCGGCCCATGGCTGTTGAACGGTAACGGCGGGCTCAATACGACCCATAGCACTCTAACATCAGGATCCACCATCTCTCTCAATTTCTCTGGTGAGCCGCGCCTTGGTCCTGGAGCGATATACCCTGACTTCTAATTTCAGGGAGTGGTATCGTTGTTTTCGGGACTGTTCCTGCAAGTGGACCTCTTTCGCAGCCCCCAACCGCGTCTTTCACTCTCGACGCGGACCCCCCCTTCGTCACCACTCAGCCTTTAGCAGCGCAGGCAGTGGAGAGGCAACCACTGTTTGCTACAGCTGCCCTTTCCAATGACATACACCACATCTTCATCAACATCACCGAACTTGGATCGTCGTCCCCGTTCACATTGGACCATTTCTTTGTTTTCCCGCACCCGAATGGCAATGGGACGAAGCCGCAAGCCACCATATCTTTCTCAACCCCTACCCCTTCTCCAACTTCAACCTGGCCCTCTGCCGTCGCAGTGACGGGCACCAAGTCCCCCACTCCTTCTGCCACTCAATCCATGGCCAATAACTCGGCCATAATCAAGATACTGTCTGTCATGATGGGTGTGCTGGTCTTCCTCATCGTATGCTTGCTTGCATTCATCGTCTGGTACATGCGTAAGTCGCGAGTTCGCAACAGTTCGAGCTCGCGCTCCCGATCTTGCAAAAGTGTTATCAGCAACCAAGGTACTGTGCTGCTCTTCGGCTCTTGTGCCACCGGTTTGCTGAGACGTTCAATTGCAGGCACCTTCTTGACAACGCCGGAATCGATCATACGAAACTTCACTCCGAGCATGCTGTTTTCTGTTCGCTCGCCAAACGAAGCATTGCCGCCGCTACCTCCGTCTCCTAATTTCCCTTCGAAGACTCATCATTCTGGGACTCGTTCGACACTGTCTGTACCTTCTCCCTAAGGACTTTACGATGTAACTTAGTTATGACGGACTATTTGACGGACTTGTTTGCATAGTAATGTCAATGTATACATAATCAAAGTCTATACACTCTATCTGGCCTCTATCTACATCCACCTGGATCCACGATTATAAAATTTACAGTAAGTCTAGCAGTGAGGAATTGAAAGCGTGAGGAGACACAGGGTAATCGATGAAAACACGAGAAACTAAGGGATCCACATTTTGCTTTGAATGTACTTCAGAAGATCAGCATCCTTCATTGAACGAAGTTCAGGTGAGCGGTCGACGTCCTGATTATTGATCAGTAAGATAATCGAGTATGTCTCAATCAAGAGCACTCACAGCTTTCTGAGCAGTCCGAATGACCGCCCTGGCAATGTGGGCGCTGATCTCACGAACTGGCAGGTACAATCAGTCATAGTTCCAGACAGAACGAAGGAATGAGCGCACTTCGCTCGATGCGAGGGTACAGCAGACCCATTTCTCGTTCCTCAGAGGTCAGAGAGTCAGCCAAACCCAACGACGAGGCTTCCACCATCGAATCTGTCACAGCCTTAGCCCGGGCAAGAATAGAGCCAAGACCGAGACCTGATGAATCTTCAGCTTCCACACACCCTTGTGGAGAAGGACACTCACCAGGGAAGATGTACATATTGTTGCCTTGACCAGGATATAGCATCTTGCCCTTATACTCGATTGGATCGAACGGCGAGCCAGATGCGAATAGGACATTTCCGTTGGTGTTTTCCACAGCACTCGAGAAGGTACATTCTGAAAGGCGAACGGGGTTGGACAGAGGGAAGATGATGGGTCGAGGGTTTAGCGCGGCCATCGCCTGAATCACGCTTGCATTGAACGCGTCCTGGCAGAAACTTAGAATGGGCGTGAAGACAACGACGCGCCAACACGTACCGAAATGGTAGAGAGACCAAGCAATGCCGTGGGCTTGACGTAGTCAATGATCTCAAGAATGTTTGTCATCGGAGGACCTTCATAGTCCTTGCGAGAGAAATCTACGATCAAGCTATCAGCAAACGTAGAAAACGGAGGCAGGGTCCATCCGACCGTCCACTCACATTTCTTGTGCTCTGCAAGCTTGCCGCGGCCGTCAAACACAAGACCTTGGGAATCCACCAGCCATATGCGCTGTCTGGCTTCCTCAACTGACAGTCCCTGGAGCGTGAAGAAACTCATGAGTTGCATAGCAACACCAACTCCCGCCGAGCCTGCACCGAAGAAGAGGATACGATGGCTGCTGAGAGGCCGTCCGGAGACCTCCGAGCTGATCTTAGCAGCGTTCATGAGACCGGAAAGCACCACAGCGCCGGTCCCCTGGATGTCATCGTTGAAGACGGGATATTTATTCCTGTACCGCTCAAGATACCTGAAAGCGTTGTCGGTTGAGAAGTCCTGGGCGTATCAGTTCAGCTTGGTTCGCAACAGCCGCATGGATGAGAGCTCACCTCGAATTGGATCAACAGCTTTGGGAAGGCAAGCGACATCTCGTGCATGAATTCATCCATAAATTCGGTCATTTCCTCAGCAGGGACGCGCTTCTGACGGAGCCCAAGATACAAGGGATCATCAAGATACCTCTGGGTGTTTGTTCCGAGGTCCAGGCAAATAGGAACGGTTGATTCCGGTCGTATCCTGCGCACGAATGAGCAGAAAGCAGATGTTCGGACGCATTAGCCTCACCCGGCGCCAGCGATGTAAAGCGAGAGCTTCCCAATGGAGATGGGCATACCGTTGATACCGAGATCACCCAATCCGAGAATGCGGGAACCTTGGGGAGGGCATTAGCGAAACCTTGAGCTCGAGTCATGAAAGAAAAGATCCGACGAACCGTCGGTAACAACGCTGATACGTGCTTCCTCAAGTTGCGTCCAGTTGCGAACAACGGATTTGATATTGCCCTTGTCCTTGATGGAGATGAACTATTGATCACGAAAAAATTCAGTACGACGCGACGCCCGGGAAAAGACGCGTACCAAGCCCTCTGGACGCCGGTAGATGTGAGAGAATTGTAGGCAAGCATCCCCGACGGTCGGAGTGTAGATAATGGGCGTGAACTCGGACATGTTACTCAGACACAGTCTGTAGAACATAGCAGGATCCTGCTCCTTGAGCATCGAGAGATAGATGTATTTCTCCAGCTGCTTGTCTTTCGAGCGCAGCTGCTCGAGGCAACGGACAGCGTGGAGAGACTCGTCAAGAGCAGGAGGGGCCAAGCCACGTTTAGGTTTGGGTGGGGCTAGTAGCACAGAGCGAGGAGGCATCAGTATTGACTTTTTTGCAGCGGGGAGAAGGGTCCGCATACGCTGTGCGGCCATCTTGAGCTTCTGGACGCCGCCAGACCAGTAGGGGGTGAGGACGATGGTCATGATGTAGGCAAGAGGTCGACCGGTGACAATGGAGGAGGGAAAACGTTGGAATGAGTGGAACAGCTGAAACAGCTTATATATGGCATTCCGGAATGGTCCAATCCAGAGACCGACTAGACAGATCGTTTTGGGGGAACGTAACTGCTAGACACATGCCACAGTTCGCGCCCCTCGTTACGTCCATTGAAAGGATCAGGTAGGATCAGACTAAGATGTCCAGATCAAACCATCAATCTGGTATTGGTCCGAATTGAGTACGCTCGGTATCGCTAGGCAGAGTCACCATAGAAATGTCCTTTGTCTCGCATTGGTGAATACAGGCTTGACTATTTGCAAAGATAGGCGGCAACGTAGGTACGCTCTCTGCCCAATGAAATGATCGGCACGCGCTCGAAGCCCGCTCTAGACGATTCTGGCTGCCACAACACAAAGACTACTTGGTCCAGCAAGCTGCTAGACCCCCGAGGCGGCGCCACATTGCCACCGGCCTCGTCGCGAACTATTGATGGCCCATAGAACGGTCCTCGGGTGGAGTCGGAATGTGGCTGCGCTTACTCAAGCTTTCGACCCACCTCGATCCATGCCTGTCCACCGTCCTTAGCGCTGTGGTGGACTTACAGCTCACACGACTACAAAATTACTCAGGGAGTTTGTACGGGGTAGAAGAATAGATGCAGCTAGAAATGAGTGACCTGCCCCAAAGCTACCCCAAGGTACCGCGTCTGGGGAAATTTGATATCGTTCTCCGCAACATTGTATACAGCTGACGCAAATCGTTCGAGAGGCGAATTAACTCTGCCTTAATTGGAAAGGTCTCAAGCGAGGTCTAGAGGCGCTCAATGATCCCCAATCATCTTCAATGTCAGTGGAGCGGACTTGCCACGGCGCTCGGTGTTCTTTGAATTGTTGACCGCGATCCACAGAGTTTCAGGACTCGGAATGTCGGTAGACCTGTGGGCCTCAAAGATGGCACGATAATATCTTGAATAGAATCATCCCCAACCAATCTCTACGCTGAGAAAATAATAAAACAGGCAAGAAACATCCGATTTTGAAACATCAATGCTCATTGAAAAGAACATGGATGCAAAGTTCATATCAGACCTAGACTAGACCTAGAAAGAAAGTCTCAGAGGATGTTAGAAACTTTGTTATGAACATGAAACAAAAAGGGAATAGGCTCGCTGTGATACACGTTTAGGCGTCGCATGTCGCTAACACAATTGCGCGTACCCCAAGTCCGCGTACTATTTGCATCCGTTGACTATAATTTTCACTGATCAAGGAATCACCGAGCGCTAGGTGGCGATATGGACTTCTGGATTTGTTCTGCGTAGGATTGTCAACCGTAGCCCCAGCAATCTGACGGCCGCCTTCCTGGCCTCGGGTGTAAACGCGACCGCGTTGCTCAGTCCACGGCGTGAAGCTTGCTGTCGCTCAATATCGCGGAGTACAGGGTTGACAGAAGACGAACATGGCGCCGCCCGAGCGTTGCTGTATGACACGGGTTGAGAGGGCTCTGTCTGTCAGTGTCAGATGATGAGGAGTCTTGAGAAATTCATGATGCTTGTCATTCACGACCCCGACTCGAGTACTCAAGTTTACTCTGGGCGAGCCATATGAGGGAGAAGAGGCTAACTAACCGGTGCCGCTCTCAGCTGCGAGTAGTTGTCCATGCATGGATCAGCAGGCGGTTTGCTGGGTTGTCCACTCTGTTCAGTATTCCAAGATGTCGACAGTCGAACAGCCACAGGGCCCGGTCGGCGGTGATGCTCCCGCAGACACGATCACATGTCGTCGAAGTCATTCCTCGTTACAGATTGGCATAACGTGCCAATCGAGGACTATGGACAGCCAGCCACATTTGGCTCAGATTCTGGCGTACAGTCAAGAGCCTGGCAACCTGCACAAGCTTTAGAATATGGCAAAAGGCAAGAGCCCCTCGACCGTACATGTCAAGGTCACTTGCATACACGTAGTCACTCACTTCAAGGGACAGTTGTGGGCCTGTGGCGCATTTTCTAGACGGGGCTACTGCGCCAGTGCGAATGCGTTGTCGTGGGCTGGCCATTCCAAATGAAAAGGCCAGTCAATTGTAGTCATAGTCAAGAGAGACTGACACACTCCTCCTTCTACACACCTCGCATATTTGCCATAGACTCCATATTCGACGGGCCCATCTCGGATGGCACCCTGAGTTGACCATCCAGCGCGTACTTTGCGGCCCCCGCATACTTACCTTTCAGCGGCACTCAAGCGCCCAGCCCATCAGCATACATAGCTACGCACATGCATTGTGCTCCTCCAAATTAGCACACCTCCGCATCTACACGGGAGACGCCCCCCTTAGAAAGGCTCTCTGTCAGCGAGCAAGTCGCCTGGGAATCCTATATATTAAGGGAGAAGGGACCCGAGTTACAAGAGACAAAGACAAAGCCACGTGGCTCAAGTTGACAACCTGTAGCTACATAGCCGACATACTTATTGTCAATCTGAGTGGTGGTAATGTCTCTAGATATAAGCCAAACATATATGGTAGCAAAAATTTTGGTGCCCTTAGCTTGCAAAACGCGGGAGACACAAATGCCCACCAAAAGACAAAGCCACGTGGGGACAAGTCAGTAGCTGATCTTGGCGATCGCGCAAGCTTGCCAGTAACCGCAACAAGCACCTATCCTGCCCATGCTGGGTGCCAAACGGAATGATTGCAAGTACTACACAGGGATGAATATGACTTGAGGGCTCCAATTTTCAGTAACAGAGCAATATCAACACGGGCAGCGGGCGCGCTTGGAATCCTTGGATGAACGTGCTCAGCACTGTGAGCTGCATGGCACAAGATACTGAGCGCTCCACAGGAGTGTTGGGTCCACCAGCGTGTGTCGAATATTTGCGGTAGATGGCCTTGCGGGTTGGATGGATGCCTTTCTGTTACTGAAGGAATGGACATAAGTACACAGGGAAGCATATCAATATAACGAATGGCTGTGGTGCTGTGACGGGATAGAGGGGTACACCATATAGGACTCAGAAAGGTTGGATTAAAGCAGTTTGACCCAGTGAACGTGCTATGTGGGATGCAGGATAGTATATGCCACAAGGGCAAATGCACTCTGCAAGGTCATAGTTGAGCTACTGTTGAGGTCTCTGCATGACAGTAGCTGATGTGACAAGTTCAGCGTAGGTCTGGCATATGTGAGAACATCAATCATTCTAGGGGAGCTCGAGAGCATCCGTCAAAGACGGGTGCGGCAGAGCTTACTTCTGGTAACCACAAATCTGCACTGCAAGCAGTAGCTTGAGAGATCTTACCAAAGATGCGGAGACACCAATTCCTGCAAGCCTTCTAGGGGAGCTCGAGAGCACCCGTCGAAGACGGGTGCGGCAGAGCGCACTTCTGGTCTACTTCTGGTCACACAAACCTGCAAGTACATAGTATAGTTGCTAACATGGAAAATGTAGATTGTTGCACAAATCGTGACCAACTGTGCAAATTGTCGGCCTCAAATTGACCGTGTTCGCACGGGCTATCCTGCTAGTGTTTCTAAAAGCCGTACGTTTCATCCTGAGCCGACAGGTACTCGAGTATGACGAGTCTGCCTGAAACCAGGCTAAACGGACAGCTAATACTACACCCAATAATTGTAAGATCAAGTCATCATTGGTTGTGCATTCGCCGACTCGGACTTGGCCATATCCAAACCATATCAGAGGGTAAGCAAACACCGAAGAGCACGACATTTGGAAGTGCCGAGCTGTACCGGGTGGCCCGAGTCGCCAACATGAACCTACACTGCTGCCTGCACAGTCACAATCACATCTCATCGGGAAAAAAATGAGTCATAATGCATGACATTAATAGTAAGTACATAATATATCATCTCCATTGAGATAGTATGCTCAGCGTGCAACACCACGTTTAGCTCAGATACGTCTTTCCATGTCGATCGCTACATCGAGAGAGCGTAATACGCGACAGGTGTTGCATGTGGGCGGTTGACCTACGAAATGGATACTCAGCAATATCATCTACAGGCTGAGTCAAGTGCGCAAATCTGTGCCGAGGCATGACGCGGAATGGTCCCCTATCGAGAGGGTCTCATTGTACTTAATGTTCAGCACACTCCTTTCTTTCCTTCTGCACTATCTGGAACATGGCCAAGCTCACCTTACTGCAATTCTTGCTCGGACAGCTCCGCAGCCCTCCCGCCGTGGCGCACGCAGATCTCTCCGGAAAGACTGTCATCGTCGTCGGCGCGAATACTGGCATTGGCTTCGAAACAGCGCGCCATTTTGCGCTCATGGGCGCGGGGCTAGTGATCATGGCCTGTCGTAACAAGGCCAGGGGAGAGGCCGCAAGAGAAAGTGATTCTCATTCTATCGATCATTGCTTTGAGCCTCCTAACGCGTCTGCAGGGCTAGTCAAGGAGACTGGATATGATCGAGCAGAAATGTGGTTGCTCGACCTCGCCAGCTTCGCGTCCGTATCTGCCTTTGCCGATCGCTTCGAGAAAACAGGCGGCAGACTTGATATCCTGGTCATGAATGCTGCCGTGATTCTGAATGAATACACGACCACAGAAGACGGTTGGGAGACTTGGTACGTACGATTCTCTGAATCACGGCAGACTCAAGCTCTGACATACGCGGGCGCGTGCCGTGTAGCTTACAGGTCAACAACTTAGCAGCTCCTTTGCTCTCTCTACGGCTTCTGCCTGCCATGCGCAAGACCGCAAAGGACTTCGGAGTGACACCTCGCCTAGTCACAGTAGCGAGTGAAGTACACTACTGGGTCTCTACAGGTGACAAGCTGGACAAGATGCCCGATATCGTCGAGACTCTCTCTAGTGAAGAGTATTGCACCTCCAAGTATCGAGGTCAAGAGCAATACAATGTTTCTAAACGTAATGTCATCTCGATGGCATCCGCTATCGCTGCTGACCTGCTCTCAAGTCCTCAACCTCCTGTTCACTCGCGCCCTCCAGACGAGGGTCCCAGAGGTTATCATCGACTGTTGCAATCCCGGCTTGTGCAGCTCGGAGCTTATGCGCGATACGACTTCCAAAAGCAAAATTGCAGAGATCATAGTATACATCATAGCCAAGGCTATTGCGTTTACCTGCGAGGAGGGAGCTCGGCAAGCAGTCTATTCCGCCATTGGCGGGGGAGACGAAATGCGAGGTGCCTACATCTCAAAGTCGGAAGTCACGGAACCAAGCGATTTCGTCCTCAGCGAGAAAGGGAAGGTGGTACAGGATAGATATTGGGTAGGCCTATTGCTCATTGACTGGTTACTTCGACACTCGACTGACAATGTTTAGGATAACCTGGTGCATGTGTTGTCTAAAGCGGATTCCAGAATTCCGGAGATACTCAGGTCAGCAACCCAGGCTCATTGAGTTACTGTATCTTTGTTGCTTCTTCGCTGTCACTTCTTGAATCTCATCTCAATATCCGCAACGACATGAATCCCAGTGGCAAGATGGCTGGGGCCTTATCGATCTGCTCATGGTAAACTTTCTCGCTTTCATGAGCGAGGAAGGTAATCTCCCGGTCGTATATGCCCCAACTGGCGGACGCGACCACGAAGAAGAGATGCGCGCCGCGTATATTTGGGTCTCCGCCGTCGCTGAGCCCAGCGTTTTCGTCGTTGGGAAAGATGGTAGGAAGATGCAAGATCAGTATTGGGTGAGTCTGTTATCCCTGTCTTACTCGATGAGTGTCAATGGCTAACTGTAGTGTAAAATGAGTCGGTGTCGTGGACTTAGTTGTACGTCGATCACATCTTCAAATAAAGTAGACGCGGCGGGCGGGCCGCCATCAACTTGAACTGTCCGAGGAGTCGGCCACGTCGATCGCACTTTTTTCATCGTTCGACCACGATCATCATCGTACTCTGTATACCGCCAAAATGCCGCTGCCATAACAACTCTCGACGCCGTTCTTTCTCTGCGCCCGCGGCCCTCCGCTGCACCGCCTCTCACTTCTTTCGTTCAGACGTTGTCTGGTTTCAAGCAAACGAGGGCTCTACTTATGATCCTTTGCCATACCATTCAGTCATAGGGGGGTGAAAGCTCGGCATTGTGTGATGCTGATGCGGTGGGGATGGCGATGTTGCTGTTGGCTTATGCCTACGCGTACGCATTCACGGCACACACAAACACTCACATGTAACACACACGTATGCACACAACGCGCGTAAGCTTAAACTTGAAGCTATTCGACTAGGTCACCATTTTGTTTGTCAATCAATGGGCTTGCAAAAGGCTGTGCACGGCTATGGCTCGGTGCCGTCTTTGACGCGTCGATCTGCGCCTCAGGAGCGGCCAAGCACGGTGGTCCCGGTGAGTGCGGCTCGGGCTCGAGCTCGGGCATGACGCCTCCATTTCCGCAGCACGTGTAGACGGACAACGGTGGAACGGGATTTGCAGGATTGATTAGCAAGAACCAGGCAAAACTTACTACTTAGGAGATGACAGGTCGATTAGCGTGCCGCATGGCATCGGTGAGCAATACGTGAGTCTGATCTAGCCTAAACCAGCCGTATAAGTATCAACCGCAGGTTTGTATCGTGCAGCCACCCCTCTTTGTACACAAATGACCACCTTACAGTATACCTCTCTCGCCGAGATTGAGCCGGCCAGTAAAAGTCTTCTTTTTGAAGCTTCTTGCTCACACACGCTGCAGATTCACGCTCAACTCAACGCTACATTCCGTTCCGGCCAGCTACAGTCCATCGCCTTCCGCAAATATGTCATACTTCAAATCGGGTACATGCTCAAGGACAACACACAAAGGATCATAGATGCTGAATACGCTGATTTGGGGAAGCCAGAGCTGGAGACCCATGTGTGCGTGTATTCTCAACCGGTCGGGCCAGTGGTTTGACCGAAGTTCTAGGACGGAGTTGGGGGTAGCATTCGGCGAGATTGCACACACGTATGCACACATTGAGGAGTGGGCAAAGCCTGAAAAGCCGCCGTTCTCGCTCATCTTCCAGGCGCTGAAGAGGGTGATCTACAAGCAGGGCAAAGGCGTCTGCTTGATCATTGGGCCGTTCAACTATCCCATCTCAATGGTCCTCGGTCCTGTGGCGAGTAGCTGCTTTTTCTGGTCTGATCTATAACACGCTAAACCTCAAAAGATTTCCGCGATCGCGGCTGGTAACTCTGTTGTCATCAAGCCCTCAGAGGCTACTCCTGCTACGTCGGCGCTTCTAGCTGAACTGTTCCCAAAATACGTGGATCCAAGTGTAATTCGAGTGGTGAATGGAGCTGTCGCAGAGACTTCAAAGGTGAAACACAAGCTCTTTGTCTGTCCTGAATTCATTCTTATGTGTATGCGTGGCTTATCAGCTTTTGGAATTACCATGGGGTCACAGTACGTCTTGGCCATATTGCGGGTATCGTCACGGCTCACGCATTCAAACATTCTAGTTCTATTCACTGGCAGCGGGCGTGTGGGCCGTATCATCGCGTCGGCGGCCGGGAAGACCCTCACACCCGTTACCCTCGAACTCGGTGGAAAGGCACCTGCATTCGTCGACCCGAGCTGTGATCTGGAAACGACGGCCAAAAGGCTTCTGTGGGGACGGGTCATTAACGCCGGACAAACCTGTGTAGCGCCAGACTATGTCCTCGTTCCCCGAGAATTCCAGGACAAGTTGGTGGAAGCTCTGCAAAAGGCGTATGTTGTCTCATTGCCGCGTTGAGACCGACTTACTGACGAAGGCATCTTGATGTAGGCTCAAGTCGTTCTATCCGGATGGACCGTTCGCGCCGGGTGCGATGGGGAAGATGGTCAACGAATCAGCGTTCAAGCGTGTTTCTGGACTCTTGAACGCGACAAAGGGAACCGTTGTTGCTGGCGGTGAAATGGATGAGGCTACCAAAGCCATTGCGCCCACTATAGTCAAGGACGTGACCTTCGAGGATAGCTTGATGTCCCAGGAAATATTCGGCCCCGTGGTTCCCATTGTCCCCATAGACAGCTTCGAAGAAGGTCTCGCGTATGTGAACAGGAACGATCATCCTCTAGCGCTCTATGTCTTCACCACCAGTCAAGAGTTTAAGGACAAAAGTACGTGACTCTTGCATGTACCATGTAAGATCGCCTTATATTCCTCCAGTTACTCGCAGTACGATGAGTGGATCTGTACTCATGAACGAAGTTGTCTGGCAAGTAGGATGTGAGGGCTTGCCTTTTGGCGGTGTCGGTCCCAGTGGGTGTGAGTCCAATATTTCTTCTCAACTCGTTCAACATTGACACGACTCTAGCTGGGTTCCACAATGGAAAGGTTCGTGCCGTTCAGACTTAAATTACAACAAACTCATACTGTGACCTAGTTCGGCTTTGACACGTTCACTCACTTCCGAGCTTCTTTGGATAGTGCATCGTGGTAAGCCTTGAAGGTCTTTCGACGAACGCTCTTGACTCAGCCATACGCTCCATGTCAGGCTGGACTATCTGCTGGGTTTCAGATACCCCCCTTACACTGTGCGTACTGGCATGGCAGCTTTCCTCATATGCGGCTTACGCGATTGCTCCAGGCGGCCAAAATCAAGCAATCTGGCCTTATATTCCCCGGTCTTCCAGCGAAGCGCCCGAAGGGTCCACCAATAGAAACGGCTGGAAGCACGGTGTCGTACGTGACATGGCTACTGATTGCCATTGCGGCCACACTCACTGGTTTCGCTCAACGGAAGGGCTCGTTAAAGCTACTCTGATGGAACTAGTGAATCCTACTCAATCGTTGTCTTTTGGTAGTAATGATTCAAGCGGGTCCCGCTTATACGTACTCCGTCTTTTGTATTAGCGCTACTATTAGAGGGGCAAGCGAATGGACGATCTTTGCTGCTCCGTCAGTTAAGCTTGAGCTATGTAGTCAAAAGAAGCAGCACAGCGCCTACTTCAGCAGTCAAATTGGAGGGTCAAGGGAATAGCCCCTATTGACAGTCTTCCTAACGTTCGCTCTGAGGCTTGCTTTCCAACCATCACTACTATCACCAGCGGAACAACACAACATGGCCGACGCGCTCAAAGCTGAAGGCAATCAACTATTTGCCCAGAAAAACTATACCGCCGCCGTCGAAAAGTACACGGCCGCCATCAACATCGACAGTCAGAACGCGGTTCTGTATGCCAATCGCGCGGCATGCTATCTCAGCTTGAAAGAGTGCGTGTCTTTAGTGCTCAGGACATTGCTGGCTCTTGAACGACATCTACCAGGTACTTGAACGCGGTTAGCGACGCGAAGCAGGTCGGGCCATCTCTCATTACCAAGTCCTGCAGTCGCCCTCTTACCCAAGTCGTCCTCTAGGCGACGAAAATCGACCCGAAATACGCCAAAGCTCATGCTCGTCTGGGAACTGCTCACGATGTAAGGATTCCTAACAGCGGGTAGTATGATTTCTAATCCGGCTCGTCCAGATGCTTTCCGAACATTGGTACAGCGTCCAGGACTGGCAAAACGCCCTCGATTGCCTCGGCCCAAACGACGACAAGACACGAGAGCAGTATGCTGCTGGACTACGCGCCGCGCAGCTTGCTCGCGAGAAACTCGAGGACGCCGCGACGGAGCGAGCGATTCACATGAATTCCAATACAAGTATAATGCCGTGGGTGGCTGCCCAGCAACTCTTGCCGGGGCTGGTCACTCGACGTGAAACGAGGAGCAGTGTAAGCTTCTTTCACTGCCTTCGTAACATGTTACGTGCTTAGATTCTTCAGGCCTGGGTTGTACACGAGGCGTATCAGGCGAGTTCTCTACCAGATTTGATGCGCGAAATCCAATTGAGTGCCTCAGCAATTCATGGAGGGCGTGAAAGGCATGGCCGAAACGAGAAAGATTGGCCAAATAATGGCTGGTCGCACTGGCGTAAGGCGCCCTACACATTTTGTCGCGAGGTGTTGACGTCTTTCCAGATCCTCGGGGACCTCACAAACGCGATCATCTTTGACGAGCGGGTGTTCCATATCTCTGACAACAACTTCATCTCGAATTACAACCGACAGGGTATGTCATCCATCTGCAGGGTCTGGTTTTAACATCATCTTATTGCTATCAGTGGAGTTCGAGGCCAGGAAATTTAACCTGCAGTGGATGGAGGCTGGTCCTAGCAGAGTCAAGAAAGAAGCTATACAGCGCCTCCAGGCCGAGGGATGGGATAGTCTCCGCCCCGCCCTTAGCGTCCTTGTCCGGTTCGTCGATTGCTTTGGCCAGACATGGTCCTTTTGAATGATGCTCTGTGCAGGTGCTGGATAATGAGAGGCTTCATCGAGGGAAAACTGTGTGGACAACGTCAAGCGGAAGTCGAGTTCCTCTCACAGGCTCTAAACATCCTCGAGTGGGGACGAGAAACCTGGCCTAACGTTCCTCGGGATGTGCGGGGTGCCATCTTCACACACACATTCGTTCGGGGCGTACGGAACATGCATCTACATGCTCTCATGGAAGTATGCTTCGCATGATATGTTTTAATTTCGGCATCACTCATTCCGCTTAGGCTCAAGCGGAGAGCAAGACCGATACTTTGGAGGAGCTCCTTCGACGTGCCGAGGCTCAAATTCAAGAGATCGAGGGCAATCCTGATACGCTAGCTGAATCCCCAGGCCACCAACTCGCATTTGGCGATTATTGTAAAGGCCATGCTTATGCGTGAGTCTTCGCTGCTCTTCGCGTATTTGCGATTGAACGTAGCCCAGAATGAAAGGGTTCTACTACAACCGGAAAGGTAACGCGGATAGGCGAGGCCAGGCTGGGAAAGAAGCGTACGGAAAGGCCAAGGCTGCCTACCTTGCAGCCGCAGAGTGTTTCCCGCAGGATGACGAAACGCATGCTTGTAAGTTGGCAACAACTGACCCACATTCGGGGATTCGTGTCTGACGGACGTGTTTACTCTAGGGTTCTTGCACTGCGCTGTTCAGGCTATGTGGAGTCAGGGCGCGACGCTCGGCGAGCAGCTCGAGGCGATGGACAGGCTCCACGAATCTATCCCGCTGATGATCAAGATCTGGAAGAACTCCTCCATGAGCATGGGCGGGCGCGACCAGGCCTTTGCCAGCATGATGGGCGTGCGCGATACTTACAAAGAAGCACTCGCCGCAGGCAAGACTACGCTTCATGATACTCCTGTCCCGTCGTTCCAGTGACATAGCATAAGGGTTGCATAATTTGTACAGACTACATATCTAGTTCTTGCTTGTATACTTGTATTCAGGTGTCAATCCCATGCTAGAGGGATCTCGACGACCAGCTGGTGCTTGGCCGAGAGTTGTTCGAGCTCTTCAAAGACGGCCAAGCAGCGCGTGGCGAGGGGATCGAGGAGGTCGTCGTAGATATCGCGTATTAGATCATACATCATGATCATCGACCGAGGGAGGGAAATGCATACGGCACGGATGGCACGTTGGATTTGGACGTGGCGGGAGACTGTGGGCTCTGTGTTTGTTCAGTGTACGCCACATATTGATGGGAAGCACGGCTAACAAACGGACCTGTGACTTTGATTCCACCGTTCTGGTCTATGAGCGTGGCGAGGTTGACAGCGGAGAGGAGAGCGTTCCTGCTCATACGCGTGAGGACTGCGTCTGGGCGTATGAGCTGTAGTCCGAGTCAGTTAGTGTGAATATGTCAGAAGGGAAAGGAACGTGACGCGTACAGCACACGACTCCAACCCCCACTCGTCGTATATCCGCTTGACCTCGAGCTCGCCGGACATGTTGAGGAGGAATTCGCGCTCTATGCAGTGCAGTTTCCGAGCGGAGACGTGTCGGACATGGGAGTAGAACGACACCCGAATGGTTCTACTTCATGTCAGTCAACTTGAATCGAGTTACAAGACGATACTCACAATGGTGAGACGCGAGGCATCCTGCAATCACGTCTGGCGAGGGGCAGACGCGTCGCCTCGTACAGAACCTGATGCTCCTGCGGCGACTTGACGAACAAGTAGCAGTTGTCCTTCGCATTCTGATACAGTTCCTTAGCATAGCGCTTGAGGGGATTTACATATCTGTTATCGGTGAGAGTGCATAAGAGTAAAAAGAGAATCATAGGGCGGAGGAGGGAAGCCGCGAGAACGAGTGTGAGGCTGTAGAGCATTGCGGGCAGGTGTACAGGCCAACAACTCGCATCGCGCCTATATAAGAGCTAGACAAGGCTTCCTCGTATAGCACAAGGCGTTGTCAGGCAAGAAACGCGGACAGCTGAAAGAGGAACAAGAGCACGAACGATGGTTGGGCCATATCGGGAATAATGCAATGAACACCAGGCTCCGTTCAAATTCTTGTTTCAGCTACGTATCCAAAAAAGCGAAGAAACACTACGACGTATCTTACAACACGTACAGTCCGATAATTAACATGTACAGACTCGGAAGGGAGACGACATCTTTCAAACTCACAGGACGTTTGACCAACAACAGGGTCGGAGGCCTTGTCTAAGGTCAAAGGACCGGCAGAAAGCTGATGTTGCTCGTGGAGAAAGCTAGAGAGAAGAGAATTGTTCAAATGGGCGTCAAGTAGAATCACGGTCGCTGGCAGCATCCCCGTCGGCGTCCGAATCGCCTTCCGACGTTCTGGCGCGTTTCGAGGCCGATTCGTCAGAGTCAGAGCCGCGCCGCTTGCGGGTGGTGGACACGTCGGGCCCGTCGCTGGCGGCGATGACGCCTGGGTTGACGCCGATGTTTTCTTCGGGCGGTTTGTCCTGCGGTTGCCCGGAATGTGGAGGCGGAGGACCGGTGACGAAAGGCGGCGGGTACGGGTACGGCGGCATGAAATAAGACACAACGGGCTGGCCACCCTCCTGGCCTTCACCGCCAACGGAGACAAAGTGGCCGCCAGGTGGGTAGTAGATCGGGTAGAAGCCTGGGCCGCCGGCTTCAGGAGGAAGCGGATGTCCGTTGGCATCTGTGGGCGGCGGCGGACCGTTGGGCGCATTGGGGTCTACCGGCGGCGGCGGCGGCGGATGGAACTCGGGATTGTCGGGGAAGGGTGCTTCAGTGTTTTTGTTTTTGCGCTTGTACGGACCGCGCTTGATGCCCTTCTTGCGCTCCTTGCGCTGGCCGTCAACGCAAGCCTCGGCGATGCCGTACTTGGTGCAGCGCTCACAGGGCCGCTGTTCGTCGCAGCGCTTGCAAGCCTGGGCGCAGTTGGTGCACTGAGATGCATGTCAGCATGACGCTCTGCCGGCCAGCGCGTCTGGACCACTCACCGCCATTTTGACCTGTTTGCGCTTCGGGCGGCCGAGCATGGACGGCGACTGAGGCGGCTGCGGCACGGGAAAGGCTGCTGGGACCGTCAGAACGAATGTTTGAGTGCTAATTGGGTCGCAGACGAACGTTGCCCTGGTGGTGGATACGCATAGACGACGCCGGGCGGCGCGTGAAACATCACAAAGCCAGGCGGTGGCACGCCGTTCTCGCCGTCGACGGGAGGCGGGTACGCGAACATGGGCGGGTAGACGCCGGGAGGCGGCGGCGGCGGGAAAGTACCTCCATTATAATGCTGGAAATGCGGCGGCAAAGGGCCTGGATAGGGCACAGGCTCAGCCGGCTTGGGCTGCTCGGTGGCCATGACGGCGGGCGGCGTTGAGCTGCATGGCGGGTCAGAGAAGGTGAAGGTAAGGGCCAAAAGTGCTCATCAGCTTACTTTCAAACTGCGACGAAAAATTCAGCGCCGCTCAGAACGTGAGGGTCCGAATTCAAGCTGAGTTTGGCGGAGATGAACAACATAAACAAAGGCAAAGCCTTATAAGGCTATTCGCTCACGGCCTCTGCTCCTCGAGCTCCCCGTCCGACCTCTGCGATGCTTGGCTTGTAGGTGAAGGGAACGAATGATCCAGGTTGAATGCCGTGCTTTCTGCCTTTTGTCTACACGTGGGGACACCGTACAAGCCCAACTAAATTTCTCGCCGTAATCCTCCTGTTCCAATCATCTGTGTCTCGAGCTCTCCCCACCCTGCACTTCACGGCGTCGGCATACCTGAGGCTGTCTCTCTGCCGCAACTTTCATCTGCCGACCTCAGCCCTCGCTACAGACGGCCTAGTTCGAACGCCGTTACTCGTCCAAAGCCCTGTCTCACCTCCTGCGCAGTCCTGGGCTATCGCCTGATGCATCGCCGATGACCCTGCCTGCGAGTGATATCTCGTACATCGCAACAACTGCTACGACACCACCATCAGCACCACTATTCAGTGTTAGACGTCTGTATTCGATGGTCTTTTCGGTCACTTGTTGATTCTGCGTTCTGGCTGGCGTACTGGATCTCAATTGGCCTCCGCTTCGGTTTCATTTCGGTACGAGCCGTTACTTCGTCCCCGACCCAACTTGAAGTGAACCTGGGTAAGCTTTTCTCATGCTCACACTGGAGCGGTCCTTTCTCAGAAGCTCTGGTCATTTGACAAGACATCATGAGTCCGATTCTCTCGAAATCTCATCGAACTCCCGGGCGTCTGTGTTGAAAGTATCACATCAAACATTTTCCTTGGCCGCGATCTTACGAGTACGTCTCACTGACCTGTACCCGATGACAAGACTGGCACTGACAGCCGCCCTGTTTGGTAACACAGCTTCGTTGAGTGGGTGGCTTTACTGGTCTACCTAAATAGTGGTCATTCAGTCCACATCAAACACATCCAAGACGCCCGAACCTACACTGTATTGTCCTCGAACTCTTCTGGACTTCAAGGTCCTATTCAGCCTTTCAAATATGCACGTCAAGGACATTCGTAAACATCCGATGTCAGCTCAGACAGAGACGCATAGGACGTTGTATACTGATAACATACAGTCACCTCACCTTCTCTCATCGGGCCTGGAAATTTCTACATGGCATGCCTTACGGGCTCTTTCGACTGATGATGATGATTCTGATTCACGATACCAGACTTATGTGAGCGCTCCTCAGTCTCAATAGGCTCGTCTCAACCCACCAACATGTGCCAGTACGCGGTAAACATAGGCGTCCTATCATTGGTACGTCCTTTTGGTCCTGGTAAATCTCTTTGATTGTGGCACGCAAATGATGATAGGCAGAGCGCGCAATGACTCTATCTAGGCCTGCGCAGCGGTCCTGGTTCCTGTACAACGGATGTTCATGAGAGACGATCCTCCGAGATTGTGGCAGAACGCATATGAGGCTTCATCCCACAGACATTTGGTTGATCATGCCATCTATTTTGTACGTAGCTTGGTAATTCCCGCGTAATTTCTACTTTCTGACCAGTGTGGCCTCAGCTTCAGAGGCACAGCAGGATCAAACATGCTCGACAGTTCCGACTCATCATACTTTTATTCAGGTGAATCTACAACTCTAGAACATGCAATCATCTCTGTGGAAGAAAGAAGCAATTTTAACCGGAGGAGACTGGTGCGTTATCATCTCATCTTGTCCGAGCTTGGTGTTTGAACCCTTGGCTTACCGAGGACTCGGTCAGACAACGTTTCAACTTTCTTGCGTGTGCGCAGGACATCGTTGATCAGATGGGATGCCAGGAAGCTCGACGACACCTAAGCTGTTGACTTGACCAAGACATGGTTTTGGATACAGTGAGAATACAAAGTTCAAGGACAGGGATTTCCGCACTGGTCCGGACGATGAACGTGACTAACGATGAAAGGCACTCGCTGTCGTCAAGAGTCAGCTGTCCTTGGATGTTGCTACTGGTAGACGACGGCCCGGGCAGCTCCCATCGAGGAACGACCACTTGTGTGAGCCACTCGATTGGGCGTGGTCGAGAATCCCACCTGGTCAATTGAGTACTAAGTAGCCTGCGTTCATTAGAGCAGATACCAAAAGTCTCGGTGATGCAACCCTCTGAATTCTCCGTGGTATTGTGATATCATGCGAGCACACCGATCGCCAGTTCAGTATCTAAGTTGGGAACCTCTGGAAGGTTTGCTCTGAAACGGTTGGAGGAAGAAAATGGGGCTGAATGGGATGAAAGAGAATTGCACAAGATTGGTGTTTGCGACAGCCATTTTGTAGAGGAACTGTAAATGGATGAAGAACGGACGCCAAGAGCTGCAATGTTGACTAACGACATTGGCGAATGTGAAGATTTACTTCATTGAGGAGTCCGTTCGGTAAGAGTCTCGCCAACGCGCTACGACATATACTTAGTAGTGGCTTTGGCATCACTGCTTTCACTTCTAGAGCTGCGTTCTCACGCGGTCAGAGGATGGCCACGATGAGAAAGTCGCAAGTGTTTCTTTGTAACAGAAGCGCTACACGCCGAGACAGATCAGAATGTCTATGCAAGTTGGCTGGAGCGCTTACCGACTCGATGAGTTGATCTGGCGGCAGAGCGCGGGCTGACCGGACGCGGTCGGTGGAAAAGTTCATGTTTCACGGAGAGTGTCAATTCAATGGTAGATATACTTCTCCGGCGATGAGTTACCAAGAGAGACATTCCGGAAACTACATAGCCTGCTACTCGTGAAGTTTGAGCGAGTGCGTAGTACCGTACGCGGCATATCAGGTCGAGAGCATGAAGCAAAAAGGACGGGATGGCGGAAGAAAATCTCGAAGAGCGAGGCTCCTGCGAGAATGCTAGTGCGCCCAAGAATGCCTTTGGGAGGGGCCCGGTAACGCAAGTAATATACTTAACAGATTCTCGTTGAAGATCAACAGGCCACCCATCACGAAGGTGAGTCATCCTGCGAATCGGGCACCACAGGCATTGATTACTTGAGATTCCCTGTGGCGCCAACAGGCGCAAGATTCCTTGTACCGATTGGATCCTACACACTCAGCGGATAACCAAGCGGAGCGATCTGGGGACCTTGGCTGGACACAGTGACCACAGAAATGGCTCTATTGCCAGCCTTGATTGGGAGTGGCGAGTATCAAACCCAGATTCTTGGCGAGCGGTGACCACTGAGTGGCAGTAAGTGCTGTTCGACGTGAAACTCCAACAGCACTTGATCAAATGAACAACCTCCATGCTCACTAAACGAAGGCCACTTACTGATGCAGACGTGAAGTCACTATTAGTATTGTTATCTTCATGTGTTCGGACATACGGTCAAGGCGAGTGATCAATTTCAGGGTCTTTCAGCTGTTATGACCACGACTCGCAGAGTTCGAGATCCACCCATCCTCTCGTATGAGTATTTCGAGGGTCCGTCTTCAAGTCTCTCCATCGAACAATGTGCCAAGTTTATCGCCGAGCTACGGACGGTGGCCGCGAGAGCATTCCAACTCCAGGACGAAAGTGGTCTCCCTAATTATCAGTGTCTGTGCACGGATGATCAGGTGGACGCGCTTCGAGACAAAATCATATTGTGCGCTCGTATGAAAGAAACTGGAGAGATGATAGGGTTCACGTCTGCTATACTGGTGAGTAAAGAAAATCAAAAAACCAACTTGAAGAGTGAATCAAGATGATCTTACTTCCATACGCAGTTGCCCATTCCACCCCTCGTCGAACCAGTTCTTGACCTTAGGCTCACATGTGTTGTCCCATCGTTACTGTCCCAAGGTCTCACGAAAACACTCGTGGGAGGAATCGCATTCCGGTACATCCAACAGCGTCCAAATCAGAAAGTACAAGCTTACGGCCCGCATCTACGTCGCGGTAGGAAGGCTCGTTCCTCGCCTTCCCTTCCGCAACTACAACTTGGGTCTCCAGCTTGTTGGGGCCAGCCCCAAACCCCGTCGGCGCTACGCGCCGTGTAGTAGAAAAATCAAACATCCCAATATCATTTTCATTAGTGTCAATGGCTATCTTTTGACTACTTTGCTGAGTTGGCTGTGAGGATGGATAGCTTAAATCTACTGATTTGTACTTTCTACTCTGATGGTGACTCGAGATTCTGAGGCAAATCTGGCAGCAGCCCGTGGCTGACCCGTTCTGTGCCCACAACAGAAGAATGCCTAAGAATGCCCTGACCGTGACTTGAACCGGCAACCGGCATCAGGGCGTGCGGTCTGCCGCGGCGGACTCCGAAGTTTTGCTTAAGTAAATATACGCGACCCTTTATTAGCTAAGAATCGCGCCCTCTTTTACTATAGTAGATGGATATCGAACGTTGCCGCGGTCATCTCTTCCCTCGGCAATATCGCCCTCTTCTTCGACGAGGTATATCCATCTCCTCATCATCCAATTAGTCGTCCACCGCCGACGTCCATGCATGCCAAAATAGCAAAAACAATTTCGGAGACGCCTGCGATCCGAAGAGCCAAGTACATCGGTGACGAGGTGAAATTTGACGCCAGGACGTGGATATTCAGGGGAAGCGTCAAGGGCACCGTCTTTGAAAAGACAGGCGTAGAGGATGAGCGGTACAGAGATGGAAGCGTCAATCTGTATTACCGGGAGATGTTGAGATCTGGAAGCGGTGATGAAGTGCTGCAGGTGGGGAGTTTCTCGATGGGGACTGTCGAAAGGTTTTTGGAGAAGGCAAACCTGTGACCCATCGTACGAACGAGGACTACTGTGATGTAAGAGCATGGCTCGTGATGGCTCTACTAAAGCTGGTGAAGACTGCCAATCACCGATATCCCCGCCACTAGCACCGATCCGGTCCAGACATCCGACCTCGCCTTGTCTCTGCCAAATTCCAACACAGCGCCCTTCTCGACTACTCCATACTTATCTACGAATGCCATTATAGGCGCACTGTCGGAGCAGAGGCATTTCGGCTATGTCCTGCTTTCAGATATTGACCACTACTAGCTGTTGCTGACCGATGATCGCTACCGTGTATGTATTGAACATAAGTGGGCTCTGTCTGCTGAGGAGACAGGACGCCCCTGCTGACTTGGCAAATTCAAATCTCATAGTTATGATACTTTGGATACTTTGACGGAGGAGAATCTACAGACAGTGGCAGTCAGACACCTAAGATAACGACCTCACAATTTCTGGAATCTTGGCATCCGCTTTGGACAGCACATGGACCAGATTATCCTGGAAGTACCGCAGTCAGCCGCTATTCAAGATCAACAGACCTCACACATACCCAATACTTCTCCTGCATCAACTTTTTGTTCTCACTTATAGCAAAATCGCTTGGCTCGGTGACCTTTGACCTTGAGATATACGCGCCCCGCATATCGTCGCTCCACCGACAGCGGAATAAACCAGCTGCCGACTTCCCTCCTCACTGCTGAACGCGAGGATCTTGTGCATGAAGTATTCGAGGACGAGGAACAAGGTGCTGGCAAAGCTCATATGGCGCCGAAGCTCTGAGACGCAGAAGGCGGGATTGCAGCAATCGACGATAACGTCGCCGGTGAGCTTGTCTTGTAGGGCGCGAGTAAAGAGGACGTTGAGGACTGCCAGTGTGAGTCATTAGATTGAAGATAGAGCTGACCAGGTTGAATGACCTCACGTTTGCAGACGTTGTATTGCGCTGGTCCTATGAACCTGTTAGAGGTGCAAAACTCCTTGCTGGAGAGGGTTTCAATGATATCCGGGCTTCTGATAAGTTTGTCGTCGACTCGAGCCCAGTAGTGCGCATCGCTCGATACTGTAGTCAAACGAGGTGTCACCTGAAAGTCCTGGGCCGTCTTGAGCATGCGAGGAAGGAGGCGCAATGACAACAGCGGAGCCGCCACCTGTTGATCTGTAACCTACATCGTACGCGTCCGTTAGCTAGACGTACACCAGACAAGATAAATGCGTATGTACGCAGACTCCCAGCCGTCTTCCGTTGTTGTGTATTCGGTCACAAGCACGCCAGCATTCATGACCAAGATGTCAAGCCGTCCACCTTTGGCATCAAAACGATCAGCAAAGGCGGACACGGACGTGAAGCTGGCGAGGTCGACGAGCCACATCTCCGCTTGCTCATATCCTGTCTCTCTCACCAGCCCTGGAAGCCCGTTAGTGAGCTTGGATGCGTGATAGCAGCCAAGTGTGATCACTCTGTAGAGCAGCCTCTCCCCTAGCCTTGCTACGACAGGCCAGGATAAGCAGCTCCGCGCCCATGAGCGCAAAATGGCGCGCCGCTTCGAACCCAATTCCAGTGTTTGCCCCGACTACGACTACAGTCTTCCCCGATAGATCCGCGTGCACCACGGCCGGCATTGACGCAAATTGGCCACACAAGGCTGTGAGGATGGTTGGCTTAGCCATGGTGATGGAAGGAGGTAGAAGTAAATGACTATCCATCTCATTTGACCTTATATCGGAAAGTTTGACATACCACGGCACCCGTTGTCAGTCTCGGCACAGAGGTCGATAGTCTTGAGTCAGTGGCAGTGAACGGCTTTGGTGGGTTGTCGGCTGCACACTCAGCTGACAGTATACCCACGTCTCCCGTGGCCAGAGTTGTGCCAAAATAACAATAAGAATATGGTGGCAGAGCGCTGATAGGTACCTGCCTCCTATCCGCGCACTAGGCGATCAGAGGCGATCAAAAAAGATTGGCATTCCAAATTGCAGTGGTTTCACACAAGCGCCCATAGAGCCCACAACAAATGGTATGCTTCCCGAGAAACTACAAATAAGGACAATCATTCAGTGGACGGTACGCATGGTTTGAGCATACCTATAGAACAGAGGCATGTCCTTGGGTATGACGCTTCGCACCGTGTCTACAACCTCAAGGGACAGCCTGATCCGGTTCTGCCATACTCGTCCGTGCGCTTGTTACTCATCGGGCTAATAAACTCGCTCAAGAGGTAACCCTGGGCGCCGTGGATGTCAATAAAACTAACACCCAATGAGTGTGATATCCCATTGATTATGTTGACAATCGCTCACTCAAACCCAGCTTTCACGCCCCTAATAGCGGCCTCCTTGAACGCCTCGACAACGCCCTTGATCTCCTCGACACTCAGTGCCCTCGGCAGCGAATAATCATCAGCGAATCAGATCGCACTAGGCCCGACAACATTGTCCTCGCCCGCAAGGTTCACTCCAGGCAGCCAAGGTGCTGTGGTCGCAAGGCGTCCAGCATGCGCAATCTGTATAGTTCTGGGAGTGCACAAACTCTACAAGGGGCGCGAGCGCTTTGACGTGTTCGTCGGACCAAATTCCGACATCTTGAGGTGTGATGCGGCCTTCCGGGACAATGGCGGTGGCTTCGATGAAGGAGAGACCGAGTCCACGCGTGAAGATCCAGCCAACTGCACATGCTTCAGAGACCCGTTGGATGTACTACGGATTCGTGCAAGCACTCACGGAGTCCATAATGCCACGGAGTTATAAGACCGTCTTAAGCACTGTACTGACAAGCTGGGCGCATTGTCAGTCACCCAACGAAAGAGAAAGACGGCAAGTCTCTCACAAAGATCCTGTTCTGGAGCGTCGTTCCATGGATCGTGAGGGGCTTGAAGAGCGATGGGATGGGCTTGCCGTCTCTTTGTATTGCAGTACCCGCTGGTGGATCCTGAGCAGGCGTGAAGAAGGACATGCCTTTGGCAGGAGTGTTCGCAGTAGAGGGAGACATGGCAGTGCATCTCGAAAATGACTCGCTCGCTTTCCTATTACCTTCCGCGGCCCGACTCCGATGCCGGAGCCAACTGGGTTGCGAAGCATTAGCTCGATTGTAGTCATCGACTCAACTGTATTGGGCTGATAAATGGATGAGAAACCCAGATCTATCAGCAAAAAAGATGAGCGAAGCTGAGGCTGATAATCGCGAGGAAAGGGACTCACAACTAGTATGACGCATAAAGAGCCATGGCTTCACGTCCTGGGAGACTCTCAACAGTGCGTGTGTGTACTCAACTCACCTGACCAAGAAGTCGACGTTGCCAGGCCCCGACTAGGAAAACAATTGAACAACAGCCCAATGGGTGCTAGTTAAGATGGAGAGGGTATGGTATTGGTACAAGGACTCTTAAATAAGCAAGAGGAACAAAGCCAAGATACACATCCTACATATTCTGATCTTCGTTGAGATTATTTCCCTGATTTAGGGACGACATCCATATCCTCGTTTTGTACAGCCTATTGAACGTTAGTCGGAACCAGACGCACGGATAGTCGCACACTCACCGGAACAACTCCCTGACCAGCTCCCGGAAATCAATCCTTTTCTCCGTCATGTAGTAGAAGGTGAGCTTGTGCCGATCCCATTGATACTCCGCGTCAATGACATCCATGGGCAGCTTACGCCCGCGCACCTTCATGCGACACACGTCCAGCGCCCTCTGCTCATCCGCGGCCTTGGCAGCAAGTCCCTCAAGGTCAGCCCTAGTCGCCTTGCCGTAAATGACCTTCGGATTCAGCTCCTTCTTTTCCCCAATGTTCGCACGATGCGCCTCGACGTCCTGCGCGGTGATGGTGTCATTCACGACGCGCCCCAGGTCTTTTCCGCGATCAGCCTCGACGATGACAATGTCGCCGACACGGATGTCCTGCGAGGTGTCTGTCAGGTAGAATAGATCCGTGCGGCCTGCTTTGAACTCGACGATGTACAGCGGGAGAGTTTGAGAGAACGAGGGCGTGCGATGAGACGTGGGAGAGACTGCAGGAGGAGAACGGGCCGGGGGCGCCTGGAATCGGTCTTCTTCGGGCGTCCTGCTGCTGTGGGTGTGGTAGTTCATTGGATAAAAAGCGTTGTTGCCAGGCGGACTGCGAGCGTATGTAGGCATGGAGGCAGGCTGGGAAGGACCTTTCATGATGATGCTGCTGAGACTGAGCGAGTCAAAGTCACCAGCAAGGTCCTCGTCAGAGAGCATGAGTCCGCCTCCGCGCGCTGAGGCAGGCTGCTGGGGCTCCACGCCCGGGGCATTAAATCCGACGATCGCAGTGCGCGGTTTGACGACGCTGACGCTGTGCCGCCTGCTGGTCGACCCGCTGCTGCCACCGTTGTCGGCATCGCGCGGCTGACTGGACGCCAGAAAGACGTCGCGCATGAACGGGCTCATATTTGTGCCCGAATACACACCTGAAGGCGACTGGCCCGTCCCGAAACCAGGTCGCCTGACATCTCCGTACCGAGACATCAGCCCAGGCTCGTTCCAGCTCGCCATTCTGGACGTCGTCGTCGTGGCCAGGAATGGGCTGCCGATGGGAGTGGGCCGCTCGACGGCGAGACTGTGGGAGCGGCTGCGCGAGATGTCCTGGGCATAGGAGCGGCCGCGTGAAAGCGACGAGGGAATGAATTGCTCGGAATGGCCGTGGTCGTCCGCATCTCCGAAAAAGTCCTCTGACTCGTCGTCTTCGAACGTCGATGCAAACGGGGAGAACGGTGCTGAGATGCCGACCTCTGACGGACTGCGGGCGGAGAAGGACAGGCTCCGGGATGCGCTGTTCGTGTTGAGCAGGCTGTGACTCGTCCAAGGGCTCGGGCGCATGCCGGAGACGGGGGAGGCTAGGATGGATTGGCCCGAGCTGTGCGGCGGCTGCGACGCTGCGCGCTCACGCAAGAAGCCGGCGCCGGCGCCATCGCTGGCGGGATCGAGGAAGCGATTTGTGCGGTCGTCGTCGTCGGCGGTGGGTGTCTTGTGGTGGTGGTACATGGCGACCGCTCCGTCTACCGTTCTATGCGTCTAGAGGTCGTAATCTAGGTCTTGCAGACGTCTATAGGTGATAGTACAGCGTTCAGATGGTCATAAATGTCTAAGAAGATGGCGGTGAGAGAAAACCGCAGGTGACCTGCCGTTTTCCATCACATGGCCCTCCCCATACCCCGCATCAATGGCATTGCTTCCGCCGTTTCTCTTGTTTTGTGCCTCTTGTCCGCCTTGTGTGTGGTTCGGCAACAAAGGTGTACAGCATAATGTCCTGGAAATCATTTGCCTGCTCCTAAGGAGGCCAAATCCCACCAGAAGGAGAGCTACCAACTCAGACTGACTGACTGGACGGACTCTAGACAGTAAGACCGCTCTTGAGGCGAGTTTGACGTCTTGTGCCACCTCCAACGACCCGTTGTCCAATACAGAACAGCGTTCTCTTACGTGGATCAATGGCAGATCCCAGCCAATGACCACTGGCTGATAGTCGCCAACGGTCTGAACATCGTGTGGCGTATCATTAGACCAGAAAGAGACAAGTGCTGTTGAGTGTGAGTTTCCTCAGCGCAGCTCGGTCTTATGCCGACCGCCGACAGTGTCATCTAAACACACGCAGAGATCGACACCGGGCTCAGTATGATTCTGGCATTATGGTGCGCTGAGTCTTTCATAGGGTCGCGTTCGTCGATGCGAGTGCCCAAAAAGGTCCAAGGGAACATACAGAAAGCATCGAGGGTGCGCAGACTTTGACATTGTGAGTATGTACGTTTTGCACGAAGTAGTCTCGAGCGAAATAGCCGACCATATTCGAGAGCTGGCGAATGTCCCCCTCAGGCGCTCGTCAAGTGAGTGAGCCTCTGCCAGACGGTAGCAGCTACCCTTGGGATGCCATCTCGATCATCATTGGCAGACACGACACTGAGTCGGACACATATGGCAAACAGGCAGGCTCAAACCGAGCATCGAGGTTGGAAGGAAGAGGGCCAAACATGGGGAACAAGGTGGTCGCAGTGCATACGTGAGCATACCGGAGCTTGAGCGGTGTCCTACAAACGGGAAAAGCTTGGAGAGGTCCACATGAGGATGATTCCCGGCGCAGATATGCGGAAGGCGGCTGTCTGGGCAGGCCTTCAGCAGGATTCATGACTGGACGTGGCGTAAACGCCGCAGTCGAGGGGGTGCGCGTTCCCAGCTTGAGGGTGAGAGCGGGCAAACGTCCATGTCATCCTCCGAGTCTGCGGGTACAGAGAAATCTGTAAGACGTTGTCAGCGCAGTCAAACAAAAAGTACAAGGACAGGATGAATATGAAGAGACAGAATAATTGAAACTGTACACTACAGGAAAGAGGATGGATAAACTGACGTTGTCGTCGTGCTGTGCGCCGCTCTTCTTCGTCACTGTCCGAGACCCTACGCCCTGTGCAAGAGTCAGCAGCTGCAATGCGGAAGGAACAGTAGACTCACTCTTCTGTTTCCCTGCATGCGTATCGTCCACATCTTCCATCGCCTCGTCCTTCACTTCCAACGCATTCACCACCACCTCCTCATCCTTGTGGTGGCTAATGCCGGATCGGAAAGACCAGTTCGCCCGGTACTTATCTGGTTCCGATCGTTAGTCGTCTCGAAAGTGGATAAAAAACGCGTACATACGAGGGTCCAGCCAGCCACCCGTCTCCCTCACTTGGTCATCGTGATACTGGAGGAGGCGGTCGGGCGCATTCACGTGCTCACCCGTCCGGTGGAAGTCGGCAATAAGCTGCTCGCCGTCCTCAGGCGTGATGAGGAGTCTGGTGATGGCGAGGGCGTTCTCAGTAGTAAAGACAAGTCCGCGCGGGAGCGGTTTGGTATCCCATTGCTCGAGGTCGGCGGGTCGGTAATAGTAGGCAGGGAGTGGCGGCGGCGACGGCCACCGGTTGTAGTTGGCCATGTAGCGCGCCATCTGCTCCGGGTCGTCCGTGATGCGCTTGGCAGCGGCGATGTCCGATCGAGCGGGATCCCACGAGCGGATGCCTGTGCGTATTAGCATGTTTTATCCAAGGTCATACTAAGATCAATGTACCTGACACGTCCGAAAAGTCGCCGATACCTTTGTGCGTGATGTAGCCGTTCGGGGTGTCGGCGTCGGCGTTGGCGGACGCGCGGGTCGGGGTAGTTGCCATGGTTGTGGCAGAGCTTTAGCTCGCGCGGCTGAAGTGTTGGCAAGGTAAAACGCGCAACGATTCGAGGCGGTGGCTGGAGGGAAGAAACAGCTTACGACGTTACCGTGACACTGACAAGTTGGACTTGACTTTCGACCCTTTTCGACCACGATAGGACCGCGATTAGTACAGAGTTTGAACTGTTGTCCCTTTTCACAAAAATGGGATTTTTCTTTCATTGGCGGGAACTTGGAAGAAGTAGGACGACATCTCTAGCGGAAGTACAACGGTGCGCTGCCCAGTTCATCCCAGAATGCCAACTGATTCCCTCCAGTGTTAGAGACGATACGGCCACTGCTGACACGACTGACTCTCATCGCCGCTGATATGGTCCAGAGCTCATTGTGCGCCGCAGCCGGTCACGACTTGCCAAGGGACTCGACGCGTAGACGCAACCTACGGTGCCTTCGTGTACTCCATCAATTCCACATGCGCGTCGTCCTCCAACATGACTCGCAACTGCGCTTTATGAAATTCCTGCTCACTCTCTAAACGATACCGGAACGAGTCTTAAGGAAGTCAAGTCTGCTGCTGCTTTGCGTCGACCTGGAAGTAACACCATGACTGCACCAGTCTTTCGCGAGCCAATTTCATATGCTCCTTCTGGCCTCAAGGAACGCGGACCTCGTCCTTCGTCAGACACCGCAGACCCTACCCTCCCATCCGCGACGGAAGTGGCCATCACTGGCTCTGGGATCAGCGTAACCGCGACCGCGTACTTCTTGCTCACATGTCCGAATTCGCCAAAGAGCGATGTCATCTTTGAGGCAAGAAAGGGAAAAGACTTTCTACATCCTCGTGAATCATCTTATTCCCGACAGTTTGGTGCCAGATAGAACGAGCGGAAGGCTGACGGTGGGTTGGTGGACCGCGTCGATCTGTTCGCGGATCCGGACGATGTCAAGGCACGCTTATGTAGAAGCGCATGAAATCTTGAGATGGAATGTTGGGGCGCAGGCGCTTGGAGAAGGACCGATCTGGGCTTGGGTGGGTGTCATGGGATATACACCTCATGGTGGGTCTACTTCTTTATATTATCCTGAAAGACGAAGCTGATGACCATCGATGTAGATCTGCCGTACGTCGAGGCCAAGGCGAATATGTTTCTACCTTCAACGCGGGACATGCTGTCTGTGGAACGGTTCGATACATGTATTGACACTGCTCAAGGAATAACACAACGCCATATGCGCCAACTATGGGAGGCTACGAAAATTTCCGAGTTCTTGCAGCTTATAGAGGAAATGGATGAAGAAACATGTCTAGATGAACACCACACGCTTCAACACCTCCATGCAGACATGAACCTATTCTTACGGCATCATGTATTCGGAGAGCGAACGAACGGACTTCGCGTACACATTCAAGACCGCAAGTATGAAGAGCGGGTTTCAATACATGACCAACATATGCTTCGGAGGTCCGGCGATCTATTACTCACACAGGAGGTGAGTTACAAACATGTACTTTGCTATGTACTGGAGTCCCCACGACGCGAAGCCATGGCCGAACATGCGTCATAGATGTCCCGCTCCCAGCGATCGTGCTTATAGATCTAGATTTCTCATCGGTTTATCAGCATGCTCGTTATCGAGCCAACGCTTCATATCATAGCCGGCTCCGGAAAGCACTATATAAGCGATCAGAAAAAGAATCGTCCGAAAATCATCGCTATGTCTCCCTCTACTGCGAACGTTCCTGCCACTGGCGTCTCCTTCTTCACGCCCGCACAGGATCCCCCAGCGGGTACCGCAGTTCAAAAGGATGGAAAGCCCATTCCTACTCTTTTCAAGCCCCTCACGATCCGTGGCACCACGTTCCAAAACAGAATCTTCGTGAGAAGCTCGCCATTTCCCTCCTTCGTTGTCTGATCGATAGCTTGCCAGCTCTCGCCACTGTGCCAATACAGCGCAAAAGATGGTCTTATAACTCCCTGGCATCATGGACATCGTGAGTAATTTTTGGGATCTGCTTATGACGCGTTCCTGATGCGCAATTAGTGGGCGGGATCTTCACGCGCGGACCCGGTCTTACTATCATTGAAGCCACCGCCGTTGTCCCCGAAGGCCGCATCACTCCCCAAGACGTTGGCATCTGGTCTGACGAACACGTCAAGGCGCTCGCGCCCCTCGTGGAGTTTGCGCACTCCCAGAACCAGAAGATCGCCATACAAATTGCGCATGCAGGGCGCAAGGCGTCGACGATAGCACCCTGGCTGCCCGGAGCGAATCTTGCCGGCGAGGACGTTGGCGGGTGGCCGGACAATGTTGTCGGACCGAGTGCGATCAAATTCGATGAAGATTATCCTCTGCCGAGGGCGCTGAGTGTGGAAGAGATTAAGGGTGTTGTTGAGGCGTTCAAGGAGGCTGCTATCAGGAGTGTTAAGGCTGGATTTGAGTGAGTGACTGTCAATCTGACTGAAAACGGGGTGTACTTATCGAGTGTCAGTGTCATTGAAATCCATGGCGCGCATGGATATCTTCTGAGCGAATTCCTTTGCCCGACGAGTAATAAGCGCACGGACGATTATGGCGGGAGCTTTGAGAACCGGATCAGACTGTCTCTCGAGGTTGTAGACGCCGTGAGAAGCGTCATACCCAAAGACATGCCGCTATTCTACAGGTATGTATGGTAGTGTGACGCTCTGTTTCTATTGCTGACACCCTGCAAGGATATCAGGAAGCGAGAACCTAGAAACCTCTCTTCCCAACGAGCCATCGTGGCGCGTAGAAGATACTGCGCGCATCGCGCCTATACTTGCTGCACACGGCGTAGACTTCCTCGACGTTTCCTCCGGAGGAAATCATCCCGCACAGAAGGCTGCACCTGGACCGGCGTACCAGGCGCCGCTTGCTGAGGCGGCGAAGAAAGCCGCACAGGACTCGGGCCTGATCGTCGGCACCGTTGGATCCATTAGTGACGGCCATATAGCGCAGGGGGTTTTAGACAAGGGACAGGCAGATGTGGTGTTGGTTGGACGGGGATTCCAGAAGAACCCGGGGCTTGTGTGGACATTTGCGGAGGAGTTGGGTGTAGAAGTGACGCTTGCGAACCAGATCCATTGGGGGTTCAGGGGAAGGAGAAAGGAGAGGGGGCCCAGAGGAGAGCTCAAAGAGGAGGTTATAGGTAAGTAAGTGGTAAACTCTATCACAGACGTGTTACGTGCCAGTAGATTAGACATTACATAGCATTACATGCCCTAGTTCATGAGCAGACGGCACTCGAACGACGGACGTGTACAGTCGCATCACTGAATGAGCTCTCTCCCGAGGACGGACTACCAGTGCACTCGGAACAACGTAGGTGCAAGAACTCGCGGGCTGGCCGAGCCCAAGCTGAGGGCCCGGGAGCGAACCATAGCAATTACGATGATGCTGCTGCATGGGCTATTGACTATATAGTTGCTACAACCACTTCTTCCTATTTAGTTCGTATACAATACAACTGTTTGTCACTGCAATCTGATATGACAACAAATTGAACAATAAAGCGAAAAGTGAGCTAAGTATGATACCTGTAAGAGGTCATGGTAACAGACGCTGATTTTGAGTGTTTCTGTGGTTGGCCCCAGGCTGGCCCGCAATTTGGACTGGACGCTGAAATCAGTCGACATCGGTTGATGTTCAACGTCCAAAAATGGCGTTGATTATCAACCGATTGCTACCGTATTCGACGCTGACTTTCAGAGGTTCTCACACTGGTTTTGGACGTTGAAAATCAACGTCCACGCCATTCACAGTGTACTGTACAGTGCCAGTATGGCATAAGGAAACATGACGAGTAATGAAAAGTACTACAAGCTAAATGTCGCGTGATGCGACCGGTCTGAACATGGATTTAAGGATTATACGGTGTGCCAGGTGTTGCGACATTGTGCTTGACCAATGTCGTGGGTTTCGCGGGGTCAAATCCTTTATGTTCGGCTGTTCGGCTGTTCGGCGTTCGGCTCTTCCCAATTCATGAGTACACTCGATCGTGTAAGCTGTGCCGTGTAAATCAATCTACTACCGCATTTCCGTCTGGTTTCTGCCTGTACGCCATGTCGAGGAATAACGAAGATTTGTCGTCGTGAAAGATAAATAGGACATTCTTCAAATGAGTCTACAAATTTCTCTTCCCACAACACATCCAATGGCCAAGCTCACCCCTTTCGCATTCCTGCGCGCTCAATTGACGAAGATGCCCGCCGCGGTCCACGTCGATCTATCCGGAAAGACCGTGATTGTAGTTGGGGCGAACACTGGAATTGGCTTCGAGGCGGCGCGCCATTTTGCCCTCATGGGCGCGGGACTGCTCATCCTGGCCTGTCGTAACAAGTCCAGAGGAGAGGCTGCGCTAGCAAGTGATTGACCCAACCACTTCGCGTGTCTGAACTCACCAACGCACCTTCAGGGTTGGAGAAAGAGACAGGTTATAAGCGAGCGGAGATGTGGCTCGTCGACCTCGCCAGCTTCACGTCCGTGTCCGCCTTTGCTGATCGTTTCGAGGCTACGGGTGGGAGACTTGACATTCTTGTCATGAATGCTGGCGTCCTGGCGGCCAAATACGCAACAACGGAAGACGGCTGGGAGTCTGCGTACGCGTTTATTTCGTCGTTGTATATGCGTGTAGCTAACGGACGCGTGGGATCTAGATTGCAGACCAACAACTTGGCGGCTCCGCTGCTCTCCCTGCGGCTCCTTCCTTGCATGCTCAAGACCGCGAAGGAGTTTGGTGTGACACCTCGCCTCGTCACAGTTTCGAGTGAAGTGCACTACTGGACTCGAGACCGCGACCTCAAGGCACTCATGAAAAGCTCCGACGTCATTAAAACTCTTTCTAGCCGAGAGTTCTGCACCGACAGCTTTGTAGGACCATCGCAGTACAGCATCTGCAAACGTGAGGTCACCCGTCATAGTAGAGCTCTTCAGAACGCTGAGATATCTCCCTTGCAGTCCTTAACGTCCTCTTCACCCTCGCCCTTCAAGACAAAGTCCACGAAGTTATTGTTGATTGCTGCAATCCTGGCTTGTGCGACTCAGGGCTTCGGCGCAATCTGACATCCACTAGCACCTTGGTGACTGTTCTCGACTACATCATGATCAAGCTCCTCGGCTTCAGCAGCGAGGAGGGAAGTCGGCAGTTGATCTATTGCGCTGTCGCTGGAGGCGACGAAATGCGAGGCACGTTTGTAACAAAGTCAAAGATCACCGAGCCGAGCGATTTTGTGGTAAGCCAGGACGGCAAGGTGATGCAGGAGAGGTATTGGGTAGGTCCTCGGTTTGTGCGATTGAAACAGGGGCCTGACTGAGTTTACAGACCAGTCTCGTGCAGGTTCTTTCCAAAGCGGATCCCAAGATTTCAGAGATTGTCAAGTCGCTAGCTTAGGTGTATCGAGTATCAGTCTGATAAATTTGTGATAGTAGTGCAACTTCGTATACGGTTATACCCCGGAAAATTGGTAGCTCGGCACTTCCCGAGATAACACACACGTGACTATCGCCATGTGCGTGACAATGACATTGTCATTGACATGAAGTTTCGATCAGCCTTCCGGGACTTAAGTACTCAGTACTAAGACTGTACTTGTGATTCGACAATCCACCCAGCCAATGAGTCACAAAACTCAGCTCGCAGTCCCAGCTTGCTGCGCTACATATCATATGCTCTATCGATGCAAGCATGCATGCATGCGCAGCCGGCAGCCCGTCTACGTGTTATACAAAAGGAATCGATTTGTAACCATTACGGGATTCCCGGTGAGAATTGACAACTAACCCTGGTCGAATGTCCGAAGCTGCACCACAATGATAAACCGTTTACTGCGGCTCTCATTTCGAGGTGTATAAAACCAGCTGTTGCTTTACGTCGAACTGGTAGCAAACATCATGTCTGCACCAGTCTTTCCCCACCCGAATCCTATGCTATCCTTCTGGCTCCAAGGAACGCGTAACTCGTCCTTAGTCGGCCATCGTACGACTCCCACCCTCCCATCTACGGCGGACGTGGCCATCATTGGTTCTGGGATCAGCGGAGCCGCGACCGCGTACTTCTTGCTCACAGGTCCAAATCCGCCCATGAGCATAGTCATTCTCGAAGCCAGAGAAGTGTGCGATGGCGCCACGGGCCGAAACGGCGGTCATTGTCGTCCCGTTCCATTTGGATGTGGGTTTGCTTTTCGCACATGTATCTGTGTCTCATCTGTTGAGTTTCTTCTTAGCGTATAAGAGCTTTAAAGCCTCCTTTGGCAAGGATCAAGCATTGAAGATCCTCCAAAACGAGAGGGACACCCTCGCACTTTTAACGGAGGTGATTGAATCCGAACGTATCGAATGTGACTTTTCGAAGGGCAAGACTTTCGACGTCGCTGTGGATCAAGAGGCAGCCGACAACTTGACTGACAGCTACAACGAGGTGAAGGCTGACGGTGGGGTGTTGGACCACGTCAAACTGATCACGGATCCTCATGAGGCAAAGGCAGGGACGCGTGTCACTTCTGCGTTGTGGGCTGCAGAGTCTCCGACCAGCTCTCTATGGCCGTACAAGTTCGTCACAGGTCTTCTCACCATTTGCATGTCCCGCCACCCCGGTGTGCTCAACCTCCAAACACAAACACCTGTGCACTCTGTTTCCCCGTCCGACGGCCAGTGGGCACTGTCTACCCCTCGCGGAAGCATCGTTGCGCAGAAAGTCGTCTACGCGACGAACGCGTTCACGCCTGCCCTCCTGCCCGAGTTCACGGACCGCATCTGGCCCTCTATCACCCAGTGCGGCGCCATCGTGCCCACCAAGGCCTTCTCCGGTCCGCGGATGCTGGATCATAGCTTTGGGCTCTGGGTTGGCAAGCGTATCCCAAACTACGCGATGCAAAGGCCGAGTGACGGTATCTTGATCGTTGGTGGAAATGAGGGGCTGGTGCCGATAGAGGCGCGGCGTACTTACGATGATAGTCGAAAGTTTGATGTAATCACGGAGGATTTGAGGACGTGTATGGGGTATTGGATGGAGGATTGGGGCGAGGAGGCGCTCGGAGAAGGACTCTTGTGGGATTGGTTGGGTGTCAAGGGTCATACACCTCATGGTGAGTCTAGTTCCCTACGACGAACAAAGCTAACAAGCATCGATGTAGATGTGCCGTACGTTGGGGCACTGGAAGGCAAGGATGGTTGTTTCATTAGTGCGGGACATGCTGGACATGGAATGGCTCGTACGATGACCTGCTCAAAGGGTATTGCAGCGCTCATACGGGGCGAGTCTTGGGAAGCTACAAAACTGCCCGAGTGCTTCCAGCCTACGGAGAAGCGGATGGAGAAACATATTTAGGATGTCACATCATCCTCGCTTACTCGAGTAAACATGCCCCCAATATTTGAGATATCATGTACTAGTAGGAGAGCGAACGAACAACCTTCGCGCACATTGAGTATAATGCATTCTAGCTGTTTGGAAAGGCCGGGTATGCAGTGCCTTGAAGTGGGGACCAGCACGAACAATGCGCGAAAATGATTCAATAGTTCATCTATGGGCAGCGTTCGAGTCAGGTAATTGAAGTAGATGTGGGTCCAGAGCTGTCCTGTCTTTACGAACCCTTACCAGAACATGACATCGACACCAATCATCCTCAATGCCTTTGCTCGATCCTTTGTTTCGGTACTCACCTCTCTTCCATTCCTACCACCTAAAATTACCTTCCTCAGCTTATCAGAGCGCGATTCTATCATGTCCACAATGCCCGGCTCGTCAACGCCCCACTCTGCTGACCAGACAAGCTCCAGCTCTTCCAGTGCCGGCAGCAGGGGCGTCCCATGCAGCTCATTAGCGAAGGAAGCAGTGAATGTCGAATGCCACGGATATATGTGTCTAGGCTCGATGATGGACAGCGAAGTGAGACGAGGGATCTGGTAGAGTATGTCGAGGATGTCGGAGGAGAACATGCAGAGATCGCGAAGCTTGAGCTCCGTGAGGAAAGGACAGCGTTCGAGCCCGTCACGAATTGTGTTGACGAGAGTGATCATTTCGTCCATGTATCTGGCACCATCATCACTGAGGACGGGACCGGAGAAGGAGAGCGATGTAAGATGCGGAAATGTATATGTGGCAAGGACCACTTCTGGGACACGAGTGAAAGCCCACGAAGTGATGTGAAGGGACTTGGCGTTGCAGACTATCGGGGTGTGTGAAATACCGTGATTGGTAAACCGGCAGTTGTCGAGGACCAGATCTACGCGCCAAGGAAAGGCGGCAAGGGCTCTGGTCACATCATCCAGACTGGAGAAACTGTCGAGCCATAATGTCTGGAGACGACGAGTGTTGATGACGACTCTTTCGACGTCGTAGCTATAGGATACATAGAGATGGCGGAGTTTGGGTATATCGTAAACGAGGCCGCGTACAATTGTCATGGTCAGCGACATCGTTTCGACCGAAGTGAGGTCGGGGACGGTGCTGAGGACAGGTCCCGCAGTGTCGGGAGCGGAAGACAAGACAAGCATCTTTTGTACGCCAACGCCTCCTGGACGCATGACGGGGAGCTGCCGTCGAAGTACAGGCACCAAAACTGACGACTCCAGCGACCGATCGACACTGAACCAGGGCATCGTGTCAGCCGAAAGGCATTGCCAAAGCTTGGGTGATGAATGACAGAGTGTCCGCCAGAAAGAACAGACACCCGCCAGAATGGTGGGGCCGGCATAGAGCGCCACGGTCGGAGACAGAGTATCGCTTGGCACGCAAACCATTTCGAATATCATCAGCAGCACCTCGACGGGGAGATGCCTAATCGGAGAGAAAACACTGCGATATGCCTGTATACAGTATTCCACGTCGTCCCGCGCCTGCAGAATTCTCGTCCATGCCTTGTCCAACTGTCGGAGCTCTCTGTTATACGCGGCCAGCTGTTGCTCCATGTCCTCGACCTTCTGCTCAATGGTGGCTCTGGGCGTCGACAGTTGGTGTCCTGTGCGCAGGATGCATATAATTGAATCTTTGATGTCTGGGTTGGGGAGCGAGCAGGCATTGCCACAGGCACTGCATAAGAATATTGTCTCGAGGGAAGGATCCATCCCGAGCTACCTGCACGAAATGAGAAAGATTAGGCATGATTATACTCTTGACCTGGGCGGAAGCTGTGTATGCACAGTGAAGAAGGCTTGCTTTAGAGTCTAGACAGAAGATGATCGTTGGGTTCAAAGCAGGGTTTAGTGAGTCAGGAAGGTCATGACAAATCAGACGTATCATGTATCGGTCGGGACCGAGATTTGTGGGCACCTGTAGGTGCAATGTTCCACCTGGACGGATGGGTCACATTCTCTTCTATTTGCCATACTGAAGAACAATCCGTACTCAACTGTGTGCCAAGTGACTTCTGAGACATGACATTCACTGTCATCGTCGCTCTATCTGCTACCTTTTCACAGTGTTGATCGCCGACTGCCGCGAGGATTCCCCGAAGATGGTATGGCAGGATTCACTGACCGTCGATACCGGGCCATTCCATCTTTTGTTAATGAAGGGAGCAAGACGTCTTTCTCTCCGAGATCGCACGGTTATCGTGTCTGCGTAACAATCCTTCCATTCATACACGATACGGACCAATCACATCTTTACGTGTGCGTGGTGAGAGATGAACAGGACCACTTTACTGGCCCATGTGGATAACGAGAGTTGTGTCCCGATAACTTGCCATTCTCACGTATATAGAGCGTCTAGACGCCCGGAGTGTTTGAACGAACTGTCTTTTGGATCTTTTCTGGCCGTGCATCTCCGACGACAAGAGGTATGGGTTTACGGACATGGCAAAGACAAGACAATGGGCAATGCTCTTCGTGTAGAGGTATGGGATGAGGTGAATTATAGTTTCACCCAAGACGCTATTTGACCGCATCCAGACGTATTTCGTTACTACGATTTTCGGTCCGGTAGTTCCATCAACGTATAGTGCTGTTTTGGAAGAGGCCTTCAATCGATGGGAGCATATATCTGGAAGCGTGATTGGGTTTAGTACGCGACTGGAGAATGACCCCATGGCGTAGTCGCCTTCCGCAGCCTAACTCTGAACTTCAGTGATCTTGAACGATGCGCGCGTCCCAAACTAACTGCGATTGTCCTTGATGAGTGCTATACGGCGTATTGGCCGGGGGGACGTCGGATCTTGAGGTGCAAACGTTCACCGACCCGAGATAGAAACTCCAGAGCCAATGGGCGCAAGCACGGGACCGTTCGTTCTGGGTGATGTCAAGATGGAGTAGCAGGGACAGGGGCTGATTATTTCCTTTTGCAGAAGATGTCCTCTCGATCTTGAACGCAATCATCCTCTTTTCCTTTCTACTACTTATACCTCAACCTTTTGGCTGTCGCTCCCTTCTTGCTACTCTATCCCGTTCGCACGCTTCTGCTCATCAGCCATGCCGTTCTCCACCATGGACAGCTTCACGGAGCCGTATACCAGAGCCGGCGACGACATCTCGCTCGACGAGGTCCGCAATCAGGTCCGCGCGCTCGAGGACCAGCACCGATCCAACGAGATCCCGCTCTCGGGTCGCATCATCCATGTCTGCCATTACCTGCCTGTCGTCGCCTCGCTCAACAACCGCGCCGGCGTCCTCAGTCCGCCGGCGACACCGCCAGTGAAAGCGTCGGAGGTGCCGTCCAGTCCTACCACCGATGGGCCCAACGCGAGTGCAGAATCGGTCGCCGATGCCAAAAGCACCTCGGTCTGGACACTGACGCCGCGGTACGGCCATGCAGCGATGATCTCGGGCATTCGCTCGCTGTCGGCGACGCATGAACAGCTTATCGTCGGCTGGACTGGCGACATCACGTCTCCCACTCCCAACGAGAACATCCCCACGTCCACAGTGTCTGCGGACGACAGGAACGCCTTGGACGAGGCGCTCAGCACGTACCAGCCAAAGGAGTCCGACCCCGATGACGACAAGAAGACGAGCTACGTGCCCGTATGGCTTGACGACCAAGTCGCCCACGGCCACTACGACGGATACTGCAAACAAAGTGAGTGCATGACTCGAATCCGCTGCTACAACACGCGGGACTGACGGCCGCTCGCCTAGTCTTATGGCCGCTATTCCACTATCTTCTGTGGCAGGACGTGGCCACCGAGTATGCATCGGCCGACTCCCACTATCCCTTCTACGAATCCGCCAACGCCACCTTTGCGCGTCGCATCGCTGAAATCTACAAGCCTGGCGACCTCATCTGGGTCCATGACTACCACTTACTTCTCCTTCCTAAACTCATCCGAGAACTCGTCCCAGAGGCGGTCCTAGGCTTGTTCGTGCACACGCCATTCCCCAGCAGCGAAGTCTTCAGATGTCTGCCTCGTATGTTGACTTCTGGTTTAGTCTCACGAACACCCCAACGTATCTCATCTCTCACAGGTCGGAAAGAAATCTTGGATGGCATGCTTGGCGCGAACCTTGTCTGCTTCCAAACATACTCATACTCTCGCCACTTCATCTCCACATGTATCCGTGTATGCGGTTATGAAACTACTCCCCGCGGAATCGATGTGGAGGGGCATGTTAGCTCTGTCATGCACTGCCCTGTCGGAATCGATGCGGAACGCGTCGCTCGCGATATGTGAGTCATGCCTGTCCGATTATGCATCGTCGCTCACAACCATCTACAGCCAGCGTCCTGGTATCCAACCCAAATTAGAAGCCCTCAAGGCGCTCTACGAAGGCAAGAAGATTATCGTTGGACGCGACAAGCTCGATGTCGTAAAGGGCGTTCTGCAGAAGGTTCGCATCCTTGCGTCACTACTCACTCTCGGTGATGCTGACATCGCGTCATTGCAGCTCAGGGCATTTGAAAAACTTCTGCAAGACTACCCTGAATGGATTGGCAATGTCGTGATGATCCAGGTGACGTCGCCAGCGTTGACCGACTCGCCCAAGCTCGAGCGACAAGTCAGTGAATTGGTAGCCCATATCAACGGCGAATACGGAAGTCTGGACTTCATTCCTGTTCACCACTAGTACGTTAGCGTGTTCTTGCCGTCTACCTTGACTTATCGTCCCTTCAGTCACCAAACCTTGAAGAAGGATGAATTCTACGCGCTCTTGTCCGTCGCAGACCTTGCAGTCATAACACCTCTTCGCGATGGCATGAACACCACTTCTATGGAGTTCGTTATTGCACAAGAAAAAACCAACCGCAGCCCAAGCGTGTTAAGCGAGTTTATGGGCATCAGCAAGCACATGTCGGAGGCGTTACAAGTGAACCCGTGGAATCTAGGCGTAAGTGATCCATACAGTGACCCGTCTACCTGCCCGCTGATTCCGTTCATTCTAGGATGTCGCCGCTGCTATTAACCAGGGCCTAATAATGAGTGATACAGAGAAGGTGCAGCGACACGTCAAGCTTCACAAGGTTGTCACCACGCACACGTCGCACACCTGGGCCGCTGTTCTGGTCAAGATGCTTCTGGGACAGATGAACAGTCAGCACACGGCGAGGATGACTCCCTATATCCCCAAGTCTGTTCTCCAGGCCAAGTACCGCAGTGCGGGGAAGCGACTGTTCTTGTTCGATTACGATGTGCGTTGGTCATGGTTGGTTTCGACCATAGATATTGACATCGCTTCAGGGCACACTGGCTCCGATTGTGAAAGTGCCTAGTATGGCTACCCCCTCGGAGCAAACTCTTGAGGCTTTGACAAAGCTATGCGCCGATCCGAAGAACTTGGTATACATCATCTCTGGCCGCGATGGCGAATTCCTCGAGCAGCATCTTGGGCATCTCACCAAGCTTGGTTTCTCGGCCGAACATGGAGGATTTGTCCGCGAGATTGGCTCGAAGGAGTGGAAGAACTTCACTGAGAAACTCGATATGAGCTGGATGTCTGAGGTGCACGAGATTTTCAAGTACTACACGGAGGTGCGTTCAAGCTCTCGTAAGGTTTTGTGCGACAGCTGATCCTATCTTGCAGCGGACGACTGGAAGCCACATTGAAGTGAAGAAGAGCTCAATTACGTGGCACTACCGTTCGAGCGACCCGGAGTGGGGCCAGTTCCAATGCCGCCAGTGCCAGGACTTGCTCGAGAACAACCTCGCCCACAAGCGTCCCATTGAAGGTATTTTTACTCCTTCCCTCACCCGGCGTGGCCACTTAGTTGAACTGTCCCGTAGTTCTGGTTGGGAAGAAGAATCTGGAGGTCCGACCCATCGCGGTCAACAAGGGCGAGATCGTCAAGCGGATACTGTACAACAACCCGGATGCCGAGTTCATCTTCTGCGCTGGGGACGACAAGACGGACGAGGATATGTTCCGCGCCTTGAACCTCTTCCCGACGACCGGGCCTGCGTCGCCCATAGAGGGCAAGATCCAGCTGGAGGCGCCGCTGTCCGTCACGCTCATCGACGCTGAGGATGCCAAGCCTGTGGAGCTGGCCATCGCGCCGGACGCGGTGTTCACCACTGCTGTTGGGCATAGTAGCAAACGGACGCTTGCGAGTTGGCATGTTACGACTCCGCAGGAAATTGTGGAGCATATGCTTGAGATGGTCGAGGATGACTCGGAGGCGGCAGAAGCTCGCCTTTAGATTGGGTATCTTATTTGCAACATGAAAATCCGCTAGGGGAATGGGGACGGACATTCATTATATACTACCTAGAAGAGAGAAGAGAAGAATCGAATTGTACTATGTATAGCTTAGCGTGATATACGAGACTGAGATGAATAGACTTTTTTTTGGGATTATTGGGTTTCCGGGACAAGAGCAATAATTGTTTCTCACAAGGAAACGATTGCGCAGAGGCATTGGTCCATCGCGTTATCGTACTATACATACGCGGCGCCGTTCCAGGACCAAATTGGTGGCGGTCACTGAACGTTCAAGTTCATGTGTTTCCTCGCACTGGCTACTCAGAGGCCTCATGAGCTATCCTTTCAGCGTCGCCTTCAGCACTGAGTGCCGTCTGACATGATAGGTATCGTGGCTATTCAATCAACATCGTCTCTACATAAGACCTGTCACTTATGTTAGGCACCATAGCTATTCAGTCAACGTAGCCTTCAGTGGAATCTGTCAGATACGATAAAGTATCGTAGTATCAAGCAATACTGTCTATCAAGGGCGGGAGAACTCAACAAGAGGGACGCAGGCTGGTGTGCAGAATTGTGCAGTAGTTCTGTCGGGTCAGTCACTCGATGGCGCGCCTTTGTGAACAGGACTACCATTGATGGCCGCTCGATCTTCATAATATAAGCAAGGTCCTTATGCATGGGTGGAGTCGCGATTTCAATGAATCCAGGAACACGGTGAGTATCGAATGATCCCAGGTCGCTGTTTTGGCACTGACCAGTGACCAATGGCACTCAAAGGTACCGTGACTCCAAGGAGACCGGAAGCCCGCCGGTCCTACTCTCGTATGAATACTTCGAGGGCCCATCTTCAAATATATCTGGAGAACAGTGTGCCACATTCATCGCAGAGCTGCGGACCGTGGCAGCAAAAGCATTTCAGATCGACGAGAGTCGTCTGCCGAATTATCAGTGTCTTCGTACGGATAGTCCTGTGGAGGCCCTTCAAGACAAGGTGATCATACGCGCTCGTGTCAAAGAAACTGGAGAGCTGGTCGGGTTTACGTCTGTTGTACTGGTGTGTATACGGAGGACTCGCCGCCCCTAAATATCATCTCAAGTCATACGCGCAGCTACGCATTCCAGCACTCGTCGAGCCACTGCTTCACATTGGGATCACTTGTGTCGTCCCTTCGCTGCTGTCCCAAGGTCTCACGAAGTTGCTCGTTGGAGGAGTCGTGCGGCGGTACATCCAAGTCCACCCGAGCGACATAGTGTGGATATCACACCTCGCTGCGGTCATTGGCTCCCTCGGAAATATATCCCTCTTCTTCGATGAAGTCTACCCATCTCCGCGTCATCCAGCAGGCCGGCCACCACCTACCTTGACGCATCTGGTTATAGCCACAGCGATTGATGAGACGCCAGCCATTCGGAAGTCGATGTACGTCGGAGAGGAGGTGCAGTTTGACGCCAGAACGTGGATCTTTCGAGGGAGCGCTAAGGGCACTGTGTTTGAACAGACAGGCGATAGAGAAGGCAGATATAGGAATGGAAGCGCCAATTATTTCTATCGCAAGATGCTGAAAGCAGGGAGCGGAGATGAGGTCCTGCAGGTGGGGAGTTTCTCGACGGAGACTCTGACGAACTTGAAATTCCTAGGAAAGGTGAAGCTGTAACTCTGCAGTACTACTTAATTGTAAAGCCTCCAAAGAAGGTTTCATCATGACTTCGAGAGACAGCAAAGATAGCAGGCCTAGCAGTCCTGGAGTTATGTAACTGACGAATCAGCTGAATGGTGCACCGGTGAAGGCCTGTAGCCCGTCAACCTGGCCTCCTTCGTATGAGCAGGACTCGATACAGGACTCATTACAGAAGGTCGGTTACAGCCGTTCCGGAAGTCTTTGCCGTTGTTCCAAATGTGGCCGATCAATTCAAAAAATTCAGGAAATTCAGAAAAAACCAAACAATGTCAGAACCTTGGAATCCAAGCTGGAAAGACCAAGCAATATCATTGAAAGTCATGTATTTACGGTGTACTTGATATTTGACATCGGAATACACCGGCTGTTTGCAGTGATCAGAGGGGACCAAGTTATCCTCAGTGGGTACTTGCAGCGGGCGTTGTTGAAATATAAGCCGGGTGGAGAGCTTTGAAAAGGACACTGACCGTAGGATATGGCACACGAGGTGTCCGGGTGATGCCTCAGCAGGGCCTGAGGGGTCAGGTCGCCATGTTGCGTTTGCGCTTGTACTCCAGCCGAAGGGGACTAGTCCAGAGGCATGTGGGTGCAGCTTGAAGAGTGTTTGGGGCAGATTTGGGTCATTTCGTGCTGAATGCGATGCCAAATGTGTCTAATGGGGTCCGGTGAAAGTACTGTGGCGCAATTTAAGGCCGTCCTCTCATATACGCAATTTGGTAATCTGGGGGGCTTGACTCAGTCCAAGAAGCGGGTAGATGTAGTATTGCATGAACACACCTGGTGTATCCAATGCTCCTCCGGCGTCTTCTCGGAGAGCTCGACTCTACAATGTGCAATATGTGCGACGATATCATTGATATCATAGCTGATAGAAGGTCTGCAGGCAGTGATTCAGTACTACTGCGTTCTGTCGTTATGTCCGAACCGCTTTCTGGGGCGACTCGGAACCATGCGCATCGCGCGATACTGCAGCAGTTGGTCGTTGTTGGCTTAGACATTGCATACGATGGGCTGGATGACGAGACATACATGGACTTCATGCGTTGACTGTATGTACAATATTGGACAATGTGTACTCTGGCCGTTTTGTAATGGATCTCTACTCGCTATTCTTCCTGTTCCTTGAGGTCCGGAATTGAGGAGGTCTTCGTGCGATACTATGCAGCATGAGTAGGTTCCGTATGTGATGGTACAGTCTGTAGTAAATAATGCAGATAAAACATGACAACATATAGCAGTATGTATACAATCAATTTCCTTCTGCGAAAGCACCAGCCCGTACCTCTCGTATAAGATTCGCTTCGCTAGTGGTGATGCTGAGGCTTGCCCCAATGCTATCAGTGGACTCAAAAAACTCTTGTTCCGTTTCCGGACTATCTGTTCGCATGTAATACGGCGCCGGCGAAGACGTCCGTGGCGTGAAACTATCACTATGTCTGAACCCTGGGACTTCTAACATGTTAGCATTTGGATCGTCTGGGCTGTCAGTCGGTCGCGTCCATATCCGCACCGCACCGTCGTGGCTTCCAGTTGCGAACATGAAGGGGTCCTCGGCCGCAGGGTTCCATGCTATACACGTCAAGTCACCACCAAGCACTTGCGCACGAACGTGATGTAGCAGTGCGCCAGACTCGGTGTCCCATATATGTATATCGCCCGCTGATCAGGGAAGTAGGTGTGTGAGCGATGGGACACACTATGTATACGTAGAGCATATACCTTTTCCGGCACAGAGAACCAGTTCATCGTTTTTGCCACCAAAGTAACTCGGACCTGCAAATTCAACAGAGGCTTTGGGCATGTACGTATGTCTGGTCGGCACAATGAGTTACTGCTCATGCGAGAAAGTTGGGGATGGTTCCCTTACCGTAAGATGAAACGGGCGACCAGCGAGTTATCTGCAGCAGGTTTTGTATGATCCTTGCCCATGTCTATCTTCCAAAGCTGGGGAGGGGCCTAGGAGAATATGGGCCAATGGACGACTGATTGAAGCGAGGGGTGCCGTACCCTGTTCTCATAGCTGACGAGGGCCATCAGACCGTGCTTGGTGTTCCGAGCGAGAGTAATATCTCGAACGTCGTTCAATACTGGTGTTTGACTAAGTTTCGGTCAGCGAATCCGGCGATGTGATAACATGGAGAAGACTGACTGTTCGAGAGTGTCCGTAGCAATATTATACACTGTAAAAGGCGAGTCAGAGCAAAGCGTGACAGACAAAACATACTTACCCGCTAATCGCTTTTCAACTGACCGTGGTTTACTGGGCTTCAGACCGTCTCTCGACTCCAACAATGGACCTACACCCAAAAGTCGTTGGCCATCTGGTGTCACTGCAACGTCATGTAGCTTGACGGGATGGAAGTCGTATTCGCCTAGAACGTGTCCCTTGAGGTCCTATATAGGAGAGCATTTACTAGCCTATACAAGATTTAAACTAATAGATACATACCAATTTGGTTACCTTCGTGCCCTCGACGGAGAGGAATCCTGTCCACCAGATTGATTGATGAGCGTAAGGCTCACAGGATGAAGGGACACTCACCATCTCCACCAGGAAGCCACGTTATAGACTCGATAGTCTCAAACCTATCAATGGTCCTCGAGCACACGCCATCCTAGGAATGTTATAACGACAACAATCAGACATCGGGCTCCTGATATCGCCAGTCGTAATGCGCAAGTCGACCCACCTCAGTCCAAACTTTCACGCTTTTGTTCAGTCTCGTGAGGAGGTAATCGCCGGTTGGGGACCACGCTACTTGATTGACGAACCCCTTTGCGTGGGCGAGGATTCGATGTGAGCTGAACGTTTCCTAAGAGAGCATGAGCACAAAAAGAACAGCAATCAGGATAAGTGTTGCGCACCCCGACACGGAAGATCAAGGAGGTTCGGTCCCAACTGAGCAGTACTTTTGTCAATATTGCATCTCATGAATCCAGATTCACTCACCTCGAAGTAGCGAGATATTTGCCATTAGGTGAGAACTGCATGTGCTTGACGAGCGCCTGATGAGCCGTGAGATCCTTAGTCGTCTCCAAGCATTTCAACTGCGGTGTCAACGTCGCGATCCTCGAGCGCAATATGGTCTTCACAGGTGCATTCCCCGTTGTGTGTTTCCGCCCTTGCACCGTAGACGAAAGCGTCCTTCGTCTATTGGGCGGCCCACGCGAAAACGAATGCGCCTCAGCCATTGCTGCCAAGTTCGACGAGACCGCGGCGCGCATCTTGACCGTACGAATCGCGTTACGCCAGAGCTGCCGACCCATGGAAGGCTCCGCCACCTCCATTATCGAAGGAGCAGGTAGACCTTCTATTGTGGGCGTGGTGGTCAGACTCGGACTCGATGCGCGGACGATGCCATTTGGATATTGTTCAGAGAAGCTGTACTTTGTCAAGGGCGATGTCGGAGACTGTGGGGCCGAAGTAGGAAGCACCGGCCCATTGTCGTTCGCTTCCAAATCGTCGTTTTTTTCATCATCACTTCCAGCCCGAGCAAAGTATCCTAGCGTGCGAGAGCTCAGACGTTTCAGCGCTCTGCGCCACTTCCTCAAGGCGTGTTTGAGTTTCCGAAGACCGATTACTGTGTGCTCCATGCCAGGTAAGGATAGGAAGCGATCCGTGGCCTCCATGAGGATATCACTGAGCCATTTCCTCCCACTATGCCGACCGAAGGCCCAGCGCTCGGAAGCGAACCACGCGGAGACGGCAATGAGACCGAAGGAAGTGAAAGCTGTGAAGACGGTAGTAATCGTGGAAGTGATGTGACTCTATGAATTGAAGTTCAACTTGAGGACGGCACAGTTGAGGTAGGAAATTATTCTCACCTGGTCGGATGCATAGGCGAAGCAACAAAGACCGACGGAGAATGACGCGACAGACATGACGAGGAAGACCAGAGGAGAGCGTTTGATCCAAATCAGAACCCACCAAGGGACGCGATGGCCAGGAGAACGACTATAATGGTACCAGTCAGAACGTCTGCACACCCGGGTCGAAGTAAAAAAGAATGACATACTACATGGCCTGTTTCCAGGTCAAACCAAGCAGACTGTTTACAGCAGCCGCAATCGAGAACACCAGAGACGCGAACCAAAAACTATTGACGGCGATGGCGGCGCTTGTTTGGAGTTCGTACGAGAACTGCAATGTTGTTGCCGTGACGGCTGAGAAGAAGGTGGCGACGGTGGAGAGATTCAGGAGATTTGTCGCCCCATGTTTCTGTGCGAAGCGAATCGTAGGAACTCCGACTTCGATGAACATGGAAAGGGTCGCGGAGATAGCGTCTATGTGTTCTCCCATTTCAGACGTAAGGTCATGAATGTAACGCTGCACGGGAGGATAGCGGAACTGGCCACTATATTCCCGAAGACATGAAGCCCAGTACTAGATTGATGTCTTGGTAAGGCTTCTCTCAAGACATGGAAAGGCATCTTACTTTGAGGTCACCCTGAAAGACCGAGATTGAGGCATTGACTGCCTCATCTGTGAATTCCGGAAACTCGTTTAGGCAGTCCATAAAGGTCGTAACATCGTTCGCAAGGGCGTCAAACTGGTCCGGGAAATTCTCCAGGTCCAGATTCTCGTCAATCTTGGGACGGGCAAAGTGCTGCGGAATTCGGACATGATGTGCTCGTCGAAGTTTCATGCGCCGAGAAGTATATGGAAGGGGACCTTCATCAATAGTATTAGATGTGGCGCGCACAACCTTGCGAGGGAAGAGGTCTGCGGCGTTTTCGCGATAGAGGTGCAGGATCTGCGCGAGGCGTTCTCGAAGGTGGAACGCGGAAGATAGAATTGCCGCGGAGCTGCCCAGCTGACGAGCTGCGTTGGCAAAGTTGCGTAACTGGGTTGTCAGTACTGAGTAAGAGAGGCTGCGCATTTATGGGAGAAGTGCAGTTACCTCCTTGTCCAAGTTGTTGATACGCCTAAGGACATGAATCGTAAGTGCAGTCCGATCAAGTCGCGATCGCAAGGTGTCTCACTTTTGGAATCTGTGGAATGTATCTGCGCCGACGACTTGCAGGTGCTCGTCGACAGTGGCTGGAACACATATCGTCAATGCCGGGAACGGTGAGAACGCCGTGCATTACTCACGGACGTCTTTGTCGTCTTCAAAGTTGATCTGCTCCTCATCACCTGACAGCGGGTTCAGCGCAATGACATCGTACAGCAAATGGTGGCGCACCATGGACGCTGCTTTCATTATCGTTGGACTGTAGCAACATCTCGACCAAGCTCAGAATGGTTTCCTTCCTCGTCGCATTTCTTCTGGGATTCGGTGGACCCGCGGAGTTGTCCTCGTCATCACGGAGGCCATTTTTCACCTTTGGCATGGCTGACGTTGTAGGGTCTTCGCAGAGCTTGTCAGTAACACTGTCCTCAAGTCCACCTACTATGCATATACACACTATTAGCGTAATTGCCAGGTCTTTTGGCCGAGCACTGAGCTTTCTTTCAGGGTATGCTTCGTGAGAGGACTTGCGCGTCGTAAGTGGCGTCAAAAGGTCGTGCAGAGGTGGAAGATGACCAGAAAGCCACGGCTCACAACGTGCCGCATAATACGCAAGTGGCAACTTTACGCCCACGTGTCCGGCAATCACCGCGCCAAGCCTGAAATTCAAATAGCATTGCGTCCGACGAGAGGTCGGACCTAAATATAGTACATACATCAAGTTCAAAAGAGACGAGGTGAATTGGAGAACTTACATGTCTAGAGCTGGTCACACTTTGAAGTCTTTAGTTAGAAGCATTGTTCAAAATTCATTGAAGGAATGATCTCTTCAGGATCCCACCGAATTTCAAGCAACAATGCTGCTGCTGCAACACATCAATCTCTAGCGTCCAAAGTCATGACGTCCCTGTGGCGGTTAGGTCGAAGGCGGCCAACCTGGGCCGTACGAGTTCTTCTTCTTGACCTTATGTTACATACTATCTGCATACTATGTAGCTGAGTCTTGCGTAGCAAGTCAAGACAAAAGGCTCCTGCTCAGAACATTCGCCATGAGACTAATCGAAAAAATGAGCCGCCAATAAGGCCCGCCAAAGATGAATGAGACCAGTCGGCATCTCTGATAATTATCATCGGGCTTACGGGTATAATCATTGACACCAGTACCGTCCTGTATTGATCTTGTTTGCTCCAAGCCCCAGCATCTATACAGGGAAAGATCCGAAAGATCTTGCTGAGGCTAATGAGTGCTACCGATGAGTAGAGAGGGGGGGGGGTTCCATTGTTGACTATACAGCACGAGAGTGCAAGCATAATGAACGCGCGGCGTCAACTGTAACACGGGTTGAGATATATATCCATACGGCGGAGAAGTCCATACGGCGAGAAGCGTCCAATCCAGTGAGCCAAGTTAGCAAGTAGGTAAAGGAGAGGTCATTCCTACACTTGGATTTTTCAACGTGCGAAGCTCTGAATGTTGGCGGCTGCTCCCTACCCATGATCCGTGGATTTCGGTGCTTTCCTTCGAGAAGATGGTTCACCCTAAGAACGACACAGACATTGAGATACCTCGCTGTCGGAAGCAATGATATCATTGAGTAGAGTAAATTGACAGAGCAAGGAATGAGCAGGAAAGCAGCAGAAAGACTCGGAGCAAGGGACATTCATGCTTCCACATAGGTACAGGACGCGCAGAGTAAGGCAGTAGAGACATGTCATTGTAGCTGTAGAAAGACAAGTCTTGCTTGAGTCTTGCCGAGCGACATGTTGTTTGGCACCGCCTTGCACATGTGCCGGAGACCCAAACAACTTTTTCGCGCGATTGGAAATTCAATCCTTTCCGGTTCACCACTCTCACAAAATGTCTGCTCTTCGTTCTCTCCGCCAGCTTTCTCTCTCGACGTCGCGCGCGCTCTCGACGCGCTCCGCCGTATGCGTCGCGCGGTCGCACATGCTCGCCCCGGCGGTGAAGCAGGCTTCCCGGTCATTCTCCGTCTCCGCTCGCGCTTTCGGCCAAGGCAGTAGTGCGTACAATACACGCATTCCTTTCTGATATGATTATGCTTATAACATTTGCAGCCGATGGTGCTCTTTCCGCCAAACTCCAGGAGGAGTTGAACTACGAAGTCGACGGTGTTTCTCCCAAAGAGGTTCCTGAATTCATACAAACCTTCAAAAGCCAAGGCATCTGGAAGGCGCGTTACATTTTTTGACTTGACTACCACAATTATCTTACCCTTCCGCCAGATTGAAGACCCTACATTCAGCGACGAGGTCGTGTTCTCGCGCACTTTTGGCAACGAAACGTATGCGACTTGGTTCCTTCCCGATAATATCCGTCTAAAACCTAAACAGCTTGCGTCTGACTTTCTCTGTATCCGACCTTCGCAATGATGTTGAGGAGGACTACGATGAGGCTCCTGAAAACGAGAACGAGAACGATGGCGAGGAGGCTCCCCAAGAGGAGGACACCATGGTCTCCTACCCCATCAGCGTCGCGCTGACAATCACCAAGGTACGTAGTACGATTCGTCTGTTGTTCAGAAGCTAACACACTGCGTCTCTCAGGGCTCTACCCCGGGAGCTCTCGGCCTCGACCTACAATGCCAAGAAGGTCAATTCGTCGTGGAGAATGCTGCATTCTACCCTGATGGCAAAGTTGGCACCGAAATGACGGCCCAGGCCACCTTTGCGCGCAGTGGAATCTATCGCGGTCCCCAGGCAAGTCGTCATACGCTACCTATCATGGGGATATTGACATTGAGCAATCATCCCTCTATAGTTCGACGTCCTCGACATGGGTCTCCAGGAAGAGTTTGAGCGCTTCCTTGAAGAGCGAGGCATAAATGAGGCTCTGGCTCTCTTCATCCCTGACTACGCCGAGTACAAGGAGCAGGAGGTATGTCAACGCTTATGAATCTTCGGCCGGGCTTGTGTTGACATTGACAATCATTCGCAGGAGTACACCCGCTGGTTGAAGAACGTCAAGGGCTTCGTTGATGCATAATCTTCCAGACTGTGCATGTGTAAGGCTCATGTTGATCACCAAAAGACCGTCATGTCGCAAGAAGGCAGTCGTTGATTGATGAGATTGAGAGGGCGAAGGGACTCTGAGAGTGGGTCGTAGATCTAGGCGCAGGCAATACTGTATAGCACATATTAATACATCTATCACATCTCAACACTTATAGCTATGGTTTCCAATTCACACAAGCGGGCCGACTCGGAGAGTACGCCAGTGTAACGTGTCCGCCTCGGTGGGTGTCGTGTCAAGGCCCAGCCATCAGCCGGTGAGTTCCGACTCGTCCCGGAAAGGCAATCACGGAAGTAGGTCGAATGTTCTCGGCTGGCGTGGCTTCATCATCGACATTCGTGTGCTGACGCGACCAGGCATCATTCCGGGAAAGTAAGCACCTGTCACTGCGGCATAGCATGGCGCTGTTCCGTTATAAGCTGGCTAGGCGTAGGGGGTATTCCCCAGCCCAGCTTCCACCGCCGCCTAGCACTCTACCTCGTTAGCACTCAGTCTCAAGATGTCCTTCTCAACCCGCTCCCACTCTTCGGACTCTGCCCGCTCGTCGTCATCTAGCTTGTATGTCCCCATCCACAAGCGCTCCTCGAGCAGAGGATCATCCACTGTCACGACACCCGCGGGTTCGTTCACAGATGAATCACATCTCAAGGACTTTGAGTCTCATCGTGAGTCTCCATTACTACTCGTCCTCACGATCACTTGTTGAACTCTCCTCAAGGTGTACCACGGATACCCATCTATACCCCGGACGAGTTGTTGAACATCCGCAACCACTCAGCGCTGGTGCACGATGCAGACGTCGACGTGCTCGACGCGTTGTTCAAGCGGCTACCTGAACTCCAGAAACACGACGGTCAACGGGGACGGTCTCCCCGCCGTCGCCACCATCCCAGTCTCAAGAAGCAGCCTGCTGAGCTTCCTACACCCACTCCCACACCCAAGGCCCAGGCCCCTCAGCCTGCGTTCCCCAATGCGTTCACGCGCCAGCGCCCTAGGACCGGTCGTCCTGGGGTTCGCCGTACACGCCCTGCTGTGATGAAGTTCATGGATGAGCCGTCGTGGAGGCACACGGGGCCCGTGGTCTCCCTCAGCGCGTAATCCACCCAATCTACCGCAATCCATCACGACCGACCCAACTCATATATTACTACGTGTACGATACCACTGGGGAACATAGTTACAGCATACTCAAATAATTTGGCAAAGCAATCAAAGATAATTAGTACTTGCATTTGGACTTGAGCCATCCAAACAGCGGTCAGACGATAGATCTGAGAGAAGCCGGCAATAGCACCGACGCGTCACGATTGACTGGACGTTCTGATCGGTCCATATAGCCGGCTTCAACTTGTACTACCACCACCACTGTGATCAGCAGTAACCCTACTACGATGTCCATACTGGAATACACGCCCGTGGGCGACATTGACAAGGTTGGGGTCTCCAGAGGGCATTGTTTGGTGCATTCGTAATTTTGAATCCAGATCCATGCCGAGCTCGATGCGACGTTCAAGTCGGGCAAGCTGCAGTCCATTCCATTCCGGAAATACCTCGTTCTCCAGCTAGGGTACCTCATCAAAGACAATGAACAGAAGATAGCAGACGCACTGCATGCGGACCTGGGGAAGCCCTCGCTGGAGACGGCATTGTGGGTGTCTCCAAGCTCGAGCTCGACTCACTCACTCACTAGATTGAACGTAGCTCCGAAATTGGCCCCGCATTGAGCGAAGTCGCTGAGACGCATGCGAATCTGGACAAATGGGCAAAACCAGAGAAGCCGCCGTTCAGTCTGATGCACCAGCCAATGAACCGCGTCGTGTACAAGGAGGGCAAGGGCGTCTGCTTGATCATAGGGCCATTCAACTATCCTATCTCGATGTGCCTTGGCCCCATCGTGTGTTCTTCCTCCCCGCTGTCAGTGTCTGGTATCTCAACTTAGTGGACCAGGTATCTGCTCTCGCTGCGGGAAACACCGTTGTCTTCAAACCGTCAGAGGCGACACCTGCCACATCTACTCTATTCGCGGAGCTCTTCCCTCAATACCTGGATACGTCCATTGTGCGGGTTGTCAATGGAGGTGTTGCAGAGACCTCTAAGGTTCGTGTCAATGCATTTTCTGCAATGAACTGACATTTAAGTCTCCTTCTCTCCAGCTTCTTGAGCTACCATGGGGTCATAGTACGCCTCAATTCTTATTACAAGCCGAATGACTTGTCTCATCGTCTACGTAGTCCTCTTCACGGGTAGTGGACGCGTTGGAAAGATCGTAGGCATCGCGGCAGCAAAGACGTTGACCCCAGTCACTCTTGAGTTGGGCGGTGAGACCTCCTCTTCTCTAGACGGGAGTCGTTCTCATAAGCTGCTCCAGGCAAAAGCCCCGTGTTCATCGACCCGTCCTGTGATTTGCCAACCACCGCTCGTAGGATCATGTGGGGCAAGATCATGAACTCAGGCCAAAGCTGCATCTCACCCGACTACGTGATTGTCCCCAAGACGTTCCAAGACCAGTTTGTACAGGCGCTGAAGGAGGTGTGAGTACCACGGCATAAGGTCGTTGTCACACCCGTTGGAAGCTCAACTCCATTCTGTACAGGAATGATTCGTTTTACCCAGACGGACCGTTTTCGTCCAAGGCGATGGGGAAGATGATCAACGCTCAAGCATTCAAGAGGGTGACTGGGCTGCTGCAGGCGACTAAAGGGACGATTGTATTTGGAGGGCAGACGGACGAAACGACGCGGTCTATCGCGCCGACCATTGTGAAGGATGTGTCCTTCGAGGATTCGCTCATGACTGAGTGGGTCTCTCCATCGTGCTGACTTGTTGGTGCCGCTGAACAGGTGCCCCAGAGAATTGTTCGGCCCTATTCTCCCTGTGATACCTGTGGAGAGTCTGGACGAGGGCTTTGACTTCGTGAACAGTCATGATCACCCTCTCGCTATATATGCCTTCACCAAGGATAGCCGGTTCAAAGAGAGAGGTCAGTGTTGCAGTTCCAGCTCTCAAGACATGACCCCAACCCGTCTTGTCAGTTATCAAAACAACGAAAAGCGGATCCGTGTTGTTCAACGAGACGATGGTGCAGGCGGCTATCGAGGGTATACCATTTGGTGGTGTTGGACCGAGTGGAAGTAAGCTTTCTTTAAGCGTGCTGTTGCTGTGGACTGATCTTGATCTCGTGCAGGTGGTTTCCACAACGGCAAGGTAAGAAGGGAGATGAGGTGGTCGCGTTCCGCTGACGAGAACAACCACAGTATGGCTTCGATACGTTTACGCATCTCCGAGCCTCGCTGGACGTCCCTTGGTGGTACGCCTCTATACGGGTGTCTTGTGCGCTCTCATCGCTCACCGTGGCATTCGTAGGACTGACCTCGTCATGAACATCCGCTACCCGCCGTATACCGTACGTCCCATACCGCTCAAATTTCCATTGCTAGTACTTACTGACTGCTGCATATAGTTGAGTAAGGAGAACAAAGCAAAGCATCTCTTCCCGGGGCTGCCCAAGCGCCCGAGTGGGCCGCCAATTGGCGACAGACCGAGGTTCATCTCGAAGTGGATTCTGCTAGTTTTCGCTCTGATGATTGCAGGTGGACTATCTTCTAGGCGGGTCCGGGATGTTGTTTTGGCCGCTGTGCGTTTTGGAGTGCTTTGAGTTTTGGTACTCGAAGTTTGGTTCATCTGTGAGAAGGACTGTTTATTGAATCGTTGGGTATGTGTATGTGTAATAGTGTTGCTTATTATAATTAGTATAGACCACGCTCTGCATCTTAACTCTCTTCTCAGCTAGATTTTCTGTGAGACTCCTTGGTACACATACTGCTCCCTTTCTTCTCACCTTCTCGATTTACTCAACAGAAATATCTTGCTCCACGGCTCGAACCGCCAACAACAGCGCAACTACGATAATGACTTTGAGCACCTCTTCATGCCACACTTTCACACTATATAAACCACTCAGAGACAGTCAGAGACTCTCGCAAAAATAGCGCCAGCGTTGATACCAAGGTCACATTGCCACCTCGTGGATAGTCGAGATCAAAGTCGATTAGGTTCATTGGAACACAACTTTCTCGCCTTTCGCAGGTTCGCAGGTTCGCAGGTTCGCAAGGTTAGGGCTGGCTCATACCTCTGTGAGAACTCGAACGTCCTCAGACATGAGCATGAAGGCAATATCTTGGATGAGAGGGAATCATTCGTTCTGTTTACAGGCTATGACGCTCTGCTACCAGTCGATGTACCGTCCGACTGAACGTTACACAGCCAAGATGCGCGTACAGTCAACGCATGATCTTCATGTAGTCCACTTCGTCCCGTCCGTCGTACGCAATTTCCAGTCCATCGACGACCAACTGCTGCAAAACCGCGTGATGTGCATCGTCCGCCTCGGAAAGCGGTCTTGAGAGCACGACAGAACTCAAAACTGAAGCACTGCGCGCAGACCTTCTATCAGAAATAATATCGATGATATGGTTGTCCGAGTTGAACATTATCATTTGTGGTTGTTCAAAAAGTCGCAGAATTCGAAGGCGAGGTAACGATTCAGGTCTGATGAAGGCCGAACGTAAATCGATATCGAAGAATGGTGCACTGAGGGTCAGAGTCTCAACGCTCGGGACCCAACGAAGGATGTGAAGATTTGTGTATCCCTGCCAATCGAATGGCTTAGAGTAGCGGATGTGCAAATTTCTGAGATTTTGCAAGCTGGTATATGGCGACTGGATATTCAATGCGTCCTCGTCCTCGTCGTCCAAATCGACTCTGACAATAAGGTCCCGAAGAAGAGGTGTGTCGAGCGTGCTAATGATATCCGACAGTCGCCCGCCTTGTTTCACCTCCACGTACAGTTTCCGTAAGGTCGGAAGGGTAACGTGATTATCATGGCCTGCCAGTAAGCCATTCAGGTCAACCCAACTGCAAGAGCGAACGGCCAATTCTTGCAACTGGCTGAGCCCTGACAGGTTCTGAACGTCAGCTGGTCCTCCGATGACAAGACCTCGGTAGCGCACTACGCTGTTCGGCAGGATATAATTGATGTTGCCATCAGAAGCGGCCGTGTCTCCTTCAAGATCGACGTAGCACAATTGATTGAAGGCGGTGAAATCCAAGTGTGGCGATGGAGCGTAGCGGAAGGAGCCAAGAGCGCAGTGACAAGACAACCACTGCAGATTCACCAGATTCAGGCCCCCCAGATAATTCTCTGTTGCAGGCCGAGGCAGGCGTACACGGAGATATCGTGCGTTGCTCATGTGCGGTGCCAACACCGCCAATATGTGATGGTGAAGAGATATGTCTCCTATTGTGGAATTTGTGGTCCAGACCAGCACAGTAAGGGGGCACCTTCGTGCTCTCTGAAGTTGCAACTGGAGCAGGAATATTTGGCCGTAAACGGCCATGAGGACCTCGCGCGATTGGGCAAAATCCAAGGGGAGGCAAATCGTCGACCACAGGGATGGTGCACCAATCGTTGCTTGTCTCCAGTGCCGACACACTTGAGACATGGACCAGACGGAGAGGTTCGTGTCGAGGGAGTCCAACGGGTGAAAATCACCATCGAGATTAGCTGTCATGACAATCTCTGGGGCAGTCACGAGATGAGAGCCTATGATCTGTAGTATTTCCGTGGGTATACCGCGAATAGGGTGCAAGACCGCCTCCGTGTTTCGTAGAGTGGCCTTGAGGTCTGCGACCTGCCTAGTAAACTTCTGGACCATATCCATTGCACTGTCCAGATTTGCTTGTGCTTCGGAGACTTGGTCCTCTAGCAGATCCTTGTATCCTTTGAGACCTGCGAGGGCTCCTTCATCGGGGACCTGGTTTGAGGTGACCAGTTTCTCAAATTCATGAGGATTGATGTACTGAGCAGGTGATGGAACGACTGAAGATGGTTTGGACATCCTGTTGATATGTTCAATAGCTGGTTCCTGGTGTAAATGCTATCAAGCAAACCTAGGTGCCCGTGGCGCGAACCTCAGAGCCACAAGAATTAGGAGGTTGAGAAGTCGGCCTATGAATAGAACCATGCCTCAACGTTCAAGCGACGCGTCGTTGAGTAGAGAGACTCACGGAATTTTCGGATGAGGCTGGCAAGCTTCACGCAGAGAGAGGGACGGTTTCGCCTTTCATTGCGTCGTGCCACTGGTCCAAGGTAGAAAAGCAAGCGCACAGCCACAAACACTTCTTATTGTCGCGATTCGGAGATGATCGATGTCCTTCCAACTGTTTTTCGAGGGTCGTTGAATAACGAGGGCGCCGTCAGCGTATCGTCTCGCACTATGGCAGACAGCAACAGTTGATCCACCAGCATTATCTCAAAACTCGAGGAGTGCGGCATTGTAAACTATTTAGACATAGACAGACTAGACGAAGAGTAGAAACTGATGGCGCGGGCCAGACCTATGTTGCATCCGGATCTACCTTAATGATCACCTCCCCTGTAGCTCTGACACGATTCTTTCAGAGGCAGCCATTACATCCTTGAATTCGTATACTGAGTCACTGATTGGCTACACCCTCCCCTCTGTGATGAATCATGCAGTTGCCTGAGACCCAACGGGTTGTCTTTCACTACGAGCCTCCTGGTTGAGTATGTCTGGTTAGCTGCCAAGACTGCATATAGTCAACGTACTCGAATCTGCGAGGAACGCCGCCAAGGAAAGCAGACCATGACCAAGCCCAGATTGCCTTCAAACTCGACATCCTTGACGAATGTAAAACAAACGTCCCTCCTGATGAGAGAGATGCGGGGGTCAGCTTTAGCATGGATTGTGTCCTCCAGAAACAGACATGAAGAGAAGAAGACAGGTAATGATTCGCGTTGTCTACATGGCATGACACATTTGATGTCAGTCGATAGTATGCATTGTACAGCGCCGATGTGTGTACACTCAACGACTGAAGTCGATGTACTTCACGTCGTCCCTCCCGTCGTAGGCAACGTCTAACCCATCGACGACCAGCTGCTGCAGCACCGCGCGATGCGCGTCGTCCGCCCCAAAGAGGAAGTCCGACAGAACGACAGAATGCAATACCGAAGCACTGCCCCAGGCCCTTCTACTCGCGATGATATCGATGATAATGTTGCACATATCATCTTCGAGATCACCAAGAAGACGCAGAGTTTGTAGACGAGGTAAAAGTCCAGGTCCAAGGAGGGAGGGGCGTAGGTCAATCAGCTCATAATCAAATGCCGGTACACTGATTGTCAGAGTCTCGACGCTCGGGACCCATCGAAGAAGTTGGAGATTCTCTTCTGGTTGCCCTTCCTCAAGTGTACTGGTGAAGTGGATGTGCAGATTCTCGATGTTCCGCAAGCTGGGATATGACGAGTTAATACCGAATATGCCATCTCCTTCCTCTATATCGACAGTGACAATAAGATCCCGAAGAAGAGGTGTGTCGAGCATGCGAATGATATTCGATAGTTGTCCGCACATCGTCAATTCCACGTACAAGTTTTGTAGGGCGGGAAGATGTACGGGATCACCATCAACTACCGGTGCGCCCCAGAAGTTCGCCCAATTGCACGAGCAAATGGCTAGTTCTTGCAACTGGCTGAGTCCCGACAATGTTTGGAGGTCAGCCGGTCCTCCGATGACCAAACCTCGATAACGGACTACACTATCTGGTAGGAGTAGACTGACATTGGTCCGCTGATGAGCGCCCATACTTCCGCTTCCTCCAAGATCGACATAGCGCAATCGATTGTTGAGACAGGTGGTCAAATCGATGGGCATCAATTCGACTCGGTCAACCGCCGGGAAGGCAGAGGCGTAGTGGCAAAACAGCCACTGTAAATTCTCCAGGTTGAGGCCGTCGAGAAACTTCTCTGTGACAGGCCGAGGCAGGCGTATACGCAGATTTCGTGCGCTGCTCATCCGTGATGCCAACACATCCAAAACGGAATGATAAGGGGGTATTTTCCTGTCGGAAATGGACCTGACCCAGCAGAAGATCGTAAGGGGGTACATTCTAGCTCTCTGGAGTTGCAACTGGAGAAGAAAGACCTGGCCATAAACGGCTATCTGGACCTCGGACGATTGAGCAAAATCCAAGGGAACAGTGATCGTCGACCACAGTGATGGTGCACCGACAATCACCTCTCTCCAATATCGACACACTTGGGACATGGCCCAGAGTGTGTTTCTGGTGTCGAGGGAGACGAGTGGATCGAGCACAGGTGCGCAAGTGTCAAGATCAAAGTCAGTCGTCATGACTTCCTCTGGGGAAGCGACGAAATGGGATGCGATGCTTTGCAAGACGTCCCCTGGTAGTCCACGAATAGGATGCAAGACCGCCTCCGTGTGTCGCAGAGTGACATGAAGCTCCGCCAGCCGCTTCGAAAGACTGTCGACGACGCCTATGGCACAGTCGAGCTCCGCTCCTACCTCCAAGATCTTGAGCTGCAGAAGATCCTTGTATCCTTGCAAGCCCGGGAGGCATTCTGCCTCGGGAAGTTCATTCGATGCGACCAAATACTCGAGTTCACGAGGATCTATGAACTGAGCAGGAGATGGGATGACTAGAGATGGGTCGGACATTGTGTTCATGATGACTGGATCTGTATAACGGCGCTGAGGAAAGCACAATGCAAATCCAGGACGATGTCTAGATACATAGGGTTATATCATTCGAGCAGCACGCCGGAAATCAGAGACTCACTTACATTTGACTGAATTATAGGAGGATTCCAGCACGTAGTGAGACAGGAACGATTCGTTTGACAGGCGGGCGGGCGCGTCGTGGTAAAATGCGAAGGGCTGGCGCACAGCCACCAACTTTCCTTCCCTCTGTGGTCGCGGTAAGATTAGATGATGATGGCCGTTTAGCTATGGTCGTAGAACGCTTTGCAGAATGCTATACTCAGACGAAAGTAGGCTCGGGATTGACACACTATCGAAGCAAACAAACCTCAAACCCGAATCTATATGTAAATTTCCGGAGGAAAGATGCCATGCTACATTTTGTTTTACACGATACTATACTTGTAATAGCTTGCGATGGGGTAGAGAGATAAACAATTGAAGAATGCAACGAGGACGAAGGATGCGTTTCAAAAGGGAGGAGAAGGAGTAGTGATGACCGGTGGACCCAAACAGCAGGTTTAAGGAATAGATAAATTACGCGGGGGGAAGAGAAAATAAATGCCAGTGCAACAGATCGACCAACCAACCAAGAACTCGGACTCAGTGCTCTTCGTCTGGGCTCGGCACCGCGCTTCTCGAGCCATACAACCGTGTTGGGTCCGAATCCGCTCCTCGCGAGATAATCGGCCGCTTCTCGCCCTCAGACATCGAGTGCGTCCTCGACGCCGCCACATGCTCCCCCGACGAGAAGAAAATATCATCAATCTCAACCGGAACCGGTGCACCATTCCCTTTTCCCCTGCCCTCCTCGTTCACAGTCTCCAGCCCAGACCTCGAAGACTCCTTCGTCCTCAAGATCTCACCCTCCACACCCGCCGACCCCAGACCAAAGTAGCCCTCCCCAGCCCCAGACCCACCGCTCGTGCTCATGGACATAACACTGTCAAAGTACCCCTTGGGCTCCACCATCGCCCCAGAGTAGAAGAAGCCACCCGGGCTCGGGTGGGGGTGCAGAGAGAATCCGCCAGGGCTGGGCATGGGATACATCCCAGGGCTTGGGACGGGGTACATGACTGGGCTGCCTTGGTACGGATGCACAGGCGCGCCCGGTGCGGGGTTCATGTACGGGTTGCGGCCCCAGAACGCACCCGGAGACATGGCGAGGCCTGGTGAGAAGGGTGTGAGATGCGGTGCTTGCAAGGCATGCGATTGTGATGGTCTCCGTGAGGGCTCTGCCTTCTTGTATGAAGGCTGGCTTGGGGATGACGACTCCCCTAGAGACGAGGATGGTTCGCCTTTGACGGTCGAATCGAGAGAATTGCGCTGTCCTTGTAATGGAGCTGTCGGCAGTGTGGGACTCTCCGGCAGAGTCTGAGACAGAGACGAAGAGGGGATCGTGTACGGATGCATGTGGAAACCGTTCATGGACATCTCGCTCTCGCTGGTCTTCATGGGCTGCCCAAAGGATGGCAAGAACGTGAACGGTGGCATGGAAGGCGTTATGGGAGGTAGTCCATGCGGCGTCATCGGTATTACATGGATGGGAGACATGGGATACATTGGCGATATTAATGCTGGAGACATTTGATGCATGTGTTGTTGCATATTGAACGATGTTGGTGGCGGAGGTGGAGGTATAGATATCGGACCGGGATGATGGGGGTGCGATGAGTGAGATGAGGACGAACTCTGCTGCGGCAGAGAAGGTCGACTCTGCGGCGACGAGGTTATCGGAGGTCCTTCCGAGGTCCTGGAGGATGGTGCAGAGTTGGAATGGGGAGAGGATCCAAAGGATAGCCTCGTCGATTCTACAGAGGAATTAGTAGATGACGACGTATTGTTTGAGGACGTCGCTATAGGCGGTCTTATGGGTTCCCTTGATACATTAGATTGATGAATGTGGGAATGCGTATGGTGTGGATGGGGCATTGACATTTGGAGTTGTGGAGGATAGATGTCGTAAGGCGAACTGGGCGCCGAGAAGTCGAGGTACCCTGTAGGAAGCGTGATGTGGTTGGGGTGGGATGAGGAGTTGGACTGCTGGCTCGCGAAAGGCGGCATCAATGACTGTCCAAAAGAGGATGATGAGGGAGAAGTAGCACCATTCCCCAGAGGCGAGAACTTATCATAGTGCACTTTCAATGGGCGTCCGTTGTATTCATAGCTAAGATGCGATGAAGACGACTGGCAGATTGGATATGGAATGATGTCACTTACCCATTGAACATCTTTACCGCACGATCGGCATCGTAGTCAGTAGCGAACACAACTGTGCCGAAGCCTCTTGAGCGGCCATCTTGACCGAGGGCAACGTCAGCACGAACAATGGTTCCCGCCTGGCGGAATAGATCTTTGAGATCCTGCCACTGGCAGTGAAAGGGCAGCTACAAAAGGAGATGAATAACAGAGGTGATGTCACGGAGTAAGACGCGATGCTGACATTCCCCACGAAGAGATTCTTGCCTCCGCCGCCAGTGGAGGATGTCGGTCGATCCAGGGCGTACAGAGAGAGCGCATCCAGGTCGGGCAGAGGATACGGGGACGGCACAGTGGAGGTTGTGTTGTCAAAGTCCGGAGGCAGGCGGTCGGGACGGACTTCGAGTGTCCGTGTCTGCCATGAATAGCCATTGAACTTGTCCACAGCACGTCCAGCATCCTCGGCAGTGGCCAGCAAGACTGTGCCGTACCCGCGAGAGCGATTGTCTGGCCCAAGAGAGACATCGGCGCGGAGGACTGTGCCCGCCTGCCGGAAGAGATCCTTTAGGTCTTGCCACCGGACGCGATATGGTAACTGTATCCGGACATAAGCAAAAGGCGCTCCGAAAGGACGGCGGAACACACGTTGCCGACAAACAGCTGGGTGCGGGTGTCGCGCGGCGGACCTGGGCGTCCGTCCGGCGACGACCGTGCAGAGGTCGCCATTTGGATCACGGCTTCAATGTCATCGTTGGTCGGCGCCAACATGGGGGCGGGCGAGGCAATGGGCATCGGAGATCGCGAGGACGCATCCTAGAGCGGGAATCGATGGAGACAATGAGCATGAGCCAGCGTGTGCAGGGGCGCGAGCGACATACAGGGCGTCGGGAATCCATACACAGTGGGAGGCAGCGCGGGAAGGAGCGTGCCGGACGTCGAGCACAGCGAGCACGGCGTGTTGGGAAGGAAGAGGAGCAGAGAGGGGGTTAATAATATACACCCGAATGTGGAGACTGTCAGGGCACGGGTCAAAAACGCTCCAACCCACTTGGTATTTTCCCGTTAATCTCAGCCCAAATAAGGCAATTCCCGACGTCATACCGTTTGCGTTCTTCCATGCCAAAATGCTCGTGTGCGAGCCTGGTGTCGCCTCGGCTCAGAAATGTCGTCTGCAATGTGACATTTTATGCCATTACGTGACTGGATTGTCTACTCACACTTGTCGCTGAATGAACACCGTTCCCAGGAGAGATCCACAACTATATCGGTACCCGGGGATGGAGAATAAGCACCCTTTGATCATGTCCTTACGCCACATTCAAGCGTAAAGATGGGTCTAGACTTCCTTACCGCATGGTCCTAAGCAGTAGCTCCGGTCGTCCGGCACGGCTCAACGAGGCAAACCATCATCTGAGCTCTGGGCTTGAACTGTCGACGACATTGTGCGCATAGAGCACGATGACGGGGCTTGCGCGATTCTGAAGAGATTCGCCGAGGATACCGTACAAATATGTTCACTTTCTCGCAACCTTCAATCAAGCTTTGAACGTGAGTGTCGCCCCCTGTCAATGACATTGACAATATTACCGCGGAATCACCGACCTTACACTATAGTGGTAGGGCCTACGTAACTGGCGAGTGAACGGTTCCTCTATACAGTGTCTGCGTCCAACTTTTCACATCAATATCTCATACACCAACACCAGTACTCGAGAGATTGCTAGAAGAATTGTGAGAGAAGGCTCAGTAACTCACCCCACGTGGCAGCGTGTGACTTCCATTTTGGGCCATTTCTCACTTGCACACCTTTCGTGCGCTCCCTCATACATTGAAGAGTTCTTTCGCATACGTACAATTACTAGTTTGATTCATAAAAGCTCTTGTGAGTCTTTTTAAACACTGTACACAACGTTTGTGAACTTGAATAAACCTTACACACAGTAACCCAGTGTTGTGCCTATTATGAGCCAGTATCTGCGTCCTTCCGGTTACAAAACGTTCAAAGTGCATATCATGGTGTTCGAAACAGCTATCAGTATTCAATCTCTCTTTAGAATGAGTATAGCAAGGTATAGGACAGATACAAATGCGACGAAGCCCAATTAGGATGGCTTGTCACGCGTGACTTGAATTGCGGCTTTTGCCGAGGTGTGTCCGCAGACTATATAGTGCGCCACACTGGTTGAGACAGATTGACTCGGGAGATGATGTTCTGGTACTGCTATACAAAAATGAGGTAGCTCATGCCAATGGGTTTCCATCACTGAAGGTGATTGAGAAAGAAGGTCCTTCAGCTAACTGAGCACTGCAGGATCTATGTGCATAGTTGACACATAATTCATGGCCGCCTGGCGAAATGGCATCGCGTCTGACTACGACCGAAGCTCGGAAGGTATCAGGAGATTGCAGGTTCGACCCCTGCGGTGGTCATTTTGCTGTGGAGACGGTGCGAATCGTTAAGTTTTGCCGCTCCTGAGATCTGGTACGGTGACCGGTCCTCAGTGACGATGCTGGCTGGAATATACAGAGTACTTCCATAGTACTCAGGATCCAAGTGTTGATGGTCTAGCGAACTTGGCTGCGCACTTGAGACTCCGAAGACAGAACAAGGACGATAGTCGAGATACAAGGCGAAACAAGTTTGACACCATCTGAGTCGCACAGCAAAGCTCACGTTCGCCATACGCCACAGAAGCCTTATAGTCCTGGAACTTAGCGAAGTCCTTATAAACGTTGATCATCGTATGTTTGTGCCCCAAGCGTCCATTGTCCGTTGTCAGCCAGGACCTCCACCCAAACACTGCCCAAACATGCCTTTCATTGGTTACTATCATCAAGACGCGTACGCTTTTGCTTTGACGCGTTGAGACTGCCACGAAAACATTGTGCAACGACTGGTGCGCCACGCGAAGGCGCGCGCCCCACGGTCGAAGAGACGGTGCCGTGTTCAAAGATGCCCATTCAATTCGTATATTTAGCAAGCGGGATAGAGCCATACGTATGATATACACTGCAAGAACTAGAGAAACAGGAGTACAAGTGATAACTTCTCCTAAAGAACCACAACTTTTTGATTGAGTTAGCTAGGTTTGATCTCATGATGGATTTGCACAATCTGGTAGGTGTCCAGCAAACGACCTGCCCGACAATCTTTCAAGCACCAGGAGAAATCGGGATCTTGTTATTGATCTGACAGCTGAACGACATCGGGGTATTACCCAACCCGACTGCGCCCAGATCGTCGACGATGCCAGTGAATACCATGGACGAAGTGGACGCGGTGCAGGCTTCATTTCTGAGAACTTCGTCAGAATTCAATCCCGGTTTCTGAGTGTATGAACACTCACGGAAAGAGGGTGCAGACAACACCAGAAGATGCTTGAACGCTGGAAATCGACTCCAGCCCGGAGTCTGCGATGTTGAAGCATCCCGTCGGGATGACTTCGGACGTCCAGGCAAAGCAGGTGCCGCCCATGTCCACGGAGGAGCAGGTATTCAGAACGACAACGTCGCGTTGGGAAAAGGTGAGCGGTTGGCGGATGACGACCGCTGCGACGACGGTGCTGAGAGCGACGAAGGGTACGAGATCGAGCATGATTTGAAAGTGATTTGAAAGTGGGGAGACTGCTTGAACAGTATATAGGATTGTTGGAGTCCTTATATACGCATGCTCATAGCGAACTTACAAGTGTGTAGGCGGGCGCTCGATGGTGCTGCTTCACAACAACGCCGCTCACGTTCGAGGCACCATTTGTGAAGCTGGACACGCCGGTCATGGTGTACAGCGCCAACTTGACCAATGACGGGGTCTACGCGAATCCGTCTTCAGCGTGTGATGCTCAGGCAAGACGAGACAGTCAGTGGCATTCAGTCCCATGGTCACTTGGACTTGGTTGAGCGGCGCTCTAGGAACTAAGTACTCACAGGTCCCAGTTCCTGCAGAAATTCATCTGGAAGAGAGTTTCATTCATGAATGCAATGCAATGCCATTAGTACGACTCTATATGTATACAACCTGACCTGATCCCCCAAAACAAAATGTTCAGTCTGCCTCAAAATTGAGACTAAAGCTGCTGGCAGTGGAAGTACGTGACGAAATTTCAGAAAGCCTCTGGCTTGCAGCGACGGCTAGAAGCTCCGACGGTGCCAGCACGGTCTTAGCTTTCCCTTTTCCCTTTGACGACGAGGCGAGACTACTCATGCTCGATCTAGAGACGACAGGTCAGCGTCGTGAGTATCGGCTGGTCAAACCGACTTGCCGTTCCATCTCGCCCGGCTTGAGCTGATCGGCTCGCCTACTCAGCTCGAGCTTCGGATGTCGTCTGAGCTGGTCCACATGTGTGCGTAGTGGCAGTATGGGCGTCTGGACGGTCTCCATGTTCCTGGAGAGCTCGTTGCGCATATCCTCGTCGCGCCGGAGCTTACGGACCCACTCCCAGTCTGTGAACCTCTGCTTCATGCTTAGCACACAGCGTTCCAGGGCTACGAGACACTCGATGATCTCCCTACAGAGCCGGTGGAGGAGGGAGATAGCATGGGGAATATCGGCGCGTGCTTTGTCCCAGGCAGAAGGTATGCCAATGAGTTTGAGGAAGAACCAGTCGTTAGATACGCGCTGGCGTGTGAGGAGATCTTTGATGTTCTCGAGCACACTATCTTGATAGGGGAGAAGGTCGCGAGTCTCCTGAATGCGTGTGGAGAGCCGGGTGGGGTCATATGTGGTTGCCTGAGTGCCAATGGCGCTGTAGCTGCTCTGGAGAAGCTGGACGGCCTCCTCCCACGTGGAGGCGACATTCTCGATAAAGTCTGCGAACGCCTCGCGGATCGGCATGAGCGTCGGGCGAATATCCGGAAATGGCGCGTGTGTGGCCGTCTCGGAGATTATGTAGTCGATGGTATTGTAGAGAGAAGTCTCGCTATTCAGAATAACTCTGACAAGGTGAGGAATAGACAGAATACGTTCACTTGATTGCTGTGGAGCGTGGTGAACAGGCAAGAGAGCGAGTAGATGGTCGCGAGCGTACCTCCTGGGAGTCCGCTGCTAAGAGATAGACAAATTCATCGAGGGCGGCCATGTGCTGGATGTGGAAATGTCGCGACCAGAAACGAGCATGTCCCGCGAATTACACCGCACGACTGCAACTTTCTGAGTGGAGATGTCGTGGAGTTAGAGAAATAGAGGGCACCTCCGCGTCATAGACAAGAGGCGGCCCGCTGTGGTCGCCGTTGTGGTGGGCAGAGGAAAAGATGTTGTACCTGACGTCAATCACTTCAGGGTTAAGGTTGGCAATTAAATGATCTTCCATAAAGTCTATACTCAGTACCATTCGACAAAAGGAGACGCGTAAATCGACTCCTCATAACAGCTTCGTATCATCGTATAAGACTTCTGGTTCAAACTGTTCGCCACACTTAATCAATGGTACCAACTTGTCATTTGAGTTTTTCCTTCGTAGTAATGGAGTACTTTGACCACCTCTTCCCCCGTCAGAAATCTGCCTGCCAGGAGCTGCTACGAAAGATGTAAGTCGAAAGTCAACAGCGATCATTTTGTTCTTACCAGCGCCCAAAACCTCATCCCATCCCACCCAGCAGCGTAATGTATCATTCTCCAGTACTCGTCAACGAACAATTTCGTACCCTTCAGGTAATTGCCAATGAACGTATTCCTGTTCAGCATGATCCACCTCCCCCACAACGCATGCATGACCTTCTCCTCATCAGTTGACTCGTCGTGCTCAAAGATCTCCTCCTCTCTTTCTTCGATCTCCCAGGCTAGAACACCGAATTTAGTCATCGACAGCGTACCAAGGAGATCGTAAATCTTGGGACCATGCGGCCGACATGAATAGTAAACATCTTTCCCGTTGTCGTATGACTTGAATGGAAGGAAGGGGTATTGCCTTGCTGGCCCGTACAAGTTATCTCGGGGAGGCGGCGTACACGGACGGTCTATATGTAGCTTTTGCATGGCCTCACTGCAAGCGGGCAATTAGAGATCGGGCTATTCACATCCGTGAATGCAAACTCACGGCATGCCATCTTCCGCTTCGTCTTCGCCAGGTCCTTCGGAAAGCGTAGGCGATCTAATAACGCGCTCCAACCTCTTAATGGGGACTGGAGACAATGGCGGGACACTTGAAGTGTCGTCGAAATCCAGCGCAGGTGTTCCTCTGACGGCCATTTGTGAGGCTACAAGATCGTCAGGTGTCGCATATAGCTCCCCAGTAGCAGGTGCATCATCGTGGATGAGAGGGTCCGCATGTTCAGGCTCTTTCTCCACGAGTTCGCTGTGTCTAGCAGACGTGAGCCACCAATATCACTTTGAAAGACCCCAAGGCGTACATGGGAGGTTCCGGTGAAACTGTCGGGCTGTGTATCTGTAGTTGTCCAAACTCAGGTGTGACATAAGTCCGTTGAGAAGTCTTAGGCTCGACGTCAGGTTCTGGAGAAAGAGGAGCTGTAACGGGGGGTGGGACAGCTCTGACAGTACACGCAAGTCAGCCGATGCAGACAATTATATTGCACTGCTTACGGAGATGGAGTCGGAAGAGTGAGCTGAAACTTCCACGTCGGGCGCTCTACTTTGGCCTACTCTATCTTCAGTGCATGACCAGGATGCAAGTAGGACGAGACACACCGGCGCATCATAGAAATTGAAGACTTGATTTAACTTGACTTCAAACTCATGGTGATCCCATTCGAAATGTGCAAGGAGCATGTGTCGCGTCTCAAAAGCGTCGTGAAGGCGACATATCGGGCAAAGCCATCCAACGGCCTTTGTCAGGAAGCAGACCGCCTTATTATTCGCGCTACGCCAGTGATAGACCACCTCTAATTCTGGTTCCAAAGCATTGGGAGGTGCTTGCGTCCGTACACAGTGTGTCGAGCAGGCGCGTCGAAAACCACGCCGCAGATTCCTGAGGAGGAATGGTATCTGCGACGGAGGACGCGCAAAGTCAAGCTGAGCCAGGAGCTCTTCAGGTGGTTGATTCGGGTTATCGATTATCTGAACATCGTCTTCGTCTGAGAACTCCGATTCTGTATCGTCCTCGTCCTCGTCCTCATCTGACGACTCGGGATGGCCGTCAGTGTCCGAATGCGACTCGTCATCGACAGCACTCTCTGAGGTTGACTCCTCGCTCTCTTCATGGTCATGACTTCTACTTCCCCATTTTGTCTTGCGTGCCGACCTGTGTACAATCAGCGTATTCGGTCATTACGACGCGTAGTGCGTACTTGACCGGCATGATACGCTCGTGGGGCTTAGCATCGATTCCCAAGACATGACGGGGCCGATCTATCGTGGAGGGATATGCAGTAGCAGCCGATTTCCTTGCCGCAGATCTGAGCTGATCTTGATTCCTCGGTGTCGGCGGCGCTGTATCTCTAGTACGCCGTATATCCCGATTGGGTTTTGCCGACTTGACAGCTGCTAGTCTCGAGGGTGAATACTGTGAGGAAATGAGAAACACGCTTTCTGGAGGCTGAGTTAAAACAAATCACGGCCTTGGTGGCGACTCCAGTGCCAACACCAGAGCCAATTCGGCGTGGAGTAGCGGAAATTACGCTCAAAGTTGAGGTGCTTGGCTGTGGTTTCGTTGATTTACGAGCACCTTGAGGAATTGATGGTCGATGAGGCGACACATATGTATTGTTTCTGTTCGTGGTGGGATACATGTCAAGAGCAGGTCAAGAGTGAACGAAAGCAAGTTGATTTGGGACTCCGATCATAAACTGCGTCTGCGTGACCCAGAGTCGTAATTTGGTAATCTGGTCGCGAGAATCCGAGTCGTTCCTGCGGCGCTCAACAAGCACTCAACATCACAAGCTACTGAAAATTATAGTCCTGTAACGGAACCTTATACTATGACAAGCCCACAATATAGTGTCCTGGTTTTCTCGTGGAGAATTTGGCCGGCAGAACATGCGGCTACATGCCTTCCTTATATGGTAACTTATTCGATCGAGGATTTGTCACGCGACGGCAGAAATGCCATGGGGTTGTTTGGAGAGGACATGTTGATTGGGGTAGCAGAAATTTACGGTGATGTATTGACCAATGTATCAACAAGTTCTAGTGTCTATTCAGTGTCTCCCCTTAGGTCTGATGTTTTGCAAGACAGCGGCGGAATCTCACACTACCAAATGCGGTCTCAACCAGTGACAACCACGCGTAGAAATTCTCGATCAAGTGCCATATCAGGAAGGTGTGTTCTGTCCGTACATCAAGAGCTTGCCTTGTCATATACGGTCGGCGCTGTACAGAGACTATGCGCAACACACCCGCGCTCGGCGGATTAGTACGTACCTGTGTACTCTTTTGACCTCTATTCACTCAAAGGTCCGACTCGAGTCAAAGCATGCTAGCGACTATGTAGCAACTGTATATCAATGCCGTCTTCCCGGGCGCCCCGTCTCGCCTTCATACCCAAATGACGCCTGGAGGTACTGACTCTGCAGCCTTGTTTCAATCCGAAGTCACGCACATCGACTCGTTCGTCGGCTGGTTCTTGGTGGCGTAGAACACCACAGTGGTCCTTGGGTAGATCTTTGGGTACTACTCAAGCTGCGAGGCTCGCTCAAAATCGTTCTGGATTTATTTCCGTTAGATGTATCATGAATCTTCGGGCAAATCTCGACGTGTACGTTTTCCCGCGACTGGCGTTGTATGGACAAAACACTGCTCCTCAAGATATACATAGTTTGCATATGTGCGGGAGGGCATGTACGGCTATCTGGAATGGAGAACGGTAGGCACGGCCTGTAGAGCGCCCCGGTAAGAGCCTCTCTGGGTATATATGAGAGTTCCACACCGGTCAGTTTCTGCACTTCCACCTGCACATCTACTACTAATCAGCCTGACCTACCCTAGTTCGTCATGTTCAAAATTGTTCCCCTCGTTACTCTCATCGCCGCGACCGCTGTGGCGGCGACCGTCGTCTATAAACCTCGTGCACCTGACGACATCGTCGTCCTCCACAGCTGCACTGCCGTCGATCTGGGCGGCGCCTGCTTCGATTGGACGTCCCCCATTATCCCGACAGGATGCTTCAACTTCGCGGATGGTGGACCGGGCCATGTGGGGAGCGTCGAGGCATTGTCTGGCCTAGTATGCACCCTCTTTCTGTAAGCGCCTGACAAGCTGATGCTGGAAGCTGATCTAAGAATTTCGCCAATAGGGACGACGCCTGCGCCGACCTTGATACCTCGAAAGCTTTTACCGGCACTATTGACGATGTGAGCGCCATCGGCCTCGATGGTCCTGTCAGGTCGTTCAACTGTCGGATCAACAACACGTTTCCGCCACCTCCGCTTTGAACGACGAGCGAAGATAGTCCTAGTATGACTACTTCATACTTTATCGAAGTGAGGAAGATCGATGTCGCTATTGGTAAAACTGACTCCCAATCACAACATAGCCAGATAATTTCTTCTTCTGTTGTACACCGGTTCAGTTGAATCGTGAATTGTGCTTTCATCTTTTGTTTCGTTGGTGTGAAAGATTCACAGATAGTCGTTTCCCAGTTTCTGTTCTGACTATATCTGCACATAGACAAGGACTCAAGTTGCTGACATATCGTTTCTGCAGATGCCGCTGGCGTCAAAAGACCCAAGCAGACTTCTGCGCAACACACCTGCGCGCCTCAACAGTAAAGAAGTGTGCGCATGCATAGTGTCTAGGGAGGAGTTCTGTTGTTCTCTTGACACTGCAGATCCAATCCCCATTCACAGCTCAACATGCACTCCAGACCCAACGATTGACTTCAAATCCACCGCCAAAGTCTCCATCGTCTCTTCAGGAACCTACCGACAACACCATCAGTTCCCTGCTCTTTGTACAGGTCCTGGCCGATTCGAACCACTCACTTTATCATTTCGCATCGCGCCCATTATCTTCGCAAGGATATGCATAAGCCCTGTCCCCTCGCACGTATCATAATGGGCGGCCGCGTCGCGTGGCACATTTGCAGGCTTTTTCGCCTCACGCGCAAGCGTCGACCCGCTCACCTGTGTGACCACCGATCAGCTCAACTCTTCACAAATCAAGGAACGATTATCGGGGACGTACACAATTATTCTCCGACCGCATTGCCCTCAGCCCGCAGATCGTCTCATTTTTGCAAGCAGCGTCACAATCCGTGTCAACGTCGTAGTCCCTCGTCATAAGGCGCATGTACGTCTCGAATGCCCTGTCGTCGGATTCGAATTTTTCGGTTATGCCATGCCAGAACGCGGGTCCTAATGGTTGAGAAGAAGGGAGGTCGACTAAGGGCCCGTACGTTTCCCTAGCGCTGTAGTAGTGCTTCCAAGTAGCTATATAATGCATGCAATCAGTAAAAGGTTCAGAGTTAGCTTTTGAACAATTGCGAACGCGCGGTGTTGAATGTGGGATCGCTCAGATTTGCTAGGTAGATATGAGCCAATTGGGAGCAATGTAAAAGCATTGTATGGTAGCTGACCGACATAGGCGTGCGCATCCATAATATCATAAGTATCCGGATCGACATCGTACACCCTGAATGCAGCATTGGCACCTACCAATAATCAGTAATTATTCCAAGATGAGACTCTTGGAACCTACTCCGTGGTGTTACAGAAGGAGCGATCCACGAGACCGCAACCGCGTTCTCCGCTTTTCTATCATTGTAGTCCGAATACCCAACCTCAAATTGGTCCTATGGAAATGGTTAGACACGTCGTACAATAAACTTGCTAAAGCTAAGAATCCCTCACGAGGTGACTATGCCCAAAGAAGTGACCCGCGATGACGTGCTGGTAGCGCTGGACGATCTGGTCATAGAAGTGCGACTGATCATGCAGCGTATCGGGTCCACCGGGAGGCATATGTCCAATGATCCACACCTTTTCACCCGCCTCTTCGGCAGCTTGGAGCTCATGGGCAGCAAAGGCTAGTATCCCATTGGGATCAGCGCTGTCGGATGCTGAGATTCTTGTGGAATCTTGCGGAGCGAGGGAGGACTTACGAGTCCTGATTCGAATCGTAGATCCATAAACTGCGAGCATTGGGACAGAGGTGAACACGTGTTGGAATACTGCGGAGCACTCACTTGAGGTTGTACCAGTAGACCGTGTTAAGCGAGATAATGCTTGGGAATGATTCAGCTTGGGAGCAATTTGACGAGGGATCAATGTACCGTAGTTTGGTCCCCGGCGCCACGGCAGAATAGCTGCCAGAGTGATGCTTAACCTGTTCAGAAGCTGTGGTGTTTATCCAGGGCAGCCATTTGGAGCTTGCGGCGTCAAACACGTATTGCGGATCGTACCCAGCCGCATCCTTGCTCGAAGTATCTGATGTAGGAAAGCTGTTGGCGGGTGCTGCTTCACTGTAGAGAAATTAGATCGACTGGTCAAAGCAAACGACCAGACAAAACCCACTGATTCCCAATGGCAGGGAAGACGGGCATGTTGACGCCTTTGAGCATCTCGTCGTATAAGATATTCACATCATCAAGAACTTCCCTATGTAAGTAGTTGAGTTGAACGCCTCAATGTCACTCTTCATCGTACTCACTCTCGCGTTACCGACCAAACTGCAGCTAGAGATGAAGGTCAGGATACTTCTCAGCAACACCCATCTAGTCGTACCTTCGACAACGTCACCCGTAAAGATCGCGAACCGACTCCCAGATGATGATATCTCAGTGAACAACGACCTGATCAGAGCATCGGGGCTGTCACACTGATACGAACCGAAAGGTCCCGCTGGGACCTGAATTGAAGCTGTCTCGTCCGCGTACTCTCTACAACAAAGGGGCTTGGTGCATTTAGACTCTGTCCCGACCTAACGCGAATTGTCAGTGACACGTTCGTGAACTGTGGCGTGACACTTGACTGACAGCGTACTGTCTGTCGATATGGAGATCACTGATGTGGACGACCTTGAAGGGCGGTCTTCCTCTGGAGACCGGCGCGACAAAGCCATGCGACGAGGCGGGGAGTGACAAATTGAACTGGGCAATGGGCGGTTGCTCGCACAAGTTCACGATGTTGCAAAGCCTCTTGGAGGCGTCGCCCAGCGGGGAGATAGTCCTGAGCACTCGCGCCAGGATCGGAGCCTGTTCTTTGCTCGTGCCCTCGCAAACGTCAGCGTCCTCGACCTGAGGTGCGTGTTAGCGTCCATGGACGTACAATGATCAGTAATGCGCGCAGTACCTTGGTCGCTTTGCAGACAGCAGTCACGATGTCCGTGAAAGGCTCATCACCCAGCTCTGCAATGCCTTTCATGGTAGCAACGAGGGTCTGACACGCTCCACAAGTAACAGCATTCTTCAGGCCAGCTAGGACGTCGTCGACCAAGTTTGTGAGTGCGAAAGGCACAAAAACAACGAAGAGTAGAGCGTGCATCAACGGCGGAGATGATGACGGTAATGAAGAAGGCTGCCAGTCCATGGACCTCAAAATTAGTGGACCGTTGGCAGCGGATCGCCTCTTCACGACTTCACGCACGTGGGAGAACCGACCGTCAAGTTATGGACCTAGTGGCGGCAAATAATGACCGTAGCCATTGGAGGAACCTACAACAGTCCGACTAGGAAAACTGCGCCACCAATGGCAGTTTCAAAATGATTTAGGTCGCCCAGAGACTCCTGAAGGCTCCGATTTGAGCACAAGATGATCGATTGACAGTATATATCATTCATACCTCGATGCCATCACTCAACTCTCCAGCTCCCTTCACGCGAGCGAAGTAAAAACTAGACGCATCGGAATTTAGTACAGTACTACTACTCTCAGTTTAAATAATAGCTACACAAAAAGAGAGGGGAACGAAGGGTGAAAAAGGAAAGATGCTTCGAGACTCAAGACTTCAATCGACTTTACTCTGCCTGCATAGGCGCGACTTGCCCTCCCTTTGCCGACAACGGCGTGAAGGTATGCCAACGATCGTTGAAACGCACATCCAGAGGTCGGCCGCCGTACATGTACTGCTGGAACTTGGCTGTCGAAAAGTCAGTCAGTTATTCAAGAGGTCGGTTTGATAGGCACTGACCAATAGCCGTCTCAGCCTCAGAGACCTGCGCGAACTGCACGACACCGGAGCCCTTGGAGCGCTGGCCATCCGTCAAGATCTCAGCGAGCTCCACTTGCCCCGTCGTCTCGAACAACTCCACCAAGTCTTCGTTGGCAGTCGACCAAGGCAGCTTTCGCACACATCAGCGACAGCTCGACTGGAAGACAGGTAACAGAAACATACGTTGCGAACCATGATCTGCTGACTCGGCTCAGGCTCCGGTCCATACCCACCCTGGAAGCCCATCCCTCCCCCTCCGCCTCCACCACCACCGAATCCTCCACCACCAAAGCCACCCATAGCACCTCCGCCACCGGCAGCACCGCCAGCCTGAGCCTGATCAGGCCCGGAGTAGTCAGCGTAGATATCCCGGTTGAAGTCCCGGCCGCCTCCAGCACCGAAGCCGCCACGGAATCCTCCTCCACGGAAGCCTCCCCCACGGAAGCCTCCTCCACGGAACCCGCCACGAGGTGCGCCACGGAAGCCTCCACGGAAGCCGCCTGGCCCAGAGAGACCAGCGAAGCGATCCTAGGACATTGGTCAGATAGGTATTCCGGATGTTGGGAAGCATATAATGTACCTCTCTGACTTCGAGAGTACGACCATACCAATCGAAGCCATGGTACATCGCTATAAGGGTTGAGTACACCCATCTCGAGAACGGGTAATTTGAGAGCTCACTGATAGCTTGCTGGGCGTCTTTTGCAGTCTCAAATACGACCGTACCAGAACCTTTTGGGCGACCATCAGCACCAATGTTTATATCTGCTCGGATGATGTTGCCCGCTGTGCGGAACAAATCTTTCAGATCCTGCCAACCAGCCTGGTACGGCAACTATGGACGAGATGATTGAGCGAACACTACAGTAGTCGGGATGTGAGACACACGTTGCCAACATAAAGCTGGTTCCCAGGGTTATTCTGAGCAGCAAAGAAGTTATGAGAAGGAGGGCGCGGCGGTGGACCGGCATTCAGCCCTTGACCGGCCATTGCCATACCCATTTTGCCTGGCACGGGAGTCGCACCAAAGCGCGCTTCGGTTTCGCGATCCTACGTGGCCGAAAACAATTGAATCAAGCGCTAAAGAAAAGAAGAAGGATACGAACCTCTCGGATGAAGACGGGTCGGCCAAGAAGTGGTACTTCGGAAAGCTCCCTGATTGCTCTTTGCGAGTCTTCTTGAGATGCGAATTCGACGATTCTGTGGACCGTGTATCAGTAGCCTGACCAAGTGTATGACGAGATGCACATACCCGCAGCCCTTGGACACGCCAGTGGGGGTGACCAGTACTTCGGCGAATAGGACCTCACCAGCTGCCAACCAAAACTCCCATCAATATCCTCTTCACAACTCGAACCATTCCAAAAGACTGAAAAGAAGCTCGCCGCTCGCTCTCCAAAGAAGTAAAAAGACTCCGCCTCGGCTGGCTTCAATCATCCCCACACCCCCCAACGCCGGAGCAATATAAAGCCGCCTCCACGTCTGCTCGTCCTCTGCCGCTCATGAAAAATCGAAAAAACTGATATCCCCAACCCACCTCCCCGCATGAATTCCATCAGGTCCCGGTACTTGACGTCGTAGCTCAGGTTGCCCACGTAGACCCGGTTCTCTCTCTTGCTCACTTTGGAGAATTCGACGGCTTCTTCGTGGTCGGCGTTGATAGGTCCGCCCAGCGAGCGCGCGAATGGGTCTGCCTTGCGCTCTCTACTGCGGGAGCGGCTGCGCGAGTGGCTGCGGGAACGCGAGCCGGAGCGCGAGCGCCGAGACCGCCGCCTCGGGGAAGTGGAGCGACGTCTCGAGCGAGACCGACTGCGGGAGCGCTTACGGCGCTACCAGTGCACATCAGCACTTCGAATTTGTCGCTGCTTGCTATTGATGCTCACCTCACCGCCACGGCGCTCTTCCGGCTCCCAGTGGTCGCCGTGCCCACCGCCTCCTCCACGTCGCGAACGGCCTGCAGAAAAGGTGTATTTGAGCACGTCGGACGAAGCGCACCACAGCATGCCACTCACCCGAGTCCCGCCTGCTGTCACGGTCCCTGTCCTTGTCGCGATCCCGCCTGTCTCTGTCGCGGTCGCGATCCCTGTCTCTGTCCTTCTCGCGGTCGAAATCGCGCTCCCTGTCCCTGTCCTTTTCCCGGTCACGGTCCCTACCACCACTCGTCGACGGCTTGTCGTCGACGTCGTCCTTGAGCTTCATATCAACGTCCATCTCGGGTAGCAGCGACGTCGTCGTCGTGACTCAAGTGCTGAGCAAAAAGTGAATCCCGGCTTGCGAGGCGGACATTCAAGCGGAGTTTGTAAGCACGGCACCTCGGCTTTTGTCCTTCTTCGAAGTTTGAGCTTCTTAATCAAATCACCTACGCCTGTACTACGCTAATCATACGTGTATAATCCCAAAAATCAAGAAGCAAAAAGGCCGATATCTCTGATCACAGGGGCTAGTGAGCCTCGAGTGCATCTGATCATTGCACTCAATCTCTGGGCTTTCGCATCACCTCACGCTTTGAGACGCGCCGTCTTGCATCTACAATTTCAACGGGTGCTGAATTGCTTGAGACCGGCTTACGCAGCGCCACGGCCACACCTCTGCAGGCATACTTTTTTCAAAATGTATCTTCGGTCTCTTCTAGACCCTATCCGAATTCTCGGGCCCGTACTGGTGAGACAAGAGTATTATGTTGCTTCCATTTGTGACATTGAATGCTCTTCATGCAGCTGTATCTGTCGAGTCTATCTTCCTGCAGACGCTAAGACTGCCTAGTGATGTCGGGGGTCCTTCTTAATCTTGAGCTATAGTGGACACCGCCTAGCACTCATGTCGTCCACACCGGAGGTTAGGTTGACAACACTCACACGACTCCAGCTCGTGGCGCGCTCCGGTGATTTACTCGTGCTGGCCGCGTTTTCCTCCTAGTACCGTACGTTCCATCCGCCGACGTGTCACTCGCTTCCAGCCTTCCGACCACCGCAAGCTTGAACGGACACGCGTTCATATCAGTCGAAATGGAGCGTTTCGAAAGTCGTTCGAAATGGCTTTGCGCGTCACACTACGAGTGCTCAAGATAAGTGAAGCTGCTCTGGAAGGTACACCTGACAAGATGCGTTCTCATCACCGCTGGGCTCAACGCGGATTGATTTCGGTGAGTCAATGAGGCAGCCAGTGTACTACTCTGACACCAGAAAAGACTCAATGACTCGGAGAGATGCTGCATTGCATGAAGCAGGATCCACTCACGTATCCACACTACTTGACAACAGGTACGTTGAACCAATCAAATATGTTTCCGTTGGCCCGATAGGCAACTGTAGTTCCAGAAGCATGGTTGTGCTCTCACAGTAATGCTTGTCCGAGAATTAGTGGGTATCGGCAGTGGACATGTCCTCGACTGTCATTTACATAGTAAACGAGATCGCCGAGGCCCTACTGACCTACATAGACTGAAAAAAGATGCATCTGCCACACACACGGTTCTTCTGCCTACATACGACCGCCGTCCACAAGGATTAACTCCACTGCAGCAAACCCACGAGTGCCAACCTCATTCGACATGGATTCAATTCTTGCATATCCTCCCCTCAACGGTACCTTACTTCTTCACGAGCTTCCCGACTTCAACCTCAAGTACAATCCTGACCATCCGATGTTTTCCTGGGCTAGCGATGACGGTGTCTCAACTCACTATGTCCGCCATTTAGAGTTTGCCCGCGCCGTGCATCGCGCTGCATACATGGTCCAGCATCTAGATCATGAGTCTCCAGTCGCGGTGCTCGCATTGCATGACACCCTCTCACACCACGCCATTTTCTTTGGCTTGATGAAAGCCGGTTACGTTGTAAGAAAGACCATTCTTCGCAACGTCTCTTTTATGACTGACCGTACTTCTATGATACTTGTAGCCTTTTCTCCTTTCGACTCAAATACCTTGGACGCCGGATGTCCTAGCAAACCTTCTCAAGGGAGTGGGCTGTCGGCAGGTCTTGTCCACGGGTTCTCACTTTGATCTCCTTCTCGCTCAAACTCGGGAGAGATTCAGTGGACCCCTTGCAGTATATGACGCCCCGGTCACATCCGTTCTATTCCCAAAGCTGGCCCACGAGACCGCGGCGGACGCTTTCGAACACTACACGCCGCCAACACACTTAGCAGCCCTCAACGATCCCGCGTTCTATCTTCACTCTTCGGGCACATCTGGCGGCCCCCCAAAGGCGATTCTGCAGACCCAAATCTCGGCTCTGCATTTGTGTCGTCTTCGTGAGTTTTGTCGGTCCTTGCACGCCTCATTTGACCAAGAGAACATGATAGGTAGCGTCGGTGACTGGCGAAATGACAACCCTCCGCTCCATTGTGCCGCGACTATTTTGCCACCAGCTCACACATTGGGCTTGTATATCCAAATCTACGGGCCTTTAGGGTATCTGAGTGTGGCTAACATACCGCCACCGATCTGCCTCTCTTCCTTGCAGAGGAAGCCTTTCGTGGTCTCTCCTGCTTCCGTATTAAACCACGCCAGACAGGTCGGCTGTAACTCGATTGCAGTCCCACCCACCATCATTGAGATGTGGTCTCTCAATGACGAGACTATCGACTTCTTAGGGACTTTGCGTTCACTGGTGGGTGCAAATGTTCTCTTGAGCAAATGAGCCACTCAATGAGATTCCTACAGATCTACGCTGGCCGTTCCTTGAGCCCGACAATCGGAGATATGCTCTGTCGGCGCGGTGTCCCTCTCTGCAATATATACGGTGGTACTGAGTTTGGCGCGCCAACCCATTCCGCCGTTCTTACCAGTAACCTCGCCGACGGGGACTGGGATTATATAAACTTTGATTCTATGGGAAGCATTGAATGGGCGTCCAGAGGAAATGATCTCTATGAATGCATCTTCTTGGTCAGTATACCAGACCCGCCCTTTCTGATAATCCCGCACTGACTTGTTTGTATCCTGCTAGTGGAACAAGCAGCGGGAAGGGACGGTTAACAACCTCATTGACGGCAGAAAGGGCTACGCCACATCTGACCTTTTCGTAAAGCACCCGAGCAAGAATCTGTGGAAATTGTGCGCATTCTCCTTTCTCTATGTCTGTATAACATGCATCGCTGAGACTTCGAACGCTGGTTAGTATTGCCAGGATCGAAGACCTGATCGTGCTTTCTTCGGGAAAAAGCGTTGTGCCCAAACCCGTCGAAGACATCATCAGCTCCAGCCCACTGGTCAAGTGTTGCTTACTCTTTGGCAACGGGGCACCTCATACTGGAGTCCTGATCGAGCCCAGTAATCCGCTTGACGTCGCAGACGAAAATGCGATTACAAAGTTCAAGACTGATATCAGGTCAGTGCGTTTCATCCCCTTGTGCACCACCGTCAACGTGAAGAATAGTCATGTCATAGAAGATGCAAACCGCGGAATACCTGCGTATGGAAGGATACCTGGAGACATGATCATCATCACGCAACCGAACAAGTGCCTTCCGCTCACGCTCAAAGGTGCCGTTAGTCGTAGCGTGGCCTTGAAGCTCTTCCGAGACGAAATTATGCGTGCAAGTCGTGGCTATGATGGATGTGTCTCGTTGAAGGATTTGGATATGGGACAGGCCTCAGGCTAGAAAAGCTTCGGTGCGCGTCGGGTGGGAGGGCAAGGGATAGAGCTGCGCGGAGGGGAGAAGGGGTGCGGCGGGGTCGGGCGAGGCTGAGACCTGGGGAATGGCGGGCGCATTGGGCGCGACAGAGACAAAATCAGTTGCCGGTCATGCATGAAGTCCCACGGGTATACATATAATCAGCAGTATTGACAGTATAGTGCTATTTCATGATCTGGTCCTTTCAGCACGACCATGGGCCATCGCTAATAAGATATCTCGGTCAGCCGAACCATCAACGAGAGCACGCAGTTGGCCGTCTTGTAAGCCCAACAGCGCCCTGGGCGTATCGAATTCGACCTACGAAGTTTGGGGTATGAGTCCACAGCCTGTCAGTAGAAGTATAAGAACATACAATACGACCGGCATCCAAGACCATGACTCGATCCGCATCCATGACAGTTTGTAGACGATGCGCGATGGTGATAACGGTTGTCTCCGGCCCAACCTCGTTTCGAAGGGAAGTTTGAATGACGTTGTCAGTCTTATGGTCTACACGAACCGTGTAAGTTGCACTGCAAGATATGAGAGTATGTTTTCTGACCTATGGCAGACGTAGCTTCGTCTAAGATGAGCAGCTTGCTGCCTCTCACCAGGGCTCTTGCCAGAGCTACGATCTGCCTCTGCCCCATACTTAATTGTGAGCCGCCGCTGGATATAGCGCTGTCCAACGTGAGTCTCCCCTCTCCCTCTTCCGCATCCGATTCAGCTTGAAGAGAGAACAGTCCCGAGGATCGAAGAGCGTCATTCAGTGTAGCGTCGTCGTACTGCTCGAAAGGATCCACGTTTTGGCGGAGAGTGCCCGTTAGAAGCTCAGGCTATATGAGTAGTTTGATTATCGAGAGTGTGTCTTGGGAAAAGACAGACGTACTTACCAGTTGCGGAATTATGGTTATGGCACTTCGTAAGGCAGTCCGATTGATGGAATTCACCGAGAGATCATTGTAAAAGATATTGCCCTCAGTATAGATACAGCGCAAGAGTGACAAGGTCAAGGAGCTCTACGAACGCGGTGATCATGGTGAGCAGAGTTTCGAGGAGGTACTGGAAAGGAACGTACTTTCCCTGAGCCAGTGCGTCCAACTGTACGACATCTTTAGTCAGCCCAAAGCACTACAGGTCACTGTCGTTAGATTCTCACCGATGCCGATACGTTCACCGGATTTGATTGTGAAGGTCAGGTCATGAAGGACATAAGGACCATCTGTTGAGTATCGGGCATAGAGATTCTCGACGCGCAGTTCGCCGCTTGCAGGCCAATACGCAGGCGGCGTATCATTGTCAGTCCCCTTCTCCTCTTGTTCCGTATCGATATAACCTATGATGCGCTCCAAGCTTCGTATCATGAGTCGGAGAAAACGCGCAGAGTACAAAGTCATACCTGTTCCCTCGAACCTCGAATTCGTTCAGTCCTCGCACGAATTCCAAGATCAAAGCATTGAATCCGACAGTCATGGCCAAGGAGAATCCAACGTTGTACGCCTTCACGTTCTGTGCATAGACAAGATACGCTGCAATACCTGTCGAAAGCAAGCTCCCCAAGAAGTTGAGTCGGATGTTGATCCAGCGATTGAGGTTGGCAAAGGTCCGAGCTGTCCGCGTGTACTTGTCAATCCGTTTCATGGACTCTTCAATGAACTCATTCTGGGCACCATAGGCACGGATTGACGCTACGAACGTGGTAAGGCATGGAGTCCTAGTGAGTAAGTGAGTACTCACTGAGACCTGAAATAGCGGCCCCTAGGCTACAGGGAACGTTGTCAGAACCAGATGGCATGGCGAAACGGGGGCATCCTACTGGGCAAGGACAGGTGCCTTTGCATTTGACATTTCACGCTTCACAGACAGCTGAGCTTTGATGTAGACCTGTCCCAGCCAGTTGCCAAGAACAGCAACCACAATCCCAGGGAAGATCACAACGGGACTCAAGATGACTACTGCGCCAAACTTGAAAAGCATAGTAATGGCCATCATGACCAAGCTCCTGAGCCTGTATGGCAACTCGCCATCAACTGAAGCAGCTATCAGATTGCACTCATCTGAGGAATGGTAGCGGAAAGCCCACCTTTGGAGATGTCCTCTGTGCATCTTGTAATGATACGGGATGTTGGCGTGGTATCAAGCCAGCTACAGGAGGAAAAGTACATGAATTCGACGCAATTCACTTCACGAAGATGACCATACCGCATAGTGGAGCCAAGAACGGATGCCACCAAGGAGGCATTCATGGTCCTGGAAGCTCGAATTGAAGCATACGTCCACAACAAATAAGCAACTATGTCAAAAGAGAACATTCCGAGCAGTATGAGTGCTGAATCACGGTCAGTACATGCCGCTAAACCACGAGTTTACTGACCATAGACTCCGAGGTACCTAGCGAATTGTCAGAAGAGAAGTCTGCGGACGAGCAAGGCAGGGAGTTACCTTAGAGCAGGAACATCGGCTGGCTCGTGAGTATCGTACTGAGAGGCCCAGTAACCCATGTACCACGTTTGCAAGTTGGAAGCCGCTGCCTGCATCATGTAGACCCAGAGGAACGTGCCAATGAACAGGTATGCATGATTTCCGCCCAGCGCCAGAAGGTAGAGTTTCACTGCGAAGGGAATCACTGTCAGTACAATGCCTGACAACAGAAGCGCCGAATGCATACATGCTGGCCAACCCAAATGTCCCTCTTTGATCTCTTCAGCCAAAATCAGTTTTCCGTCCGACTTCTTCGGTGACTCTGTATCCTTTGGTACTACGGAGGCGTCGTTGGTGTCGGTATCCTTCTCTATAGCCTGTATGTCAGCCTCGGCCTCTTTTGCGAGCGCTGTACTTTTGGAGATTGCAGATGACAGAGATCCCTGGCTGTTGATGCGGCCGTCCTTCAGAGAAACAACGAACTTGGCAATCGGTTCCGCCAAAGCTAAGTTGTGGGTCTGGAGCACTGTCATTTTCGAGGACTCTTGACGGACATCGTGGACCCACCACCAGAATGATAGTACGATCCTTGACCAAGTCTCCCTGGAAGCATTTGTCGACGATCCATTTCGACGTATGCACACTAGACAGCACCACGATTTCAGCAAGCGGTGGCATCGACAGAGAAGCTTGTTGCGGACTCACTCCAGAGCCGCGAGGACATCATCGAGCAGGATGATGGCCGCCTTCGAGTAGATGGCGCGGGCTAGGGTTACCCTGGCTTTCTGACCGCCACTCAGCGTCAGACCTTTCTCGCCCACTTCCGTACGATCGCCAGCATCAAACAAGTCCAAGTCGCGTTCCAATCCACACTGGACGATGACCTTGTCGTACCGCTCTTTGTCGAACTCGGAGCCGAAAAGGATGTTGTCCTGAGAAACATGATGAAGACACAGTGATCTCGTTCGACGGAGGGACCTACCTTTATAGTTGCATTAAGGACCCAAGACTCCTGTGCAGCATAGGCAACACCGCCATCACGAGGAAGGTTAAACCACGAATCAGGGCCAGAAGGAATGTAGCGCATTTCGCCTGTAATCGTTCAGATACTCATCGGACTTCATCAAGTCAAAAGTCATACCGAGGAGCGCCATCAACAGCGACGTCTTCCCAGACGCAGTCGGACCAACGACCAAATTGATACAATCACGCTTGAAGATAACCTCATCCTCGATGCAAATCTGGAATTCTCGCTTCCTCCGTGGAGTCGACACCCCGTTGACTCCCGAATCACTGGACGTCCACGAGAAAGCTGCTCGCCCGAAGCCAAGCCTGTTATCAGCACCAACTGCAATCACGGTATTTTCTGCTTTCGAGGTAAAGACATCCAGGAGTTCCGTCTGGAATACCAGACATTAGATGGCGACGACACCAAGGGATGGTCAATAGCTACCTTCCGAAGGAACGTGTTCAATCGGTCGAGCGAAGCCTTGGCGGCGGTCAGCTCGCTTACAAACGAGCCAAGATTGCCAAATTGAGTTTCCAGCATGTTGAAGATCGCCATACTCGAGAAGACCTTCGAAGCGTTGAGCTCCTGCTTCATGACGATGGTCTATCGGTGGGTCAGACGAGCGATCTGCGGACAAGCATAGAATCCGAACACTGGACAGTTCAGACGTAAGTCCCGCGCACGAACGAAAGGGATGGAGTCTGCCTACTAGGTAGCATAAGTGGCCATCATGGTGCACATGGGAATGAGAGCACTAGAACACAGTCAGATGCGTCCGGACAAGGCCACCTCAGGACAAACTTGATGATGTTAATGGCGACAGACAACATCCGCCTCTTGACGATCCCTTTCAGTTCAACCTCCCTCTTCTCAGCAACCCGACCAGCCATCTTGCGCTCCCAGCCGAACAGCTTCACCATGCGGATGACGTTGAGCGCTGGACAAGTACTTCGCGTTAACTGACATGACAATACGAGAGCGACGGAGAAAATCACTTTCGGTCACAACCTGTACACGCTCGTCAGTGGCTTTTAGGGTTTCCCCCGCTACGCTTCGGAGGCGCTTCGTCAAAAAGCCCGGTAGGGGGGACATGGCGATAATGACTGCTAATCCGACGAACGAACTAACAACAGAGTCAGGATACATTTGTATGTACGCAACACGACATACCTCCATCCAAGGACAGCGTACAAAAACACGATACAAAGCACCACAGTGAGAGGCGTATAGATAATCTCTCTGATGGTGTGCAGACCGGAGACGATGTTGTATGTATCCGACGTGACGAGGTTGTTGATCCTGCCAATCAGGTTCTTGGTCTCTCTCTCAATCGGCGGAGGTGGGGCTGCTGTCTCTCTAGGCTTAGAGCTTGTCGTGGTGGAAGAGCCAGCTTGTAAGGTTGTAGCGCCGGATTGTGCGTCAGACTGGGCGTCGACGTCCCCCGAAGCCTCTGCGGCACCATCATCCGTCTCTTCGATCGAGTCTGCCACGGATTGGACATCTTCCGCGGCAACGGGTGACGAGTTTTCGGCGACCATGCGAATGCGGAGCGCGTGCTCGAAGGCGAGTTGCACAAGAATCGCCTCGCATCGCACGATAGCCCGGTTCTGAACGAATTTTCCATCAATCGGGAGTCATTGGCAATGTATGGAAGTAAACGTACGGCAGTGAACACATACCAATCAACCGCCAATGAAGCAAACATGGGGCCGAAGAAAAGCCACGCGACCCAGACCCAAGGCCTGTATTCGGGGGATGCCCCTCCATTCACTCTGTACTCAAGATAGCTGGAGAGAAAGAGTCACAACGCGCATGCGCGGAATAGTCATATGACAAACCTAAGTAAACGGTTGATGCCCACCGGGGAGGCAAAGTCTGCACAAACTTCGATGATCATCATTGTGATGAGAAACATGTAATCCTTCGCAAAGACGCGTAGGATTCCGAACCAGACATGGCGTTCTGGTGCTCCGGCAAATACATCAAGACGCTAAAAAAGAGTCAACTATTGCATCGCGTCACCTGAGGTGAAAGAGACCTTGAAAGACTGTTTCTTGAGAAATTTCGCAGCATCCGAGTCTGCCAACGGCGGCAGTTGATCATATGGCAAATGCGCCACCTTGTAGGCAGCGTTGACGACTGGATTGACCCAGAGGAACAGTATGAGGGATAGGATGGGTTCGGTCTGTTCCACACCGGGGATAGTCATCGGATGCTCTGGATCTGCAGGAATGTATTGCCGTGGGATGCATAGCGGGATGACAACGGATGTCAGGAACAGAATGACAAATTTGACCCAGAGGATGCGTCCTTCGTCGATATCCTGTGGAAGGCGCGAGAACGTCGCCAAAGGGAGCACATTGCGATACACGAAGAGCGCCGTCGCCGCAAGCAAAACGGCATTGATGTGACGGATGAGAATACGAGCCCAGCGAGTGCAGAAAGAGATAGAAATGGCGGCCAAGAGGGTAGTGTACAACTGGGTTGAAACTTGACGTGAGAAGTAGACAAGTGTAAAGTGCGGTCTACGCACGTAGGTAAGGCATATCGGTAGCTGATGCCTGTGTCTGGAAACATCTCTTACGGACAAGGCGAAGAGGGCGGCGTTGCCTGCCAAACGAGCGAGATTGAACGAGAAGATGGCGGCTCCTGGTTGGGATGTGTTCTTGACGCGTTTCCGGGCGAGAAATAGCTGGGGACCAAGAAGAACAAAGGAAGCGGCCGCAAAATAGAACGAAATGGCCCGGACGTCCTCAAATATACTGGCAAGAGATGAGACACTGTGGTATTCGATGCTAAGAAAGCTCACCTGCTGTGCATCGCAACATGTTGCCCAACCCAGTCCATGCTGATCTGTGGTGCCATGAGAGCCGAGGCGCAAAAATGCGAAGTAGGGGCGTTATATAGACGAGAAGCATTGACAAAGATCACGGCGGTGGGAAGATATCTATATTTCGAGATTGAAAAGCATGTGCTCGTCTCGAGAACAGCCCTGGAAGTCCGCGACGCCGTGTATGTGCCCACGCAAGACGCATAATGGCCCTTCCGACGCGCTCGGCGTCGGTGTCACTGTCTGCAAGAGAGCACTAGGGGTGCTCAATTCTAACGTGGTCATTTGTCATTTGAAAGATGAAACCCGGTCCGATGGTCAGATTGGTCGATCAAACTGACCATCGGTCGTCCTCACCATCCACCACGATGACTGCAAGCTCCCAGTACAGCCCACACCCATTAAATCTATCTTCTACCTATTTTCTGAGATCACTGGTATGCATGAGAAAGTCTCAGAGCTGCGAAAGTCCCCAACATCCAGACAGGATGTCAGAGCTGATCGATCTGATCTTTTGTGCCAAGCAGCCACTGTATACCACTGTGTAACAAGAGAAAATTCCCTTTCAATTGTATGAAAAATGCTGCTATAGAGTTTATCTACTGTTCTAAGTTCCCCGAAGCTCACCGTTGTTGTGGTCAGTGGTGAGAACGGGCGATGGTCAGTTTGATCGACCAATCTGACCATCGGACCGGGTTTCATCTTTCAAATGACAAATGACCACGTTAGAATTGAGCACCCCTACTGCAGCGTGACGACTTCAATCACGTCGCGCGACCACAAGCATGATTACGTAAACTCCATTCCTTTTGGGCAGCGACCACGGACTGAGATGCGTCCGCCTTGTTCAGAATCACTGAGGTCAGCCCACATTGTGTCAACCATTACACAGTATCCGATGCTCATCGACTATAAAATGACATTGTCTAAACTTCGAACAGACTCGGGACTGATCATGACTACTCGGCGAGGTCGGACCGTGAATGAGATGCAGCTACTTAATTGAAATTCCAATTTGTTGCCTCTCTTTCATAGCGGCCCGCTTGTTGAGCTCGTCCCCCACCCAGACACGGCTTCGTCGACATGGCCAATCTCACTCTTCTTCCTCTCGAACTGGTCCACCTCGTTCTGTCTAACTTCGACGAGAATGACGCCGATACCCTTCGGTCGTGTTCACTTTTGTGCAGGAGCATGCGCGAGCCCTCTCAAAGACACCTTTTCAAGAATGCTCCATTCTATGTCGTAATTCGGCCAAAATCCAGACAATGGCCCAGTGTTCCGGGCGTCATATCATATCACCTGTGTCTCGCAGCACCGCACATCCTCAGCGCGTTCACCGACCTTACCATCGAGCAGGAGGGGCGATTGACCAAGAAAAACGTCCTTGCGGCTTTTGAGGACATTCTCAACACTGCGTGCCGAGTCCAAAAGCTCGCAATATACATGGAGAAAAGTCTCAATAGCATCCCCGAGGTCAAAGAGGCGATCTCTACGGCAGTGCACCGCCCTACGAGCATTCTGCACACGCTGGAAATCGTCAGCATATCCTTCAACAGCGTCAACGACATCTACACTCTAGTCGCCGGCTCGCAGTTGAAGACTCTTTATCTTGAAGAAGTCACCTTCAAAACCACGGACGTACTGGACGTTTCCAGGGTACCCGAAGGGACCAAGCCGTGCAAGCTCCTTGACTTCCGCTTCACTCTCCTGGGCCCAAACACATATCCCAAAGGTGCAGAAGAGCTAGCCCAGTACCCTCATGCTTCGCTATTCGACGCGCCACTACCTTCCCTGGGCCTCGGTTGCCTCGAAAAGTTGGAGCTCCTTAGCTATCCCATTTTCACAAAGGCTACCGACGAGCAGATTCACGCTATCACGGCCTCGATAGTGCGGGCCAACGTAGCGCTAATATCTCGTAACAAAGCGTCCCTCGAGCACTTGGCAATAGAAGGCTCTTTGCCTGGTCGGTTTCATGTTTCTCTGCTCAGCTCTATCACCCTCTGACGCACTGCTCTAGAGCCTTTGTTCACGTATGTCGACCACACAAAAGTAAAGAGACTTCGGTTTATTGCCGATCTGCGGTTTCCGGACCGCGCCTGGTTCAACTGGGTCCTCAACAGTTTACGCAGCATCACGCAAAGTGGCGGCAAGCCCAGTGCGCTCAGGGTGCTCACCTTTGACGCCCCGACTCCGGAATACTTCCATGAGCGAAACTATGCCGAGCAGCTGTGGGCGCTGCACCTGATTCTGTACGATAATCAGGACATCTTCCCGGATTTGGAGTATATTTACGTTCGTTGCTTGCCCGGGGGGTGGGCACACGCAGTGGACTTCGCGTTGGAGGAGACCGCTCTCGGGGAGACAAACAGAATAGCGGTCATCCCGCTGACCATGGACCAGGACGATGAAAGCGCGCAGCATATTTATCACCATTGAACCTCAACTCGATACAGCCTTCAACGTTGTCACGTTGAGCTTGAATATGCAGTGTTATGTCTTATGTCTTCATGTAGACTTTGAAAGCTGGATTGTGTTTCATCGTGCTTTTCTTGGATGCCGCCTGAAGAGATTCGATGTACATTGTATATTTTGAGTAATTGGAGGAGGAAAACCATAGGACCTTGCCAATATGAAAGTTCCTCTTTGCGTGGCGTTACTGAACGCCTGATTGAAGAAGTCTTTCGCCAGGATGAAATGTATACGAAAAAAAACTGAAAATGTACTGTACTCAAACCTGAATGAGGCTGTGGCAGTGCACCAACTTTGGGTGGTTCGAACTTCCATCACCACGACGCGATCGACGCGCCTGCTTAGTGTCAAGGTCTCACTGCTGCATAGATTGCTTGAAGTGCAAGTGCTACCGGTTCTCGGCCGCGTTGAGTCCGTCTTGGTTTTCAGCCAGTCGACGCCTTCCCGATAGACTCAAACCAATCCCTGTCACCTCGCGGAACTCGGGATTGTCTACCTTCCCGGCCCGGTCGCGTCATTGATCACTTTTCTCTGAGCGATTGCACTTGCGGGTGAAGATTAGTGCTCTCAGCTAATTTTCTGGCTGAAACGTATGCATACTTCGTTTTCTTGCTATATGCCATCTACTGAGCTCTAAGCAGAAGCGGAATGTCTCAATCGACCTCAGTCGTTCCCTCACCATCTCAGTTCATCGATCCAGACGAATTCGAGGACCTGTTTGCATCGAACGAGGTCCCAGATGAGAAACACATCGATGGCTTGAAAGGATACATGCATCTACTAGAGAAACGAGTCTCTGAGAAAGATGCCGAACTTCAGTGTGCGTTACGCGTCGTCAAGATTCTCTCTGGGCAACGCGCGGATCTACAGTCCACTCTGCGAGGCACGCGGGCAGTTCTGCACCCTATACGTGGTATACCAGCGGATATCTTGCAAAGCATTGGCTCTCATTTGGTCGCGTCCCCGGAAGATGTCATGACGACTGAGTTCGACTATGATACTCGCACGCCACTCCTTGATCTCGTCAGCTCTCTGGACACCAGGAACACCCTCTGGGCTATGTCTCAAGTGTGTCGACATTGGAGACACGCTATAGTCGGTGCACCCTCGCTGTGGTCCACGGTCATCGTTCCTATGGAATTTGATTCCGCTCAATTGGACAAGGCTCAGTTGGCGGAGGTTTACGGGCAACTTTTCCTCCTTGAGCAACAGCTTGAAAGAGCAAGGTCATACCCCCTCACGATGCTCTGCTGGAGTACAGATCTATACGTATTGGATATCCCATATAATCCGTTATTGGAAGTGGTAGCGTCGCATATGAGCAGCGCGCGGAATCTTCGTATACGCCTCCCTCGACTTGCCACTGTCAAGTTTTTGGACGGACCAAACCTGCAAAATTTGCAGTGGCTCTTCTGTCACTGCCATGTCTCACTGTTTTCTAGTGAATCACTGCCTCCCTTTCATCTAGAAAGGACCTGTTCGGAAGGTCAATTGCGCTGCGTCGATCTCGGAGGGAGTTCCACGATAGGTTACAGCGTGTCTTGCAACCTCAGCCTGCTCTTACCAGAGAGTGTAGTTTGCTACCGAGGTCTAGTCATCGCAGGACCGGCAGGCCTTCAGACATTGTCCGGACTCACCCAGTTGCAGGAGCTGACTGTCTGCTGCGCGGATTGGACGAGTCTTGCGGCCGACGACAATTCCATACATCTTCCTGCACTGCGGAGACTGTACGTTGCCTTGCACGGGAGCGGACAGCCGTCGTATATCCTGCGCGTGCTACACGCCCCCCTTCTTCGCGATCTTGCTATCAGGGCCTCGCACGAATACGTCTGGTTCGGCATCGATTCGCCTTTCCCTATCTTGCAGCATATCGAGAATTTGCATCTCCACTTTGACCTCGCGCCCGAGGAAGGGCCTTTGCGGGACGACCTCAAACTACTCCAATGGGTCCCGAGCGTCGAGAGTTTGACCATCTGTACGACATCAATTGGGAATCATATCGCCTACTGCCTCCGCCAGCCCAATGTTTTGCCATGTCTTCAATCTCTACGGCTTCTCGGAAACCTTGCAGTTGAAGAAATGAGCGACCATGTTATTGATGTCATCGCCAGTAGGAGGGGTCTGGGGTGTCGGTCTATCTTGCGTTCTGTCACTCTGTCAGAGCCCCTTGTGGCGGACGCGGCGCATCGTGCTGTCTTGCACGAGTTGGTTGTCAATGGCGTGGAGATTGTGTATGATGGGCGAGATGACACAGAACACATAAATTTCTCTCGTTGACAGCGGTGTTTTTGTTCTGGAGAGTTACTGCCAGATGTACATACCATAGTACTAAGTAGATTGGCACAACAACGGTTCACTGTTGGCCACGGGAAGTGCCCTCTCCGAATTTCATGGTGGTGCGATATTTGGTGGATATTTGATCATAGTGGGATCATGCACAACCATGTTCAGTTCACGCTGAGCGATCCACGAAATTCCAGTAAGAATAAGCAGCTATAAGATACTATAAATACAAAAAACCATCACCATCATCTGATATCCTCCGCCTCACCCGGCTCGTCGAAACCTTGTGGTCCTGGTCCCAGCGTTACGTGCAAAGCCGACTTCTCGTCAACTACCTCCCCAGCCTCGTCCTCCTCATCCTCCTCATCCGACAGAGCATCCTCGATGATCATCCCCTCCTCCCTCAGCACCAACCACGTCCTCTCCTTGACCTCCAAATTCTGCGCAGCGCTCACCGCGCGCACGATTTGCCCTTCGTGCCTTTCATGCATCGTGCGCCGGAGGGAACGTGATAGGAAGGACGTGGTCAGCGAGACGGGCCACGATGGTGGGAGAACTGGGAGGACCTAGAGTATGGTCATAATGCTGGTAGATGCAGATCAAGCGGAAGAGACACTAACATCCTCCACGTCCAAATTGACGGCCTGTGAATCCAATAGACGTGCTGCCCGACTTGAGCTAGCCCTATGAACAGCGTTCAGTATATCCTAGAACAACAGACACAACATGTTGGACGCACTCCTCGGCCAAATAGACCTCCAACAGGATCTTGAGCAGCCCCTTCTTTAGTACCTCGTCAACCTTTGCCGTCGGTCTTGGTCTCGGGAAGAATGGCGCGGTGATCCAAGATTGCAAACCCGTCGTGCTCTCTGCTATTAAGGTCGCGACTTTGCCGGGGATGACGTCCCCGCCAAGGGTGCAGTACACCTCTGCTGAGGTCGCGTCATTAATGTCGTGGATGAGTATAGAGAGGGCATCCCGGTGTTGTTTCAGCTACATGAAGGGAATTGCCATATCAGAATACGATCAACACAGATGGCGAATAACTCACCTTTCCCTCAATGATAGCCATCTCCAGCTTCAAGAGTTTGCTATGCTGCTGGAGGCGCTCCTTCACACGCTGAACGTTATACAGCGTGGATCCTTGCAGGAACAACGCCGCCTTGATCCGGACACGCTTATGGTCGGAGTCTGGTGTCGTCGAGGCAAAGTAGGAGAAGAACGAAGGCGTGGACTCATTCCGGCTGGATGCATATGATGATGCTGTGAATCTTGAGATCAAGCACTGGAGAGCGAAAGGGCACATACCTTTGGCACGCCATAGCTTCGAGACAGTGTCGTCCGAGGCGTAGGTAACGAGTTGATCGACAAGGGAGTGGGCGAAGCGCTCGTGAAATTCTTCCGTAGAGCCTCGGCGCAGGACAACGAGATGCTCAAGGTATTGCATCCCGGCGATGGGATTCGCGTCTAATATCTGTTTGAGCAGAGCGCTGTCATCCTCAATCGCGACCGCCTTCCGTTTTGATGTCAGGAGCTAATAGAAGAATGATGTTACGACGGTCAAGCGAAGCGGAAAGCAGGCAAACCTTGAGACCGCGCTCTGGGTCAATCTTGGTGAGCCATATTGCCCAGTGCTGAATGAGAGCTCGGTCTTTCTTCTCCGTGAGTAGGGCAATCATATCGGATAGCGGGTCGAGAATGTCTTCGTCTGTCCATTCCCCTTCGACAAGCCTTTAAGCATATGAGCAACATTATTCAGAATTAGGAGGAGAGCCCACTTTGCCCAAGTCTGTAACAACTTGTCGTCGTCCTTGGTCTGCTTGTAGATCATACACAATGCGTTGTACTGGCCGGTAGTCTTGAGTATGGGCTCGATCTCGGGGACGACGATATGGTGTGCCTCCTGGAGCATGGCGTATAGTTCCTTGGTTTTCTCGAGTTGTGCGAATAGTTTGGCAAGAACAGTGTCGACGACGGCGTAGGTATCTTGATGCTGACTAGTACTGTCAACCTTGCGTCGTTTGCGGCACTTGGTGAGAAAAGATTCAAGCATGTCCTGGGCAGCCATTCCGAGTATTCTGCGCAGCTCTGCTGTCGGCGGTGCGGAGCGAGTAGATAGATGTGGTGAATAATTCCTAACTAGATTCGCGACAACTAATGATCAGTTCCAAGACAGGAACAAGCGGGGTATCAGGAGCGGGAGCGAGAAGAAGGATGGGAACAGCGAAGAAGAGATACTTACTGAGGTCATCCACGGACACATCCTGCGGCATACGCGCCGCTACACCCGCGTACACGTCCAGCGCGGCGTCCGGCCCAAACAGCGAGCCGCGCAGATCCGGGTAGTAGCTAACGAGCAGGCGCGGATCCAAATTTCCCTCGAAGAAGCTCTTGCCCGCGTCCTCGAACAGTGTCTCCGAGAAACACTGAAAGCCGATGCGCTGGTACACGTACTGCAGCTCCTCAATCTGGCGGCAACGGTCAACCTAGTGTGGGTGGTCGGGGCAGCGCGTACCTCGTCAACATTGACGGTCAAGTTGCTGTATATTTTTCGGCGTTGCTGGTCGGCGAGGTCGATGGCGTCCTGGATGCGGTGGCTCTCGAGCAACGACTCTGCCTGCGAAATGAGCGTCGACGGCACGAGCGAGTGCACGGCATGGTCGCCGAGGACGAGCACGCCAGACCTGGGGAACGTGGCGGGCATGACCGTGGCGGTCAATGGCAGAGAGAGCGCATTACGTAACGGCATGTCTCTTGACTGGAACGCTCTCAGGACAGCCAGCTTGGCTCCCGGCGGATTTGGAGTTGAGCGCGCGCAGTTATGGTGCGTGCGTCGGCGGTGCTCGAGGCGTCGCTGACAACGATCACAGGCCGAAACTACTGCGTGTACACGCTGACAGCAACGACGAACGCGAAGTCGGCAATGACCCCCATCCCGACGAGCGCCAGATCCAGCTCGACACAGACCGCAGCTTCGTTCTCTACTCCGTAGGTGAACCGCGTCCGTGCGCGCCAACCTCCGCCCGCCCTCTGACCGCCGCCTAGACGACTCCAAAAAGGACCGCGAGGCGCTCCAGCGCGAACTGCACGACCTCCTCGTGGCCGTCTTCCACCGCCGGCCAAAGCTGAGTTACTTCCAGGTGCATGCGTGCCAATAGTACTGTCTCCATCTCATCTAGCACATACAGGGCTACCATGACATTATTACCGTCCTATTTCTGACACTGCCCTCGAATATTCAGCTGGCCTGTGCTGAACAGCTGAGTTTGCACCGACTTCGCGATTCCATGGGCGCCGGGCTCGAGCCTGTGCTTGGACTATTGCGGTACGCGCGCTTACTTCGCTCAGACCGCGTCTGATCTCCTTTACAAGCGTAATGCAGGAGCTCCTTCGACTTGCAGATCCGTTGTATGCCCAGCTTTTGGAGCGGAACTCCCCACTACCCTTCTATGCGCTGTCAAATCTCCTCACCCTCTTCTCGCACGACATGCCCACCCTCCCACTCATCCAACACGTCTTCGACTACATCCTCTGCCGCCCACCCATAATCATCGTCTATCTCGCAACCGCTATCGTCCTAGCCCGCAAAGACGAGGCCTATCGTCTTGAGCAGGAAGACGAAGATGGCATGATTCACTCTCTGCTGAGCAGTCTGCCAAATATCACGGACGAAGTTGCTCCGACACCAGACGACACCATGGCTGTAGACGATTCAGAGGCGGAAGAAGACACAACAATTGCTGCATCGGATACCGAAGTAGCATCGGACTCGGACACGGACTCCGAGTCTGACCTGGAAACCACCATTGCTGTCGATGAGGCAGACAACGAGAAGGATGTCTCACCACTGAGATCGCCAAGTCTTCCGACAGAGACGCTGCCTTCAGCAACAACAGGTTCGAACTGTCAAAGCGATACAAATCCGGAGGGCACTGTCGATACCAGCACACACGCCCCTTTACTATCTACACCCTCTCTCTCCCTCTCACCCCACAAACCTACTATCACACTCAGCTCCCTCCTTCTCCACGCAGACGAACTGTTCTCATCCTACCCACCTTCGCATCCCTCGCTTGCACTCTCAAGCATCATGGGCCCACAGAGCGTCGTTTTCACCTGGTCAGAGACCACGACGCTCGACGACGACGCAGCGGAACGCATGGTCGAGCAGCCAGAACTGACCGTCTTTCCTCCGGAGCCAGAGCCAAGTAAGGAGAAGCATTCGGAACGCGTGCCGGCGAGGCGACGGCCGAGACGGCGCCTTGTGAGGAGCACGACGCTCATCGCTACGGCGGTTTTGGCGCTGGGGATTGCGATGGCGTTCTATGGGCCTGGGGAGGTGGGGAAGTGGCGTGGTCATACTATGTATAAGGCGGTGGGGTGGGTACGTGTATTGAGTCGGTTCTGGAATATGTAACATACAATATAGGTAGCCTTGTATACATTCCCTGGTTGGAAATCCTCAAATCAGTAATTCAGACCTAGTGTTGATTTCGCAACGCCACGCGGTCATTGATCGAGAGATGTATATTACACATTGAATCCCTTCGGGCGGCATCCAACAAGAGCACGATGGAACACAATCCAGCTTTCAAAGTTGAATGAAGACATGGCAGTCAATGCTCGTTTGAGCTGAACACTGGAGGCTTTGTATTAGGTTGAGATTCGAAGGTCATAGATATGCCGCGCGCTTTCATCGTCCTGGTCCTCAGCTATAATGTCTGTTTCCCCGAGAGCAGTCTCCTCCCATGCTGAGAATCACTATGTAGTCGTTACTACTGTAGTACGTGGCTCAGGGAAGAGTGTAAGTGAAGAGACCTCAACGGAAAAAATCTGTGTATTCCATGTCGTCTCGTCCGTCGTATGCAATCTCCAGTCCGTCAGCGACCAACTGATCCAATACAGCGCGATGCGCCCCATCCGCCGCAAGAGGTACCGAGAGATCAACGGAACGCAATACAGAAGCACTCCCTGCGGCCCGCCTGCTCGCAATGACATCGATGAGGTCGTTGCTCACGTCTCAAGTTGTCACATTGAAATCTCCGAGAAGCTGTAGAGATTGAAGATGAGGGAGAATTGGAAACCCACGACCGAGGAAGGTATCTAGGCCAAATGCAAACGAGCATGTGCTGATGGTTAGATTCTGAACCTTCGGGACCCAACGAAGCAATAGGAGGTGATCTGCCGCTGGTCCTTCCAGAGTATTGGTACCAAAGCTGACATGAAGATTCTGGACCTTCTGCAAGATGGGAACGGGTGGTTCAATACCAAATGAGCCGCCGACTGGCCACACCCAAGGCTGAAGAGGAGGCCACTGCAAAGTGACGACAAGATCCCGAAGGAGGGGGGCATTAAACGCGCTCAAGATAGGCAGTAGAGTTCCAGTAAACGATACGTCCACGTAGAGTTTCCGTAAGGCAGGAAGGTGAATGGGCATGGCATCGTTGAGTGAAGCAAGCCAGTAAGTAGAGCAGAGAGCCAGCTCCTGCAACTGGGTGAGCCCTGATAGTGTCTTGAGAGCAGCTAGGTCTGCAATAATTAGGCCTCGGTAGCGGACCACAGTGTCAGGTAGGAGCAGGCTGCTGTTGCTTTGTTCGTTAGTGGTTATATTTCCGTCCCCCCCCCCCGAGATCAACATAGCGCAGTTGATTGCCAGTGTGGAGGCACGCCGTTAGGTCAAAGGGTGCCAGTGGTGTCGATTCCTCGAGAGGAACTGAACGGGATTTACAATGACAAATCAACCACCGCAGATTTGCCAGGTTGAGACCATTCAGAAACCTGACCATAACTTGGCGAGGTAGTCGCATTCGGAGATTTCGTGCACTGCCCATTCGTGACGCCAACAATCGCAGTATGGGATGATAGAAGTCTGATTCTCTGTCCCGCTCAACATTGGAGTCGGTGTTCCAGCAGTGTATAGTGAGGGGGCAGCTCATTGCTCTCTCGAGTTGCAACTGCAGAAGAAAATCCTGGCCGTCAATGGCTGTCTGGACTTGCTGTGATTCGACGCAAGTCAAAGGGACAGAGATCGTCGACCACAGTAACGGCCGGGACACCGTCGCTTGCCTCCAGTGCTGACACACTTGTGACATGGCCCAGAGAGTGTTCCGGGTGTCGAGGGAGGTCGGAGGATCGAGCAGCGGCGTGCGAGTTTTGAGATTGAAAGAAGCTGTCATCACCTCCTCTGGACAGGCGACAGAATGGAAAGCGATGCTTTGCAAAACGTCCGCTGGTACGCCGCGAATAGGGTGCAAAGCCGCCTGGGTATCCCGCAGAGTGGCTTGGAGACTCGCGAGCCGAGTAGAGAGAAGTTCGATAACGCAGAGCGCACTCGCACTCTCAAGCACCGCTTCCGTCTCAGAGATCTGGCCTTCCAGAGAGTCCCTGTGGCATTTCAGACGGTCCATGACTTCCTCATCGGGATATTTATTTGAAACCACCAACTCCTCAAATTCACGAGGATCGACGATCTGAGCACTGGCAGGCGATGGGGCGTTGGCTAAGGCTGGATAAGGCATTCTGTTGATGACCGTGCATCAGCCCCAGTGAAGTTCCCGTTGACCGGGGCTGATACGGATTGACTGGGGTTGACTAGCTGACAACGACTGACTTTGGCTGATAGAAATTATCGTTGAATTTGCCACCAAATAGATGATAGTTATAATCTATACCTTGAATGAAAAATGCGTGCCGTATTACGCGGACTTGAAAGTTTCTGGCCGAGTAGGCATGCAGCCTGCCAGCGGCTGACCATTTCGGGTAGGCCTGCCAGTAACCTGGGTTAGCGGATGCTCGCGTCCTCCCTCCATGTCCTGATTCCGCAACCATGCCCAAAATCCCCACGACATCGCGTACACGCCGGAACTGGCCCGTGCCACCTGAAAACACTCCACCTTCTAACAATTCCAACCACGTCTGGTGCAACTGTGACCGACATTGCAAGGGTGGTAAATGGGTGTCCCCCTCGACGCGCGGAAACCACCTTCCCAAGGAGAATGCACTCGAACCATCTGCCCCTCAGCTCTCTGGTGACGCTGACGGGCTTGGGGACAACACTGGCAGGGGCCAGGATGACGAGAATGATACTTACCAAGAGAACGAAGGCGATATGTACATGGTGCGTACCTGTTTGCTGTTTCATTGCGAAGCTGAGAGACTTGCTAGGACATCGTGTACCAGGAGGCTGCTAATCTACACAATTTGCCCAACAATGTACTTCGACGGACACTTCTGTGATTACCTTGTTGAATCTTATACTATTTCACTTAGAATCGTGCTTCTCCACTGCCTGAAAACTGTCAGACTGATACGGAAGAGGCTCCTCAGGCTGATCTGCTACCTCAAGATGACGCAGACATATCCTCGGATGGCGAGCCTGAGCAAGATCCCCTCGCGACACAACCCATTCCCACTCTCGACTCGCTTATTGCCGCTAAACAGTTCATCGAGCTTGTCAAGAATGCTTCCTTGGATGATGAATACTCTGCTCTGTCCTCAGAGGACATCGACAACATCCGTAACCCCATCACCGAGCCTCTTGTAATTGACGATCCCGACTTTCGTCTCTCTCTCGATACTTTCATTGCATGTCAAAAATCCTCGGAGGCTACTTATACCGCGATACGAAACGCAATCATCCGTCGGTACCCTGATAGTCAGATGTTGTCTTACGACCAAATTCTTCGACGGGTGAAACGTTTATCGGGCGTTGTACCTCTAATACATGACATGTGTATCAACTCGTGTATGGGCTATACGGGTATCCATGCCAAGCTTGTCCGATGCAAGAAATGCTCCGAGCCTCGCTATGCACCCCGTGGACGATGTCGACGACCTGGATTTGAAGATGAAAGTGAAACAGATGAAGACGATGCGGCACCGGCATATGGCCGCCCAAGGCGTCGTTTTGCAACTATTCCGCCAACGATGCAGTGGCAGGCGGGCTACAGAGACCGTTGTACCGCAGATCGCCTTGACTATGGCTGGGATCGCGCAAATGCTGTGAAGAGAGAATTGGAGGAAAACGGGAAGATCGAGAACTATGATGACGTTCAATGTGGGAAGGATTATCAGAGGCCGTTGCGCGAAGGCTTGATCAAGCGAAGGGATGGGGTCTATATCTTCTCTCTAGATGGCTGTCAGCTCTACGCCAGCAAGCAGTCCGACACCTGGATTGGTATATTCACTTGGGCAAATCTCGATCCATGCTTTCGCTACCTCAAAGCACATGTTCAACCTGTCATTACTATCCCTGGACCGAATAACCCCAAGGATGTTGACTCGTTCATGTTCCCCCTTCTCCACCATCTATCTGCCCTCAAAAACGATGCCATTGGGCTCCGAGTCTGGGATGTCCGCGATGCCACAATCTATCGGTCTGATCCGTACCTGTTATACGGAACAGCAGACACGAAAGGACTTGTTGACTTGAATGGATGGGTTGGTCACAATGGTCGATTTGGATGTCGATACATGTGTGGCTTGCCGGGTCGTCACAAGTTCCAGGGACCCACATACTATCCTGCTCTTCTCAAGCCGAACTTCAGCGACCATATCGAGGGAACCAATCACGACGACTTTGATATCAACAACCTTCCCCAACCGTCTCCAGAGTCATATCAGGGCAATCTGAACACCGTGCTTGCATCACGTACTATTGCTGCCTACAAGCGAAACCGGTTAGCAACCGGGATCTGCAAACCCAGTCTTTTCTCTGGTCTTGCACGCGCGACTGAAATGCCCCAGCTCAATCCCGCAGATCCCATGCATCGGAATGATATCAATATCCCTGAGTTGATGGTCTCCCTATGGACAGGTACAATTGATCATTCAGCCATTGACGATCCTTCGACATGGCCATGGGCGGTTCTAGTGGACGAGGCTTGGCAGGAGCATGGGAAGGATGTTGAGAAGTGGGGAAAGAAACTGCCAAGCTTTGTTGCAGGTTCACGCCCACCTCGCAATCCAGTTGAGAAGATGAACAGCGGATACAAAGCCACTGAGTATCACAACTGGCTCTTCACTCTGGGTCCCGGTCTTCTGTATTCTTTACTTCCGCGCCCATACTGGAAGCACTGGTGCAAGATCGTATTTGGCCTTAGTGTCTCCAACTCATACACCATCGGTCGTGAATGGCTTCCCGTTGCACACAAGAAGCTTCTGGAGGCAGTTCTTGAATTCGAGTACCTCTACTACGATCGGCGTCTTGACCGCCTTCACTTTGTTCGACAATGTCTTCATGCTCTCACGCACGTCATTCGAGAGATTTTCCAAGTTGGATGCCCAGCTGCTGTTGCGCAGTGGACCCTCGAGCGTCTCATTGGTAATCTCGAAGAGGAAATCCGGCTTCACTCGAATCCCTTTGCGACACTCTCTGAGCGTGCTGTTCTCCGCACTCAAATCAATACTCTTGGCTCTATCATTCCCGATCTACATCTAGGTCAAATCGATCCAGGACCACCCCGAGGCTCTGTTGATCTTGGCTCTGGCTTCCATCTCTTATGTGCACGGGAAGACACAAAAGGTCCCGTTCACAACTCGCATGCTTTGGCTGTGCTACAGTATGCTGCCGATAAAGGACTCGATATCACAGACTATGATGTCGAAGACATCCAAGTACGGCGCTGGGCTGGCCTGTTACTGCCTAATGGCCACCGTGTACGGTCGAAGTGGAAAGAGGGCGAAAGATTGGAGAAGGACGACAACTACATTCGAAGATATGTTGCCGTACGTATTACATGACACTTTCTACATTGCAAGCACTATCTAATATCTGTCTAGCTTATATATGAAGGAGAGCTTCGCTATGGCGAGGTTCAGTACTTTTTCCAGGCCGCTTTTCGAACAGATGCTGAATCTAGCACTGACTCAGACTCAGATTCTCAATCGGAATCGGACATTGAGGAGGCCGTAGCAATGATAAGTCTCTTCTCGCGATGTGAAGCAGACTTGTATGAAGAAAGCAGCTACATGTTGCGTGTCATATCTATCGACGATGTCAACGATACCTCGGTCGTTGATGCCCTAGTTGTTCCCGCCAACACAATTCAACGGGTTGTAGGGCTGTCGAAGTTTCGGAGAGCCAAGGACCTCAGTGTTCCGGGAGAATATTTTGTCAGTGATAAGCTTAAGGAAATGTACTCAAGTAGTTAGCTTTACCCATCTTCTGTACTTATCTTGCTGACAACGACACACTGAGGACAAGCTTGCTCTGATTGCGGTAACTGATGACACGCTCGCCACGATCGAGTCTGCCTGCGGCTGCCGATCATATCACGGACACGTTACACAGTGTGACAGATCCTTCTCTTCCACTCTCCACCAACGACTCGTCCTCCATGGCTCCGGTTTACAGCCATGACAAGTCTTCAAAGATGCCATTCTCCTTCGACGAGCTCAACTCGGACTTTACCACTTCTGAGAGTGACATGTCGACTTATGACTTTCAGGTATGTCAGGTTGTATGCGGCGGATGAAATCAGGCTAACAGCCCTTGCTACATCAGTTTCAAGGATCTAGAATTGATATTGGCACACTAACTCACGAGGATCTCGCCCAAAACAGCGCATACAAGCACCTTTTAGTCCGAATCCAGGAGCAAGACAAACAGCTGCATCTTGCCAAGCGCGAGCTGGATTTATTTCGAGGCAAGGAACTGGGGTGGAGGTACGTGCATGTGCTTCGTTATCTCTCCTCTCATGGCATGCATTCACTAGGTCAGCGTATAGCGAACTCCTGAACCGCATTCCGGATGCCAATGGAACAACACTTTCTCCTCCCTCTTTATCCTTACCGCTGCCTTCTACGTCGGCGAGCTCCGTTCCTGCATCGACCACCGGCGACTCTCATCTCTCTCTTTCCTCAGCTGGGATTCCGCTTGTCTACCCACCATCTCTGCGTACGCAAGCTACAAACAGCAACCTCAAATACTATCGACAGAGCGACTTTGTCAAGGCTCGACATCCGGACAAGGATCATCGGACTACACTGGGCATTTCTTCAAAGACGATGAGAAAGGTCGCCGCTCACGACTGCCTGGAGAACGAGGATGGAGAGCCACTATCAGACACAGAGCGAAAATCTGTCTTCAAAGCAGCGCGAAGCATCTGGAATGTCTTCTGGAATACCGGTGATGCTCCAAAGAACTTCACTCAGGCAACGACAATTCAAGTCAACTACTACCGTCACTCCCTAGCTCTCGAATTCCCCTTCCTCCTCTTTGCAGATAGCTACTGGAAATTCGATCATGTCTGGTCCAGCCAATACTCATCCTACTTCAACAACAAGATGCAAGGAAACGACGACGATATCACCGACAGGATCAAGCCCGAGCCCCTCGCAACACCAACGTTACCAGCTACCAAAGTATCAGCAAAGCGATCATCAGGTCAATCATCGGGTGCAGAGCCTACACGTCGGGAGCCCGCAAAAAAGGCAAAGCGGGTTCATCAGCATGAGATCGCAAGTACTTTCTTCTTTCGTACTTCACATGGCTTATTGGACTGCCAGGATCTACTCAGCACCGTCAAAGTATCGGTCGCACCTTTGCACAAGACAACTTCACCTGTACTCAAGAATTCTGTCACTCTGCCTGACAGTGCACCATCGGGTTCCTCCGCGGTCGAAACAGCAAACCCCATCGCAGCCGCACAAGACCCACCGAACTCAGCTCCAGGACCTTGCACCGACGCTCCTGTCATCACAGCCGAGGCCGAAACGAGACTTATCATGCCTAGCTCTGCGCCATCGACATCTGAGTCCTCTTCTCCAAGTTCTACGACTGCTCCTGCAACTGTCCCGACCGAGCTCTCCCTTGGCAACGAACACGCTTCCCTTGTGGCCTCAGAAGACGGTACACTTTCAGGCAATCCGGCTGCAATCCCGCCTTTGCAGCCTTCCAGCTCCAACGTATCCCAGGCTGTCGCAAAGCTGACAAGAACATCGAAGACACGCACAGACAAGAACATTGACTGGGTCCCGATAAAAGCCAACACGCCGATGTATGTGATTTGAATCCTCTCATTCCTATCTGATCTTTCTGGCAGCGGTCGATGTCAACGCGCCTGGAAGGAGGCGAATCCGGATGGTAACAAGGAGGGATTCACCATATATCATACCGCCCTTCCCGCGGAAGAGTTTGATGCAGTGAGTATCAGTTTCTGCACTTTCCATCGCAGCAGCTGGAGCTTGTGTCTTACTATGGCATTCACAGCTGTTCAATTTACCGAGAGGACGCAAACCGGCTGCCAAATAATCCGCTGCATGTACGCTATTCGAATTTGCGATTGCGACGGTCCTGGAGCACGTTGGGGTAGCCGCACATAGGCGAGCAGCGCAACAATGCCGGTGGCGGGACTTTTCAGGTGGGCTGGGCATCGAGACGGACTTGTACTTCGGAGTCGCACTGCAACACAATTGTATTATGCTACGAGCTAAATTATTGACATCCATTGACATCCATTGGCATCGAGTGAGTGGGTTCGAGACGATCGATATATGTCATTCCATGTCGACTACAATCAGAACCTGACAATATCGGTGAGCGGGAACACCAGATCCTTGATTATCACTGATATTCACTGATATGTGCTGACATGTCGGTCGATATCAGTCCGTATCAGCCCCGGTCAACGGGAACTTCACTGGGCATCAGCAGTCAATCTTAGTCGACGTCAAACGACGAACGTACGTGGCGTTTTTTGACACCAACGTATGGCCCAAAGAGTATGTAGAAACAGTGGTCGAGCTGAGATAGTGAGCCGTACTACAGTATAGAGACGGATTTCATCAGTAAGCTGATCTGAAGAACGCCGGGAGGCACAGAGCTACTGACACTTACTGAGTAGAGGGTAGCGACACCGAAGCAAGGACTGGCTAGTACTGACTTGTCAGGGCTGCGATGCCGTTCGTGTTATGGTGGCGTTATGGCTCAAGTTGAAGAGCTGATGCACGGCCTCACTTTTTCACACATCGGTTGTAGAGCGGCCCATCTTTTTCATCTCCAGTGTTCGCCGTTGTCATCGGATATGGGTGGCAAAGGCAAATTGCAATTGTAGACACACATGCAAAACTACAGTACAACTTGTATTTTTTGTTCAATTCACGTCAAATCTAAACTACTTAGCTAACGACACAGCAGACAGAACTGATGTAATGAATGTGAGAAGGGATATAAAGATAAAAGAGTGTGGGTTGGTTGCGTGTAATGTATAGTGGGAGAAAAGTATGGAAGTGCAGGGGATTCGGGCGAGATGAGGTGTATGTATGAATGGGAGTGTTCATGCAAGTGGTGGTAGTAATAGTATACAATCTATTGCGGCTCTAGGCGTGGGGTCGTGACTGCAAGCAATAGGAGGGATTGGGTGCGGTGGGGGTATTCGGTATCTGCAGGCATGCGTCAGTGAGTTCCGAGAAGAAAAAAACGGCGAAGGACTCACAAGGTCAACAAGTACACCAGAAATAGCAAATAGGTACACCGAAGGAAAAGGTGGTCGTCGCAACCACATAAAGATCACGCAAAAGCATGGCGGATGTCGTGAGGGATGTGGGGGATGGGATGGGGGAGTAGGGAGTACAACGAGGAAGTACTGGATACAGATGCGAGGCCGGAGGGGAGGGAAACCGATTACTCGCCGCCAGGAAATGTAAAAGACGACGACGAGTTGCTGTGGAAAATAATATGGGGAAGATAGATAATAGGCGGGGGGAGGGGGTACTAGTATCACAAGAGAATAGTATACTTGGAACATCCAATCCCAAGAGATCAAAAAGCGTGCCGGTCCGCGACAAATAAGGAGCGGAGCCGGCTCGAGAGCATCGTTGTCGGTCGTCAGAAAACCGACTGGTTTTATATTGTACACCTGGCAGTGCCAGAAACCAATAATATGCGAGAAAGATGCGATGGTGAAAACACGTATTGAGACATTGATGAGAAAGCCGAGTGAGAGAAAATGAGAGGCGGGACGTGTGCCCTGCCAGAGCGCGCGAAGGTCCTGAGCGAGTTGCCGGTGACGGGTGTTGGAGAGGGTGGTGGCGAGGCGGGAGAGTCTAGGCCATAGTAATACAATGGAGTCCGAACGACGATTGAGACAGCAGATCTAGAGATTTTGGGTCTGGGGACAAGGTTAGTAAATGTCAGATGAGAGAAACGTCATACGAACCTCCTCGCTTCGCAAAGCAGAAAGAAGAAGAAAATAAAGTTATACAAAGATAGGCGGTGGCAAGTCCTCCGGGCTAGGTGAGTTTTGGAAAGTAGAACTCGCGAAGTAACCAGCAGCGACAGCAGCTTCCATCTCAGCCTGGGTGAGCTTGCCAGCCTTCATAAGGGAAATGGTCTTCTGGCGAACAAGAGCCTGTTCGTCCGAGCTGGCAGAGGAGAGCTCCTCGTCCGACATGTGGAAAACGTCTTCGCTAGGGGTCCTGGCGTGCTTGCGACCCTTCTTGCGCAGGGAAGGCGAAGGACTATCCGGCAAGCTCACATTGAAAGGAAAGCCCGCGAGAGAAGTCGTCAGCGGCGCAGTTTGAGGCCCGTTGTCGAACCTTTGGGGGCGAGGGCGAGTAGGGGTGCTCGGATAGGAGTCGTCGTTATCGTCGTCGTTGAAAATGGAGTCGTCGCAAATAGGATACTTCCATTGGGTCACGTCGAGAGTGGTCTTACGGGCAGGCACCGACTGCGAGAGCGTGGGCGGGATGGACATGGGACGTTGCTGGAGAAAAGGGATGGCCCGCGCAGCCGGCGGCGTCGTGAACGACTTTGACGGCTGCGGCTGACGGCGACGGGCCAGCTTGCCCGACGGCGAGGCCGTGAGCTTGGGCGCTGGCCGGACGGGCGGGAAAGCGCCGTCGCCCGACTTGGAAAGATCGGCGGCTGCTGCTGGCTTGCGTGGAGGAGTGGAAGGGGCCTCTGCCTGCGAGGGGGTATTCGGGAGCGGGGGAGAGGGTTGGCGGGTATTGTTGCGTCGGCCGCGAACGGACGAATGAGAGATGCTCCTGTGGGGGGAAAATGAGCGAAAATGCCAACGACGCAGCACAGGCCGTACCTAGCCGGTCGGCTGTCGACGTTGGGCTCGACAGGCTGTCGGCCGCGCCTCTCCGGAGTGTGCGCCGGAGATGGCTGCTTCTTGTCGCTGATTTCCGGCGACGGCTTCAGCTGCTGCTGTGTGGCGGCCACAGTCTGCGATAGCTGTGGTGAGCGCCGAGCGGCTGCGGCCTGTCGAGGCTTGGGCGACTGCTTTGCTCGCTGCTGCGGCTGCTGCACCCGCTGCACGGGTTTGGACAGCGATAGGAGGCCGGGAGTGCGGGTCGGCTGGACAAGCACGGCGGGCGGCGCGGATGGATGCCGCCGGTGGAGCGGGAAGTGCGGCGCCGACAGATTGAACTGTGGCTGCTTCTGGATGAGCATCATGGCGAGGAGGACGGCGGAGACGGTGAGGACGACGTTTCGGCAGGCAGAGTTGGTGGTAAGGTAAAGTGGAGAGCGTGCGACCACGAGCCACCTTGCTTTTTGTGCGTGTTTGTTTTCGGTGGCTCATTGTGCCTTGGCTGCCAGATATGGCAGTAGCGTCGTCATTCGCACTCCCTGCCGACGTGCCGGCGTCAGATGCCACGCTTTGGTCTCCCCGGGACCTTCCGTCAGGGTCCAGACTATTGTCCGACTCCCCAGTCAAAGCGCGCACGGCCCAATGCGGATTCCTTCTGCACAGTGGCCCTGCTTCCCATGCACCTCTGTTCGCGAAGCCTGCCAGCTTGTGTGGCGTAGCGCAGCCTGGCTCGGCAGTCTCCTTGTCCAGTGCTCCTCCAGACAATCTGACTCCATTCCGTGATCGGTCGGCCAATTAATCTAACCAACCGTTCCACCTCCGCTGACTCGCGCTTCCCTGACGAACTGAACTTGGCCCCGCCTCCGTGTCTCCACAAATGCGATGCCTCATTGCCTCTCGTTTTCACCAACAGTTCAGTCAATCAATCGCTTATCGTGCAACGAACAGCCTTCTGAACAGCTACCATCGGCCCACAATTGTTCTTGCCAATCATTTGACACTGACAGACCCTGCATTTGTGTGTATGTAACCAGTCCCCCAAACTCCATCCATCAAAGTCTCAGTCTAGCCTTTCACAGGCTTTCGGTAGCCAGATAAGCTGATACGACCTCTGTACACCCCACATCCATTCAATTCAGTTCCATCACATGGACAAGAACATCACTGCTGTCCGCCTCTATAGAAACCCTTCGTTCGGAGGTGGCAATCCTGTTGCCGATCTATCGTCGGTCTTAGCTTGCGCCATCGTTGCCAGTCATCTGCACCGCTGTTGCGTTATCGGGCCATGTCACCAGTCCCGAGTCCATCTTCCGTCTTCGCCTCCTTGCTCTGATCTGGACTTCCGCATCTACAAAGGCACCGACTCAACGCTTGGCTTGCTGCAGGCAGTCCGCACTCCGAAGCCGAGGACTTTGCCTAAACCTCAGCGCTGTACAGTCTGCGGTCACGGAGTCCGGATACTTACTATCATTCTCCATCATGATGTGGCACGCTCTCACACTTTCTCTATGACGCGTTCGCAATACCACTTCACGACGGCTTTACTGCGCCTCGTGTATGTCGCGCGAACATTGCTTTTCGCTTCGACAATACCATTCTTGACACAGGAGAAGTACACGCCTCAGTCAACACCCCCGGCTCTCCGGTCATCATTCTACCTCCTTCACCCGGTAGACCTATTCCGGCAACGGGTTCCGCTGGTGTCGGTGCGTTGACACACCTCACTCGCTCTTCTACAGATACAGTCCCATCATTTTTTTGATATGGGCCTTGCTTCCATCTGTTCGCATTAATCAACTCGTTTGTCGGCGCTGCTTCTAAGTTACATCGCTCCCCCGCAATTGTTCCTCTTCGGCATTGAGCGTTGTCGACAGAATCACCTCTCTCCGTGTATAGCTTCGCCATTTAACTCTATCTCGACACTCTTGGCCGGTGCGGCAATACTCATGACCTGTTGAGCTGGCGTGTCTCTCACTGCAGGTAGCAAGTTTTACTATAGCTCAGGCAGCATTATATAGTACTCGTCCCTCATAATATGCAACATGATATCTTCCCTTCCCATTCATCCTGCTGAATAAACTTGTTCGAGAACAAATGCCTTGCCGACAATCTGTAGGAAAACCTCTCTGACATGCTTGACATAGAATTAAGTGCGCCCTCGCTGTGTATGCTCTTCAACGCCGCCCGGTCATGACGTTAGACGACGCCACTGTGTGAGCGTATTGCAACAGCCTCCCGTCCTCTGCAGTGTGAAACTTGTCAGTACATCAAGTCGCGAGCGTGCGCGTGTAAGCTGGTCGAGTCGAAGCCTGAAATACTGACTCGTAGCAGTGCCCCAAAGGCGACTTGTTTCTTTCGGGTCCCGACATCCGGTCGTACAACTGGGTAACAGAACTTTGCCTATGTGAGCAGTCTGTGAGCAGTCTTGAGCAGTGCTAGTGAGCGCCGATCCGGCACTGATAGCGCAGCAAGCAAATCCAATTTCGTTGCCATCACAACTTGATCGCAACGCGAACGGACACCAATTTCCAATTCGAGACGCGTCTCACCAACGTCTCAATCCTCATTTGTTGTATCTTTGAAACCTCCATCGTGTCACAGTCTCAGAAATACGCACCCCACCACGCGATGCCCACGATCCGCATTGGCGTCGCGCTCTTCGCACAGAGCGACACGTCCCCGGACCCGCACTTCAGCTGGGCGATCGCCACCACCACCCAGGAAATTGAATCATGGACAGGCGAAGTGCGCATGTACGACATCGTGCTGGGGACGGACCGCAAGTGGGACGCGCGCACACGCACCGTACACACCGGGGATCTGAGCGAGGACAGCACGTTCTGCGGGATTCTGGAGTTCGCAAAGACGGACATCCCGGAGGAGGACCTGGACGAGTTCATCCGCGACCATCCGTCCGAGGACGATGGGTGGCGGGCGTACGGGCCCGCGGGGTGGTCGAGCGCGATGTGGACTCTGAAGATTATGTGCGCGCTAGAGGATGCGGCGATGTGGGAGATCCCCAAGGAATACGGCGCCAATGGGCTGTTTGACGTCGTTGTGGGGAAGGGGTTTGTCATGCTAGAGCTTGTGGAGGACGTTGATGACTTTCCGGTGCTGTCCCTCTGATAGTGAGTTTGACATTACTCTGTTGTTCTTCTACAACTCGACCCGACAGCAAGTTGACGTTCGCCTACTGTTCAATTTAAGCGAGTTTGGCTCGGATCAATTACTGCCTTTTGCATAAATCCGTGAACATGTCGGATTTTTTGCGCCCTCGGGCCGACATCACCGGGCGTGATCGGCCCCCATTTGGAGAGGTGATGTGACGAGCCGGTCCTTATCTCTCTACCATCGCATCATGGCGTCCATGTCTGTCGACCTGAAGGAGTGCATTTATCGTTGGTATACAGAAGACGGGCTTACTATACGAGAATGTGCAGCCCGGGCTGACTGCTCTGTCGGCCTTGTTGCCAAGGTGCTGAAGAACATGGACCTGTTGGGCACCGTCTTTAATCCCCATAGTAAACGTACCGGTCGACCGCCAATTTCTAACGCTGGGGATGAGGCGTACATCCGTGAATTGATTCGCTCCCGGCCAACCTTGTACCTTGACGAGTTCCAGAGCAAGTTGCTCTCAGTACGTGATGTCAATTTGTCCATCGCCTCGATCTCGCGCATGATTGAGAGGATGGGACTCTCAAACACAAAGGTCCAGAGAACAGCTGCAGAACGCAGCAAGGACTTGAGAGCTGTCTGGGAGGGTGTTCTGGGGGCGCCCGAGTATCAGGATCCCGAGCTCTTTCTATTCTTGGACGAGAGCGCAGTGGACAACCATACGTGTCAGCGCCTCTACGGATGGTCAGAGGTCAATACTCCTTGTGTTGACCGCGCTACATTCCTTCGTGGTATCCGCTACTCGATTCTTCCCGCTCTCTGCATCGATGGCATTGCTGCATTGGAGATCTTTGAGGGATCAGTGACAAAGGAGCTTTTTCTAAACTTTGTACGCACCCAGATTGTATGCATTTTGTCTGTATTCTTCCAGCAAACATACTGACTATCTAACCTTGTAGGTACCAATGCTCCAGGCGTTCCCGCTCAAGAACAGTGTTGTCATCCTTGACAACTGCGCAATACATCACGACGATGAGCTTAGGCAGATGATTGAGGGACGTGGTAAGCTTGAGCATTATACTCGCTTTGCGGAAGCGTTACTGATGTCAAATGGATAGGAGCTCGACTCATATTCCTGCCCCCGTACTCACCCGACTTCAACCCAATTGAGGAAGCATTCTCTGCAATCAAAGCTGCACTCCGTCGCTATGAGAAGCAGTTCCAAGGATCCGATTCGCTTCCATGGCTTATACGAGAGATTATTCGTGACATCACACCAGATGATGCGGCGGGATGGTTTGCAGACTGTGGTTATCTGTAAAATTGTATCTATTGATCATACTACCTACTGACATACTATGAGCTACCTACGGAAACATACTACTCGACGATTAGTGAAAGACACAATTCGAAAAATAGAAAATAGAGTACTATGCGAAGGCAGTAAGATGGATGAAGAACAGAAGAAGAATATATATAAAGTGATACTGTCTAGTGATGCCGACGACGAGCACGCTTGCCCTCAAGGACATCCGCATATTCTTTGGCAAAACGCTTGAGAGATTTAGCTTGTCCAACGGGAAATTGAGTTAAGGCGGTAATCTCATCGATGGAAGTATCATTGCCAAGAACGCCGGCCTCGTAGCCCTTCTCTTTCAAAGCGTTCTTGGCAGCATCGAGATCAGCAGTAGGAATCTGGCGATCTACAGCAAAGCGTGTGAGACAGACGTCAATCTCCTCCGCAATTGGGGCTGGCGATGATGAGCGAAGATCTGGAGAAGGGCTTCGACGTGATGAGAGCGAGGAATGGCGAGAATGACGGGAAGATGAAGATGAAGACGAAATCCGTGCGGATGGAGATTGGAACTGTAACATTGCACCAGCCACAAAGCCCATGCCTTCCTTGAGTGCAGAAAGGAATTCAGAGTTACCGGTATCGGAACGAGTGTTACCGGTACTGGGTCGAGGGCCTTTCGTACCCCGAGGACGAGGTGGTAGGGATGAACGAGTAGGGGTAACACTGGTGACAGTCCCGGTGCACATGGGATCGCTACGCCATGCCTCGAGCAGGTTTTCGGGAGCTGGGTCCGAGGCGTTCGCTTCCGGATGGGCAAGCTATCAAAGACTCTGAGTATTTTCATGGTCCATAGGATGAGACGGCTCACAAGATAGTCAGCAAGTTCCCGTTTGCGGGCACGCGAGTACAGGATGTGAGTACAATCGCTATCGATGAAGCAGGTACCATGAATTGCACAAGAATGAGCTGCATCGATAGCCAGGATCATATTACCGACTTTCTGTTCACGGGCAGTGAAGGCTTCGACCGTTGGAACCTGATGACAAGTCAGTAGGGAGTCGATGAAAAGAATGATATGACCTACCGCTGTACCATGATTGCTACTGATAGATGGAAGGCCGAGAGGCGCATCAGAACGCAGATACGGCTCGAGCTTTGCATCTGTGATGTCAAAGATGACATCGACCTCCTTGAGCCTTGGATTCTCGGCCAGCATGTTCCGCACACGGTCCCAGTCAATGTCTGCATGGACCAGGAGGGCGCCACTTCGACCACCACTGATAGAAATTCATGAGAGATAAGTAAACAGGTAGATAAGAACATACGTGAGGCCCTTCCACGTTATACGAAAGGCTGGTCCGCCCTCGGTCTTGGCAGTGTACTTCTGATCACTATGGAGCGTGCGGAAGATCACATCATTGACGAAGGAGCAGCGCGAGAGCTCCATGAGGGGAGACGATGGACCAGGAATCTTCTCGCGTGTAACGTTCGCACGCTGAGCCGAGGCAGCACGACGAGATGAAGAGATGGGAGTCGGAGTAGACAGTTCCTTGGTGATCATGACCACAAAGGTGCGAGCTGGATCAATAGTCAGTACTGCAATATGCGAGGCACAGACAGTACACGAGGCTCACCTGGCGTAACCTCTACATCATCATCCGCTGAAGGAGCATCATCGTCGGCTTGTGATGGTACAAGAGTAGAAAGATCAGGATCTCGAGTGAGATGAGCAGTGATCAAGATACAAACGGAATGAAAGTACATACCCAGCCCATTGGGACGAGCATCTGGAGGAAAAGGACCGCTGAAGACACCGGTCATTCCTTGCTCTAGTTGCTGGGAGCGAGGTGCGGGAAGAGGGGTGAACGGCAGCCGAGGATCCAGATACTCGGGGCGAGCCAGATGTGGGGCCAACGTCGGGAGGGTGATGAGCTCATGAAAGAGACTACCGGGGCGTTGGGCACGGTCATGATTTGTCCAGCGAGTGCCGGTACTGCTAGGACGAGACGACATGGATGAGCACTGAGTGAGGATGTAGCCAATAAATAAATGGTGAGCAAGGATGAGCTGGAGGGGATGATTGAGGGCAGCCCAGCTTTTGTAGACATGACATACCCTTTGCCCTTGCTTCGTGCACTGGTCATCTGCTCAGACCTCGGCCAGATTATCACATAAAAAAGCAGGCTGGTTGCCACGAGGACATTGTTTCAACTAATGAGAGGGAAGAAAGCTGACAGTAGAGGAAGAGATGTATCTATTTTGTGTGGGTACTGTACATGAGCAACATACGCGGTGCAGGCTGGCGAGCCGACGATAGATGGTGGCGATAAGTCAAGGTGGCTCGTCACATCACCTCTCCAAATGGGGGCCGATCACGCCCGGTGATGTCGGCCCGAGGGCGCAAAAAATCCGACATGTTCACGGATTTATGCAAAAGGCAGTAACGTTGTCTGACTGTGAGAGTACCTGGGAAGCTGCGGGATCTGGTAGGCGGCTTGTCCGGCGCGCTGGAGCGCTGTATTCGCGCCATGCCACATAGACTCATACTCACAGTGTTGACGCAGGTCGATGTAGGTAGCTTAGACGGACGGGTGAGGTCCGAAACTGATCACACAGGATGTTTGGGTAGCAAGTTAAGTTGTATTCGATGCTGTAGATACGGGACATAGGGCCTTATATACTGAGCTACGTGCTGCGTAAGTACTGCGGAACTATGCTACGGAATGATATAGAATATACGCGAACGAATGAGAAGGCGAATGAATTGCCCTAGTCCGCGCTGCGGATAGCGGGTTGCCCGATGCCCGAACGGGGCCTCGTCCAACACTCCCCCTCAAGCCGCTATCAAGCCCATTTCCTTCGTGAATTGTTCGTGCTTGACGCGCGGCAGTGCCTTAGTGAGTATGTCAGCTACCATCTCGTGAGTAGGACAGTAGTTGACACAGATAATTCCATGTTCGATTTTCTCGCGGATCCAATGATTCTCGATGTCGAAATGCTTCGAGCGTGCGTGATACTGTGGATCGTGTGCAATGGCGATGGCTGATTGATTGTCTGAATAGACAAGAGTTGGCTCCTCGGGACTTCCAAATCCTAGGGCCTCGAATAGATATCGGTACCAGATAGCCTGGCGTGAAGTACTAGTTAGCGCTGAGTACTCTGCTTCCGCGGTGCTGAGTGCGACTGTTGGTTGTCGCTTTGAATGCCATGCGATCGGTCCGTGGCCGAGTAAATAGATATGTCCAGATACCGACTTGCGATCGTCGGGGTTGGCAGCGAAGTCGGCGAGGACCCCCGAAAATGCTACCAAATGTCTGATCGCGATGCGGATAAAATTTGGACTTTTGGCAGAAATGTTTGGTACCCTTCCGGATAAGAACTGGGCTTTTCAACGACATGGTATGAGTCCAGGTGCGGATAAAAAATGGGTCTCGGAGAGGTGTGAAGCTGGGTGCGGATAAAAATCCGAATCAGGAAGCCCACCGAGCGCTCACCGAGCGCGCCGCGAGCCGACATTTGCCACTTTGGGTAATGCCAAAGATGCCGAAGCGTTCATCTCTGAGGTACTGCCTTTTGCATAAATCCGTGAACATGTCGGATTTTTTGCGCCCTCGGGCCGACATCACCGGGCGTGATCGGCCCCCATTTGGAGAGGTGATGTGACGAGCCGGTCCTTATCTCTCTACCATCGCATCATGGCGTCCATGTCTGTCGACCTGAAGGAGTGCATTTATCGTTGGTATACAGAAGACGGGCTTACTATACGAGAATGTGCAGCCCGGGCTGACTGCTCTGTCGGCCTTGTTGCCAAGGTGCTGAAGAACATGGACCTGTTGGGCACCGTCTTTAATCCCCATAGTAAACGTACCGGTCGACCGCCAATTTCTAACGCTGGGGATGAGGCGTACATCCGTGAATTGATTCGCTCCCGGCCAACCTTGTACCTTGACGAGTTCCAGAGCAAGTTGCTCTCAGTACGTGATGTCAATTTGTCCATCGCCTCGATCTCGCGCATGATTGAGAGGATGGGACTCTCAAACACAAAGGTCCAGAGAACAGCTGCAGAACGCAGCAAGGACTTGAGAGCTGTCTGGGAGGGTGTTCTGGGGGCGCCCGAGTATCAGGATCCCGAGCTCTTTCTATTCTTGGACGAGAGCGCAGTGGACAACCATACGTGTCAGCGCCTCTACGGATGGTCAGAGGTCAATACTCCTTGTGTTGACCGCGCTACATTCCTTCGTGGTATCCGCTACTCGATTCTTCCCGCTCTCTGCATCGATGGCATTGCTGCATTGGAGATCTTTGAGGGATCAGTGACAAAGGAGCTTTTTCTAAACTTTGTACGCACCCAGATTGTATGCATTTTGTCTGTATTCTTCCAGCAAACATACTGACTATCTAACCTTGTAGGTACCAATGCTCCAGGTGTTCCCGCTCAAGAACAGTGTTGTCATCCTTGACAACTGCGCAATACATCACGACGATGAGCTTAGGCAGATGATTGAGGGACGTGGTAAGCTTGAGCATTATACTCGCTTTGCGGAAGCGTTACTGATGTCAAATGGATAGGAGCTCGACTCATATTCCTGCCCCCGTACTCACCCGACTTCAACCCAATTGAGGAAGCATTCTCTGCAATCAAAGCTGCACTCCGTCGCTATGAGAAGCAGTTCCAAGGATCCGATTCGCTTCCATGGCTTATACGAGAGATTATTCGTGACATCACACCAGATGATGCGGCGGGATGGTTTGCAGACTGTGGTTATCTGTAAAATTGTATCTATTGATCATACTACCTACTGACATACTATGAGCTACCTACGGAAACATACTACTCGACGATTAGTGAAAGACACAATTCGAAAAATAGAAAATAGAGTACTATGCGAAGGCAGTAAGATGGATGAAGAACAGAAGAAGAATATATATAAAGTGATACTGTCTAGTGATGCCGACGACGAGCACGCTTGCCCTCAAGGACATCCGCATATTCTTTGGCAAAACGCTTGAGAGATTTAGCTTGTCCAACGGGAAATTGAGTTAAGGCGGTAATCTCATCGATGGAAGTATCATTGCCAAGAACGCCGGCCTCGTAGCCCTTCTCTTTCAAAGCGTTCTTGGCAGCATCGAGATCAGCAGTAGGAATCTGGCGATCTACAGCAAAGCGTGTGAGACAGACGTCAATCTCCTCCGCAATTGGGGCTGGCGATGATGAGCGAAGATCTGGAGAAGGGCTTCGACGTGATGAGAGCGAGGAATGGCGAGAATGACGGGAAGATGAAGATGAAGACGAAATCCGTGCGGATGGAGATTGGAACTGTAACATTGCACCAGCCACAAAGCCCATGCCTTCCTTGAGTGCAGAAAGGAATTCAGAGTTACCGGTATCGGAACGAGTGTTACCGGTACTGGGTCGAGGGCCTTTCGTACCCCGAGGACGAGGTGGTAGGGATGAACGAGTAGGGGTAACACTGGTGACAGTCCCGGTGCACATGGGATCGCTACGCCATGCCTCGAGCAGGTTTTCGGGAGCTGGGTCCGAGGCGTTCGCTTCCGGATGGGCAAGCTATCAAAGACTCTGAGTATTTTCATGGTCCATAGGATGAGACGGCTCACAAGATAGTCAGCAAGTTCCCGTTTGCGGGCATGCGAGTACAGGATGTGAGTACAATCGCTATCGATGAAGCAGGTACCATGAATTGCACAAGAATGAGCTGCATCGATAGCCAGGATCATATTACCGACTTTCTGTTCACGGGCAGTGAAGGCTTCGACCGTTGGAACCTGATGACAAGTCAGTAGGGAGTCGATGAAAAGAATGATATGACCTACCGCTGTACCATGATTGCTACTGATAGATGGAAGGCCGAGAGGCGCATCAGAACGCAGATACGGCTCGAGCTTTGCATCTGTGATGTCAAAGATGACATCGACCTCCTTGAGCCTTGGATTCTCGGCCAGCATGTTCCGCACACGGTCCCAGTCAATGTCTGCATGGACCAGGAGGGCGCCACTTCGACCACCACTGATAGAAATTCATGAGAGATAAGTAAACAGGTAGATAAGAACATACGTGAGGCCCTTCCACGTTATACGAAAGGCTGGTCCGCCCTCGGTCTTGGCAGTGTACTTCTGATCACTATGGAGCGTGCGGAAGATCACATCATTGACGAAGGAGCAGCGCGAGAGCTCCATGAGGGGAGACGATGGACCAGGAATCTTCTCGCGTGTAACGTTCGCACGCTGAGCCGAGGCAGCACGACGAGATGAAGAGATGGGAGTCGGAGTAGACAGTTCCTTGGTGATCATGACCACAAAGGTGCGAGCTGGATCAATAGTCAGTACTGCAATATGCGAGGCACAGACAGTACACGAGGCTCACCTGGCGTAACCTCTACATCATCATCCGCTGAAGGAGCATCATCGTCGGCTTGTGATGGTACAAGAGTAGAAAGATCAGGATCTCGAGTGAGATGAGCAGTGATCAAGATACAAACGGAATGAAAGTACATACCCAGCCCATTGGGACGAGCATCTGGAGGAAAAGGACCGCTGAAGACACCGGTCATTCCTTGCTCTAGTTGCTGGGAGCGAGGTGCGGGAAGAGGGGTGAACGGCAGCCGAGGATCCAGATACTCGGGGCGAGCCAGATGTGGGGCCAACGTCGGGAGGGTGATGAGCTCATGAAAGAGACTACCGGGGCGTTGGGCACGGTCATGATTTGTCCAGCGAGTGCCGGTACTGCTAGGACGAGACGACATGGATGAGCACCGAGTGAGGATGTAGCCAATAAATAAATGGTGAGCAAGGATGAGCTGGAGGGGATGATTGAGGGCAGCCCAGCTTTTGTAGACATGACATACCCTTTGCCCTTGCTTCGTGCACTGGTCATCTGCTCAGACCTCGGCCAGATTATCACATAAAAAAGCAGGCTGGTTGCCACGAGGACATTGTTTCAACTAATGAGAGGGAAGAAAGCTGACAGTAGAGGAAGAGATGTATCTATTTCGTGTGGGTACTGTACATGAGCAACATACGCGGTGCAGGCTGGCGAGCCGACGATAGATGGTGGCGATAAGTCAAGGTGGCTCGTCACATCACCTCTCCAAATGGGGGCCGATCACGCCCGGTGATGTCGGCCCGAGGGCGCAAAAAATCCGACATGTTCACGGATTTATGCAAAAGGCAGTAAAGTGCGGATAAAAATCGGCATCGCCAGAGGTCTGATGCAAAGTGCGGATACGGTTTCCTTTTTGGGATCCGGATAAGATTTTGGGCCAATATCAGACATTTTATAGCATTTTCGGGGGTCCTAGTTGGCGTCGCTGTACGCACCGTAAGAGTTGAAGACAGAGATGGGTTGATCATTCTGTCAGAATCTGTTCCGGTTTAATTCCGCCGTAAGTGATCCGATGACCACGTGTACCCTTTAGGTACCTGAACACGCGTTTCACGGCTGTCCAATGACTGCCATCTGGTTTCGCGGCGTACGCTCCCACTCGCGATACAGCATACGCGATGTCTGGACGACTGACTGTGGACGCCCAGATTAGTGATCCAACGAGCTCGGCATAGCTATGGCCTCGTTCATCCGTGACTTCTCCGACTTCCTGTTTGGACTTCTGCAGTACCACGTTGGGATCCATGGGCGTCGTAACCGGCGACATATTCTCGTATCCGAAACGCTTCAGGACACCATCGATATAGTGCTCCTGTGAAATCTGGATCTGGCGTCTCTCCCGGTCACGATAAATTTCGATGCCAATAATCTTTTTCGGCTCTCCGATGTCGTTTATTTCAACTTCTCGCTTCAGTGCGAGCTCCGTGGCCGTGATCATTGTAGGGTTGTTGCTGAACAATAGTAAGTCGTCAACCCAGACCGTTATAATGACAAATTGATCCTTGATTCGGCGTATGTAGACACCGTGGTCTACCTCAATGCGCTGGAATCCAATACCGGTAAGTATTTGATGTAACTTTCGGTTCCATTCACGTCCTGACTGTTTCAGGCCGTAAAGCGTCTTGCGCAGATGGCAGACGCGACCACTGCCGTCATCGAAACCTGGTGGCTGGGCCATGAAGACTTCTTCTTCGAGGTCTCCGTTCAAGTATGCGCCTTTGACATCAAGCTGTCTCATCTCTAGATCCTCAACGGCGGCAATAGCTAGTAGAGCGCGTAATGATTCGAGTCGAACGACTGGCGAGAATGTTTCGGAGTAATCCATCCCGGGTATTTGTGAGTACCCTTTCGCCACTAATCTTGCCTTGTACTTTGTGATCTGACCTTGTTGATCCGTTTTCAGGTCGAATACCCATCTGCAGCCTACGGACTTTCGATCCTTTGGACAATCCTGGAGCTCCCAGGTTCCCATCTTCCCGAGTGTCTCAAGCTCGGTGTTGATGGCTTGTTCCCATTCTGGCCATGCGGGTGAGGCGCGTGCCTCTTCAATACTCTGAGGTATGTGTCGGTCTCCTGCTGAGAGGTCTCCAACTGATGCACGGAATGCATAGTGTGCCATATTGGGACTTTCGTCCTCGACGGCTTCGAATGCCTGATGATCGCTCTTGCGATTGGGACGTGACGATTGGCCTGAGCGTGAGTCCGGGTTGCCTAGCTTCGCATAATTTGTATCCTTAACATTGCGCGTCAGGATCCGGAGCGGGATTGCATTGAGTTGGTTTGGCTTTGGACTATAGCTCGTGTTGAGCTTGGATGGGGATGATTTGAGCTTTGGTGTAGCTGGGGCTTTTGGTGGATATGAATGTGAAGGTTCTGGACTTGACGTGTGCTCGATTGATGAAGGTGAGCGTTCCGACTTGATATCTGATTTTGATGCTGATTCTGTTTCCAATTCAGGTGATGATGGGGTCAAGGATCGGGATGAAGAGGACGACGACTGGGTAGAATCATCTGACTCCCCCTCAGCCAGTTCGTCGGTTGATTCCTCAGATACTTGTACCTTTTTCGGATCAGCAAATCGATAATTTCGTGAGATCTTGACACGTCTGGTGCGAGTGTCGTAATATTTGACTGTCTTTGGTCCGTCCTCGTATCCAACGAATATGTGTTTCTGTGCCCGTGCTTCTAACTTTGATAGCTTCTTCACATCCTCCCGGAATATCCATACTTCGGCTCCGAATTCCTGAAAGTGTGAGACATTGGGTTTCTCGCCACTGAAAGCTTCATGTGGGGTAATGCCCTTGGATAGGGCCTTGGTGAGAGATCGGTTGCGAATGTAGGCAGCGTGAATAACGGCATGCTCCCACAGACTTCCGGGGAGGCCTTTCGCGAGCAACATGGCTCTAGCGAGTTCGAGTAAGCTTCGATTTATGCGTTCGGAGACACCGTTCTGTGATTGTGAGTATGGTGCTGTCATATGAAGCTCTATACCTCGTGACGCTAACTCATCCTTCAGTGCCTTGTTCAGATATTCCTTACCCTCATCAACTCTGATCCATTTCAGGCAGAAATCGTACTGCCGGTGCAGCCATTCGATGTGCTCAATAACACGTGTCTTGGCCTGATCCTTGGACTTCAAGAACAGAATGGTCATGCGACGGCTAGCGTCGTCCGTAAAGGAGATATAATAATGATTACCTTCTGTAGATCGGACACGCGCTGGTCCCCAGAGGTCGCTGTGGGTGCCCTCGCTGGGGCTATTGGATTTGCGAGGTGATTCGTGTGGAAATGAAGCTCAGTGCATCTTTGCTTGGATGCAGGCTTCGCAGGTGTCGACCGGGGTGCTATTTGGATCAATGGTAAGTCCATCAACGGCGCCATCCTTTACAAGAAGTTCTAACGTCGATTTAGAGATGTGACCATACTTGCGGTGCCATGCTTCCCATGTGTTCTCGGCTGGCGGAACAGCGGCGATGTGAGCCTGATGCTCGACTTTCTGAGCGTGAGCATTGAGCCAGTAGAGACGATATTTCTTCTGGCCTTGAATCATGGTGTGGCCTAGTCGTGACTTGACCTGGACCTTTCCGTGTTCAAAAGCAACTGCTCCACCTGCATCGTCGACTCGAGAGATGGATAACAAATTATTGATTGCCTCAGGTGCGTACAAGGTTTCTCGTAGTTCCGAAGTAACTTTCTGACCATCAATGTAGTCTTCGAGAATAACTGTTCCGCGTCCAATAGCCTCAATCTTATTGTCTCCAAGTCCGGTGATTGTTTCGCCACTGATAGGCGTGAACACCTTGAAGGAGTCGCGATTGTTGCAGATATGAGTCGTAGTACCGGAGTCGGCGATCCATGCATTTCGGGATAGACGTGAATCAAAGTGGGGCATAACAGAGGCTGTAAACGCAGAGTGTTGACCGTGGTCGCTAGAAGACTGGTGAGTGCTCAGATTAGCTGAATGTTTACCGTCTTTCTTACCCTTTCCTTTGCCCTTCCTACTTTTAGGTCCTTTCCCTTCAGACCCTCCGCCTTTACTCCAGCAGTCCTTTGCCATATGACCACGCTTCCCGCAATTGTAGCAGGTCGGGTCCGAGTCGTCCTTTCCGTGGGTGTGAGTGTGTTTGCTGGTCTTTGCAAACATCGCTGATGAACCTCCTGCGGTCTCACCAGATTTCTCCTTCCTCCGTCGGTCTTCATCAAGAATCAATGCAATGAGCTGGAATGATGTGATGACCGGTATCGTGGATAGAGATGTTGCGGATGACTGTGTCGATGTACTGAGCGCTGTCGTGAGCGCATTCAGATTCCCCATGTGGGTACTTGTCCAGTTGTCCCAGGATTCCGGCAGCGAAGTGATCAGGACAGTCAGGAACTCGATGTCGGTAATCGTGTGTCCCATGACGGCAAGCTCATCCTTGACGCTTCGAAGGTCCGTGATATGAGTTGGGATGTCCGTCGCGTCGTCTGCGATGGTCCGGTACAAGCGTCATCGATACGACATTATACCCAAGTATCCTCTCGATTCTTTCACCGTCCGGAGCTGACTCCACATCTCAGCAGCTGTCGATGCACCCGAGATGTGAACCATCTGCTCATCTCCCAGTGCAAGCTCGATCTGGCTTTGAGCCTTACCATCCTTCTTTACCCAGGTCGCAATGGCAGCTGTCTCAGCAGTGGTTGGAGCACTCGCATTCGCAGGTACGGGCTTAGCCGTGGTTCCATCGACATACTCAAGGAGATCTTTGTCGCGAAGAATGGCGATGATGCGGCGCTTCCATGGGATATAGTTCCCGTCGTTGAGGTGCTCAATGCGGTACTAGGAAGAGGATGTGTCGGTCATGATGCAGTAGTTCCGAGGTTAGTGATATGTAGTTCCAGATGTAAAAGATGAGAACAGCGCTTGGCTTGTTCAAGTTGTTAAGCACTTGGTAATGCTCTTGAGTGTAATCAGTAAAGGCCGGGGCCCATAACCTGTTGACGCAGGTCGATGTAGGTAGCTTAGACGGACGGGTGAGGTCCGAAACTGATCACACGGGATGTTTGGGTAGCAAGTTAAGTTGTATTCGATGCTGTAGATACGGGACATAGGGCCTTATATACTGAGCTACGTGCTGCGTAAGTACTGCGGAACTATGCTACGGAATGATATAGAATATACGCGAACGAATGAGAAGGCGAATGAATTGCCCTAGTCCGCGCTGCGGATAGCGGGTTGCCCGATGCCCGAACGGGGCCTCGTCCAACACACAGTGATGATCTCAATGGCCGTGGGTGATTCGGATATATCTCCTCCTCAACTCCCCTTAGCTCTGTCTGTCAACTGATTCACACGATACTATCTTCTCTTCCTCCTCCTCCTGCAGTGTGCACAATCTCTTACTGCAGTCACGGTGGAATATTGACAATTTCTGATCACGAACGCTTCGCAGCCTTCGCTCTTAGTCGTGTATGTGTTCAAACAATCTCACACAGACCGCCGCCTACCTGATCCTCGACAGAATGGCTGACCTAATGTCACTTCCGCTACCTGGCCACGTCTTCGACCAACTCGTCTCGTCGAACGATGCGCCTGAGGAGGAATTCGTCACTTCACTGAACGAGTACCAGAGTGTACTCGAGCGGCGGATGCATGAACTCGAAGTGGATGCGGAGCTTCATAGTGGTTTCGTCGACACCCCCACTGGCAACCATGATGATCATGCCAGTCTTCGCCTAGCCCTCCAGAAGACGAAAGCCATTTTGCATCCTGTTCGGCGCGTGCCAGCCGACATCTTGCGAGTCATTTGCTCCCACCTCGTCTTAGCACCTCTGGACGTCATGTCCGCTTCCTTCAACGATAGCCGCCTACCAGACTCCCTTGATCCCATGAGCTCTCTAGACACTCGACACTCTCCGTGGGTCATGTCCCAAGTCTCTCGTTTCTGGAGGGAGTCGATCATAGACGATCCATCGCTGTGGTCGACAATCTCTGTCCAACTGGATTTTGTCCGATCGGTGCCACCCAAGCCGCATAGGGCTGACCAAAGGCAGATATCCCTCCTCCAACTGCAGCTGCAGAGAGCGAAAGCCGCGCCCCTTACCGTGTTTTGCTGGTCACAAGCGAAGCATTTTCGAGATAGGCCCGGGAATGACGTCCTCCCCCATCATCCCATCTTAGCTGTGCTGGCTCCGAAATTGGGCAGCGCACAAAACCTCCATACATACATGCCGCAAGCACCGACACTGAATCTCCTCAAAGGAATCGACACGGATAACAATATGCAGTGGTTGTATTGTCATGTAAGTATTGACACGGATTTTCCTGATTTCATTCCCATTCGCCTACCCGCCCGCGTTTACGATCGGTTGCGCTATGTTGACATTGGTGGCGCTGAAGGCATAGTTGTCCCTGTCTCTAGACAATCGAACCTTGAGCTGCTCCTACCAGAGAGCGTAGTCCGCTACAGAGGTCTGGTCATTGCGGGACCGGATAGCATTCAGACGCTCTCAGGGCTCAGCCAGTTGCAAGAGCTCGCTATCTGCTCCGTTGTCTGGTTAGGCCAGGACGATCAGCATACCAACACCGATGGCCCACCCGTGCATCTCCCCATGCTCCTTCATCTCTTCATGCAGTTGAATATGTATGGGCAGTTATCACCCATTATCCGTAAGCTGCACGCCCCTCGGTTGAGGGATCTTACGATTAATGTGTACCACACCTATCCCGGAGTTGTCGACTGGCCTCCTATTGTCTTGGCGCAGATTGCAAGCGTACATATCAACTTCCAGAGGGCGAGCGCGCTGCTAGAACATAATCTCCAATTCCTCCACTGGGTCCCGAACGTTGAGCTCTTGACCATCAGCGCACCCTCCTTCGGACTCGATCCGATACATGCCATACTGACTGTGCCAGGCATCCTACCCTGTCTCCGATCTTTGCGCCTTCTTGGACACTTCCCGACACCAGACGAGGTCAACAGCGTAATCAATTTGATTGTTAGCAGGAGAGAGGGTAGAAGTGCTTCGGTTTTGCGTTCTGTCACATTGTCGCAGGCCCTTGTAGCAGACGACACTCACAGAAGGATGTTGGATCAAATGATAACGGAAGGTTTGGAGATATTGTACGACGGGAAGGACAATGTGAAATACTGGGAATTTATGCGTTGACTGTATGTACATACTTGTGTATCAATCGTTGTCCTGTTCTAGGAAATGACGGTGGCACATGAGAAAGATCAAGCACCTTGGCGCCACTGCGGTCTCATGTCCATTCGCCCTGAATATGATGCGATGGATTGCGCCGTTCCTCGGCAAGCAAGTCATTAGATTAGCAACTAAGTATCGCATGAGCTCGAGGATGCAAAGTGGGAACACGAAGGGTCAGATACGACACTCACATGTATGTATCTTGCCAGTAAGACCAAATTCCGGGCACATACTGAGCAGCCCCTGCATAAGGTCTCCTGTTACGCGGGTGTCTCTCGCAACGAACCACGGTTATGAACCCATATGATCCATCCTGCAGCTTTTCGAGTGTGCTTTCCCAAATATAGCACCGGACTTTGGCTGCAGTAAGAAGCGTATGAGACCGATAACCTTGTAGTATGTTAACAAAAGCGATCGCAGGGAGGACCGAATCCTTGAGTGACTCGGGGACTCCGACATCGAGCTCGATTTTCGAGAGGTCCGGCCACGATGGAAGAAGATTGAGAAACGCTTGCTTCGAGAGAAATGAGTATGTAACGTACGTCTAAAAGGGATCGTACGAACCAAAACAGGTTCCACATCTCCATGAACAGATAGTAGAAGTTTGGACAATCGAGAAAAGTGAGCAAGTGGTAGTATGTCCTCAGCATCCGCGAACCATAGGTCCTTGACGTCAATGACAGACATGGTATCCGTGTGTGTTGCGAGACTCTGGAAGACCGGCCAGCACATTCCCCTGGTATGCAAGTTTTGAAGGATGTCGTCTCTGGGCCTCCTCACAAGACCTGCTCCTTCGTAATCCAGGGAAAGTGTTTTGAGGCCGGAGTACGACTCAAGGTAGGCAATGAATGCGGGATCGTTGGTGGTATAGATCATCTTGATACACTCCAGTTGTACCTGCGCGGAAGCGAGCGTCTGCCACAGATCCGGTGGTAAGACGTGATCAGCGCTAATTGCGCGAAGCGGCATCCCTCGCCATTGAGGAGCATTGAGCAGCTCCCCAGACCAGACAGGATGGAGCTCCATTGAGTAAACTTGGAGCTCAATATGTGCAAGCGAGTCCCGACTGCGAGCGGCCAAAGGAAACAACAGTCTGGCATCGACTTCTCGTAGCCTCAATACCAGGCGAGTCAGGCCATTGAAGCAGAATAATGGGACGTCATTCTCTCCGATGCAAGCATAATTAATAGCGAGTGCTCGGATGGAAGGTGTGGACGTCAAACATCGTAATATTTGCCTGTTTATTTCATTGAGGGGGGTATAGAAATTTCTCAATCTACATGCACGGTCAGGTCAAGACGGCAACTGGGGTAGACACAAGAGACTAACTTGATGCTATACAAGGCGGTGAGATGGGGGAGGGCTTTCCCAAGGGCCACTCGGACGCGTCCAACAGATGACCACGAATCTAAAAGGTCGCGCCATAAGACGCGTCTCCGCGACACAAAGCGATCGTCACGGTAGGCCCCGATGATAGACAAACACTTGATGTATCTTCCGATGTCGGTCTTCGCCGCGCGTATATTGGAGAAGAGAGAGAGAATTGACGAGGGGCGGTTGGGTGTACGCAGATCTATAGTGATCTGGCAGAAAAGTCCAGCATTGATAGACTGGGTTCTAGAAAAGGATTTGCAGACCAAGCGGAGACGTTGTAGATGGTTCTTGGCAAGCTGGAAATATTCCGTAAGTTTTCGACCATGTTTGGGCTCGCGTGAAACTTGCGTTGCCGAAGATCTCTTCCTTCAGTTCCTCAGGAATAGAGAGAAGCGAGACAGAGTGCATCGGCGCTGTGATGCGTTTGACGTGGTCAGAGGACAAGGTTCAGTTACTTACACCGCATTGGCAATGCGTCTGTTTCGTATACGTAAGCAGCAACGTCCATAGCGTACCATAAGTACGTTCCTGACGCGGCCTACAATAATGCACATCGATCATTCAATATTACCCTCAGAATGTCTCAGAGAGTCTAGAGCAGCCCAACTAGTACACAGTAAGTGGCCACTGTGGTTCTGTCGAATCAATTGGCTCTGTTTGACTACGTGTGGTACTAGAGATGATTACTACCAAAAAATTTGTCCTACAACCTATCGAACCAATCAGCAATCACTTTGACATCACAGTCGTACTCGACACAAAGTCCATCCTTCACGAGCTTTTCCCATATGCGAGTGTTAGCATCATCCAAGTCGAGGGAGCCGACCAAGAGGGATATGAAGTCCAGTCTGTTCATACCTTTCAACCCTTCTCTTCGGCTCGCCACCATGCCCACAATCTCAACGCTGAGCTCCCTTGTGATGACGGAGACACCGACAAGCTTCAGCATTCGAAGCATTGGAAGGACTCTGTTCCGAAGGGATACCCCATACGCTTCTGGCCTCATGAGTGAGACGAATTGAGCAGTTAGGTCCTTGACTTGGATTGTCAACTCCTCCACGATGGGGAAATTGATTAGAAACTGAGCATTGCACTCGGGTGTCTCATCCCAGGTCATTCTCACGTTGTCACTGCTGCACGACAACTCGAGGGTCTTTACCGAGCGAAGTGCCCGGCGGGACATCTCCTTCCAGAGTTTGATGTGGGACTGAGCTACAATCGTAAGAGTGGACAGTCGAGGGGCTTGGAGGCAGGAAAGGATCCGTGGAAGACTAGCGTTCATATCGATGTCAATGGACAGTCTCTGCAGAAGGGGCAGGATAATGACATCAAGGACTGGGTGAGCCGCCGTATCCTCGTCCCAGTTTGCTGCATGAAGAGCAACATCCTGTAGCTGGGCAACGCCTTGCAAGGTAAGAAGATCTGCAAGCTCGGCGACGATGAGGCCGTGATACACGATAAGACCCTTTGGTACGATGAGACGTTGATTCATAGCCGGGTTTCCACCGACTCCGCCACCCAGATCCACGCGTTCCAGCCAGCACATCGAACGAGAGTAATCGAAGGCCTGTCGCGGTGCATCCAGGTCCGTATTATGGCTCTCCAAGCTCAGTTTCAGCCAGCGAACGCCCATTGTACTGCCGAGATCAACGAGACGTCGTGACACATCGAGTGGCAGATCCAAGCGCAGGTTGCGGGTACGGTGTAGATGGGAGCATAACACGTATAGAGCGGGGTGGTTGGCGGGAACGACGGGCGTACGATGGCTTTCATATTGTTGACTCCAGCATAGTACTGTCAGTGGATAACAGCCCGAACGCTGGAGGAAAAGTTGCAACAGGAAACACTGATGATCTACATGCAGGTTGGCAGGTGCACTTGTTGGCACACGTAGATCAATAGATATCCTGGACCACAGTTCCGGAGAGGACGTGATCGTGTCTCTGAATAGGCGGCAGACTTGGGACATGACCAAGAGGGGATTGTCGGTACGGAGCGAGTTCTCGACAGATGCATTGAGTGGGCCCTTACGCGAATATGAGCATAAATTGGCGGACATGATCTCGTCGACGGAGGGGACGAGGAGTGTGCAGAGAATGCGTAAAACGTCCGGGGGCATCCTACGTATGGGATTTAGGACGGTTCGGGCCCTAGCGAGCTTGGCGCTGAGAATCTCATGTCGACGCGAACATGACTGAATGATTGCATCCAGCGACGTGACCGCCATCTCTAGGTTCTCTCTATAATCTCGAAGTTTGTCGGATCTTCGAGCACCTCGTTCGAGTCGAGGAGTCGGGTGAACAGACGGATATCTATGAAGAAAGACGCGTCGAACTGCGCCACATCCAATTCGGGAATACTACTGAGGGCGTTGCAGGACGTTAGAAATGTTCAGATCTTCGTGAGCCTACATACGGTAGTGGCTGAGGTTGTACGGGAGTGAATAGAAGGGAGGGACCCATCCACTCTGCGAAACAGAGAGACCGCATTGCTGACCAACTGGAGTTCCTTTATCAGTTCGAGCTGTTCCTCTCAGATTAGCTTTCCAGACGTTCTAGTATGGAGATACAGTGCGGCTCACCGAGAGCGATGGAAAAAGCCAGTGGAAGGAAGGACGCAAAGACTACAAAATGAACTTCAACGTGACGGTTGGAAAGAAGCCTTCGACGCCACACGAGGCCATATACACCATATACTTTTACGTACTGGCCTCCTCCCTGTCAAAACGGAAGAAGATACAATATTAGCGTTGAGAAGCATGTCGGTCCGCGTCCGACAATGCTTGCTGACTTGCATGCGGCCAGCCACTCGAGGTCCGAGGAGGCTTGCATTACATTGTGGATACAATAGCTTCAACTTCAAACACACTTCCTGTCAAGGGGTAAGCTATCTCGAGTTCCAGAATAAGATTGAGACTGTAGCGCACCTTAATTGACATTCAAACCAAATCCTGAGCGTTCGCCTGATTGCCACCCAGAGGACCATATTTGTTTGGTCAGCACGCAACACAGAAGCAAAGACTGCGTAACTATAACTCTATACACATACTGTTACGAATGGATCAAATTTTACGGAATTTGATTTATTCGTCTTTTCCAAGCAGGCCTCCGCCAAGTTAACAGCCTGCTACAAACCCATTAGGAAGGTATGATGTCATTGACGCTTGTACCTCTACTGTGATTAACCATCCATTCCTCCGTCTCACTCGCTTCCCTCTCCGTGTAACTTGCATGCTGTCATTGACGAGTCCGTCGCCTACTGTCGTTGTTGACGCACTAGAGCCGCGGCAACTCGGATCGAGATCCGAATCCGTCTTTGGATTCATTTCTCTTCCTCGGACTACCACCAGCTGACCAATCCAACCTCAGACACCTGCCTCCTCGCGCCTGGCGACGTTGCCGCTTGCGTCGACCGTCTTCACGGCTACCAGCAGCCGTGGCCCGTGAATGACATTGCAATGCGAACCTGTGCGTAAGCTGTCAATCCGACGATACAGCCAGCTGTGTAAGCCCCGCCAACGTGGGCATTTGTTCCTCAAAGATCTCAATTGGGCTCAAAGAGCACGCCAGCTGTCTACATTGGCGTAAGTCCTTGCAAGAGGCAGTCAACATCGGCTCTGGACCATGGAGGCCCCGACGACGAGCTGTCAAAACAACGACGGCAACAACACTATCCTCCTCCACCACCATCATGGCCATCGAACTTGTTCCACCATGTCTGCACTCGATCCCTCACCCAACCATCTCAGCTTGAGTCGCACACGCTGAGGAACCATGTCTTCATTGCCGCCTTCTCGACTACTACCGCCAGCGCGCGGCTGGCGGGGCTGGTGTGATTATCTAGGAGGGAATTTCATCATTGTTTAGCAGGGGTACGCATCTTATGTAGCCTGCCGGTCTATTTCTGCTCATGACTTCCAGGACGAAATGACAGAACATGCCAAATTTGTAGTCACAAGAGCATATTCGCAGTTGGGAAAAGGTGAGTGACACAGTATACGCCAAGGGAGGAAGGATCTTCGCACAGGTGCATTGCCGCCCTTCCTTCTCATCTCAGCTATTCACCAGCGGCCAGCTATGGCAGGCACCTTGGATGTGTCAGTCATCCCGACGCGTCTGAACAGATCAGAGCTGGTATCATGGGTATTCTCCTTTTTTGCGTCCTGGCCCGCTTCTGATGTGCTAGTTACCTAGCCAGTCTATGCGCCCTCCGCTATCTCTGCTCGTGGCGGAAAGTTTGAAGTCCTTCCTGGCAAGCCAGGTTATGTCACTCTTACTGCTATCGACAATCCCGCCATGCTCTTACCGGCCTGGAGAACCACCGCAGAGAACGCCATAGCAGTTGGGTTCGATGGTGTCGAACCTTTTTTCTACTTCTCGCGTTATACACTTGGCCTTGTGGCCGATCAATATGCTCATAGCTCATAGTGCCAACGGCTACCTCTTGCATCAATCCCTGGACAACACGTCAAATAAGCATGCGGACAAATGGGGTGGAAGCGTAGAGAATCGAACTTGGTTTCCCTTTGAGCTCGAGATCCTGACTGACGTATGAGGCTCGGATCGCGTTGGAATCAAGATGAAGCCTACAGGCGGATACAACGACGTTGGGTGCGACCCTCCGCTACCTTCATTACCCGCAATCTAATCAGTGGCTTGATGAATAGGGCGACTTTGGAGGAGACGATCGAGACGTTCAGTCACCTAATCAACGAGGCTGATAAGATGAAGCTTGCGTACATCTGCTCCATCTGATACGCTGAGGCTACAGATCTGTCATTGACGTTACATTGTTCTTCACCTCATTGGTATCATTCTTCTCTGACGGCAGGGTTCAGCGGTCCTGAGGCGGTGGAGGCCGTTTGATTCGAAGACGTCCTGGCTCCGATGTCTTTTCTGGTTGGCAGAAAAGACGCCGCAACGGAATCGGACTCACAGCAGCCTCATGATCCCGAGAACGAGAGCCAATTCGATCTAACGTGGACTTGTGTGATATATGTATGTGTATCTGGAATTGAGACAGGAAGCAAAGGGTACCCCGGCAACTATCTGGTTCCGAAACCGGCTCAACCGTCACTCTCTATTCTATGCTTCTAATGCTATGTACGTTAGGACGGCTGGGCTAAACTGCTCTTGTGCTCGCAAGTCTGAATATATTTGTCAATGGAAGAAGTCTGTAAATGGAGTACCGCTCGCCACGAGCGGCAGAATCTTTGCTCAGATGTGCCCCAGTAGTCCTTCTCATCTCTCACGCGCCTGTTGAGAGAAATATACATGAGTAGCGAACCCAGAGACAAGGTATGAGGCCTGAGGGGTTGAACCACAATACGGCTGGAGGTCATCGGCAATGATAACCCAGTTGGTCATCATATCTTTGTTTTTGTAGAGTGTTGTCCTAGGTGCATTCCATGTTTCCGTACTCCTTGTGGCAAGGCGTGGCCGAGTTGCTTGTGGACCCTTTGCGAGACGGAGCTACACGGGATGGTGCGCTCTACGCCGATGGAGCACACCTCACTGATTTCAAAGAGGTTCAGGAGCTGCTCTACAAGATGTAACGACCGGTCATACCACCAAAGCTTGTGTATCTGCATGATTGGCACAAGCAAAACTTGGTCCTCTTCCATAATCGGGGTGTGCTTCACAGTGTGATTGGCGCGTTCGCGAAGGAGCACGTCCGCCCGCTTCCAACGATGAAGCCTCTGGACCGATGCCAGAAGATCTGACGAACTGGGCGTAAGATGCAAAAGCTGTATAACTACGAGCAAATGCTGATGGCAATCACTTGCTTCGGCGGCTTGGCGAGAGAGCACTGCTGGGACAGCCGTCCATGCGACACAACTGCCGTGCGCGTCGGCTCGCAAGTTGGTAGCGCGGCGAGCCACTCCACGACGGGCGCCACCCAACTAGCCAAGTCCCCATTCAACGCTTATGGCCGATATGCTGCAGAATATCTGGTTGGAATGCCATGCCCCAGTCCAAGAGTGGCGACAAGAAGAAATGGAGGGAATCGGCCAAGAGAAAGACGACTCGTGAGTGGTCGGGGACATGGCGTGTATGCCAACGAGCGGTTCAAGCACTACAATAGCAGTGCAGTGGTGTACTTTCTCCCACAACTTCCACCATAGTCGGGTGTAGGCATACATGAAATTCCAGTGAGCGGAGATGGGGTAGGCTCATGATGAGGCAAAGAAACGGCTGCACGTTGATACTTGGACGGCTTGACATTGTGAATCGAAGTACGAGATCGATGATACGAAGCGCTCGAGAAGGTTCTGGCCGAGATACTAAACATGGAGCACCGTGGAGTGCATCTATGAGAAAGTCCTCGATCCAGATCACGTCCTCGGATTGACCTCGCCCGAGGCCAAAGGCCAGGAAAGTGCAAAGGTCATGAAGGACCTGGAGAATCTCTGCCGCGCTGAGAAGGCTGGCGTCAGTGTCGTGAAAGCCACCATCAAATGGACCCGGAGATGCGCGACCTAATCGACAAAGGTGTCCAGGCATGGAAGGACGACCGCAATGGTGTACAGATGTAGGATCGAACGGAATGAGGTCGTTTGCATGTGAATGGGACATCAGGGATATCCTCTCTCCACACAATCTTAGTCTACAGACTCAAGCGGGCACAACAAAAGTGCCGCAGGGAGGACCGTGATGCCGTGGGGGACGTGGCCGTGGTACCGTTGTCAGTGCCGTGGTTGAGCTCAAGTGCCGTGGCCGTGAGTGATCGATCAACCGCGCGGGACCCTGGTGCCGTCTGGTGCCGTGGTCAACGCGTCCATAACATTGTGACCCAGTTGTGACTGGCGAGTGTAATTGAGTGTTTTAGTAGAGCATTATAGCAGAGGATTGGGATTGAAAATGCTGCCCAGAGGACTATCATCTATCGCTTGATAGGTGGCCAAGCTGCCCAGCAGGCATTCATACCACGGCAGATAGCTCATACTTATTCCGTCTACCTTCCACAACAACCTCACATCCACCTCTTCGACTCAGTTCTTAGACGTCAATCTCGAGCTAGTCAAACAAAAGGACTACGAAGCTCGTAGGATCATCCAGCCCCAACTAGCCACACCAATGACACCTCCATGGCCATTGGCTACCAGGAGGTCCCGTTTCCAGAGAGCTGAACGCACCCTTGAACCATCCCATCTTAAACTCACCTATGCTATCCGTCGCTGTCCGTTTCCAGTGCAGGTGTGGTGGTGAGGGTGACGGTGATCATGCCAAGCTCGAAGAAACTGTTCTCGAATGTGAAACACACATGTAAGTTTGTCGTGCTACGGCACCACTGACAAGGATTAATGTCTAGACGGCCCGCACATGCTTTCGAGCTCCGGGCTGGGAGTGTCCGAGACTGTGCTGGAATGACTGCGCTTTCTTAAATCTCCTTTGACAAACGGTACTGTATATGACGAGCAACGCTGCAGAGGCCCTACATGTCCTAGGCTGTACGTCACCAATGCAGGTCACACGGAGCGAGGGGATTGACAGGGAGCACCGCCTCTCCACGTGTCTCCCAGGCCTCTTCGTTCCGCACCTCCATGTCATCGTCGACATTCCGGCGCTGCCCGCTCCTTGATTCCGCTCAAGGCATGGAGCCAGTGCGGTGTTGGTTTCCCCACCCACCATCCCTTTTGTCTTTTTTAGGGGAGGATCGGGGCTCTGCTGTTGATGTTGAGGGTAGATGCTTTGGGTGCAGTATTAGTTCACTTTCATTTGTTGTTGTAGTGCTATTTGTAGCGCACCGTGTACTGTAGGTACACAGGGAGTCACGGGCTTGTGCTCGCTCCCCTCGCGCCTCTCTCGGCGCGGGTGCTGCATGGCTGGTGTCGCGGCCAAGACACCAGCCATTTCGCCAAATCACATCTATGCTTATCTGCAGAGAACAGACGCGACCAAGCAATCCGCCATTGCTTAACGTACAAAGATCTTAACGCCCTTGGAAACACCCCAGATGCGCAGCATCATGCGCTGACCGCGTTCAAGGCCGTACTAGATCTGCAGTGGGTGCGACTCGGATGTAACTGTGACTGGTAACAACCTCTCCGCATTAACGTCCTGGGGGGCTGGCCAGAGCTGGGCCAGGAGGTCACTAGTTGCATTCTTGCTTATATGCAACCCGCCGCCTCCACCTCCTCTTTCAAGCCAGGCTCCAGCAACCTTTTCGACTTTGTGAATTCAAGTGTCCCTTGCCGCCTGGTACTAAACATCAAGTACTTCACTATTTCTGCTTACTGCATGGACACGGGCTTGAGTTTGATCGACCTAGAAGTAGTAAACATGTATCCACCAATACGACAGTTGGTCAATCCCCTTCTCCTGACATTCGTACCCCGGCGCCGTGACGCCCCTTTTCTCACGTTACACATTAGTGATCTTACACCTTACCTACTCCTAATTATTCGATACCCGATAACGACGTCCTCGAGGTCCGGTTCATGCTGCGCTGAGCGTTCTGCGTCTTATGGCTCAAGCTCCTGCGCACACTTGTCCGGCTGCTTGGCCGCGACGAGCCAGACGAGTGGGACGACGCGGAAGAAGCACGACGGTGGCGCTGCAGCCGGGTAGGATCGACGTCTTCGATGTTTGCCGTGCGGGCGAAGAGGGATAGTACTGCGAGACGAGAGTTGGACAAGTGTTAGGAAGGGAAGGGAAGGGAAGGAGGCGTACTGTCGACTATGGATACAATCCCTGTCAGATTTCCGTGAGATACTAATGCAGGACCTGGGTCTTCGTTGGTTACGAAGAGGCGGTGGGCATTGGCTTGGTGGGAGTGAGTGTTGCGAATAGAAACTCGACAGGAAACGTACTCGCCAAGAGCTTCTGTATCGTGTATGACAGTGCGCTGCTTGATAAGACGGAATAGACTACGTAGTAAGTAAGTATCAGCATCGAGGTCGTCTTTGAAGAAGATGTGTGAAACCTGGGTATCTTTCGGCACCATCGGTAGAGCCATACGGTGCCTAAACAGTAGTTAGACGAGTTGAAACAACTGAGCGACCAGTACTACCTTGATGTGCGTAATGAATTGGTGGAGAGGTGCTGACAAGATCTGATTGCTCTCAGATGGAACAACAATCTGAATGATGGTTCAGGTGAAGACTTGAGCCCGGCTGTAGGAACTCGCACCTTGCCTATATCTGTGACGCTGACTGCGCTGAGAAGCACCTCGGTCTCCTCATCGACGACAGCAACACTACTGACACCCTCCTCGGACATGAGCTTCATCGCATCGAGAACTGTGGCTTTGGATGTAGCTGCGATGACTGAGTCATTCAAGTGCAGAGAAGGCAGGCCCATAGAGTCCAGGGGATTGGAGAGATAGTTCTGCAGCGAGGGCGATGTCGAGGCATACGAGGAGAACCAAGCGAGCAATCGATGATCCGAGACCATGCCCAGGTATTGTCTGGACGGGGGCGGGCCATGTATGAGAACGCGGTGCGACCCTCTGGAGAAGTGTTCCAGCAAGGAGATCACGGTGGATTCGTATGGTAACGTTACGAGGCGGTTCTTCTCCGAGAGATCTGTAAAGCGCTGAGAGGCTGACAGACAGCAAGCAATTGTGGTGCACGCACTGCTGACGAGCTGCACAGGTACACGCCCCGCTCTTGCCGCAGTCACAATCGCGTCGACGCGCCTATTCTCTCGCAAATCATCCGGAGTGAAAGTGTGGCGAGTTGCAGCGAGAGTAAGAAAGGCGTTCACGTCCGAAAACTAGCATAGGTAACATCAGGACAGGTGGCGCAGACGGCAGAAGCAGCAGGCAAACATCGAAGAGTCCAGAAACATGCTCGTCGTCGCGCATCACTGTAAGACATGGCGTGTCCTCGGAGAGCAGGATGTCGCAGGCATCCTCGACGCTCGTTTGCTCGTCGATCTTGACGATGCGGGCGTCAATTACATCTGTCCGGCAGCGTACTCAGCGGCCGTTGTAAGCCACATGATAGGTGACCGACGGACCTCGAGCGGGAATACTCTGCCAATATCGAGTCCATTCATCTGCGTCGGCGGCAGGCGGGACGACAGTCGGCTGCTTCTCGTAGGTCAACGACTCGGACATGCGTCGGGTGTGAGCAGCCATGGCGGTCAATGTCGGGCGTGTGTGCTGGCAATCATGCCAAAGCTGAAGATGGTGGTGCAGACCAAAGCGTGGATGTTCGTGATTCACGCGCGCTCACGAATGCGGAAATCGGGATTACCTATTCCGGCTGAGTGGGTAGGTTTCAATCGGCCGTCCAAAACGAGTTGCCTCCCGACGTGCATGATCTCATAGCCGCCGTCGCAACATGACCTCCGCGCCGACACGGCCCATAGAGGTGCCCCCATACCAGCTGCAGACCCTCATCTCAACGCCGGATATCTCTGGTCATTCCCTTTGCTCCTCCTCGCCGCGTTGGTGTTGAAATCGTGCCAGGACTTCCCACACAACAGATACGATGTGCTCAGGCCCTAGGCTCCGAAATATATGTTGGTTTTGCCAATGGAGAGCTTATACGATTTGCTTTGCAGGCTGACGATCCGAACAAGGCTCGTTTCTCTATAATATCTGTTACCAACTCATAACACCTTTCAGTTGGAGTCGTACACTGTCTTATCCAGGCAGTCTGTGCCAAATGACAAGAGTGTCGACGAGATTGTGCTCGTGCCCAGTCTACAGCGGGTATTCATTCTGAGTGACAACCAGGTTCACTTCTACACACTACCGTCTTTAGACCCAGTCAACATCAAACCGATTCGACACATTGTTGCGTTGGCCGTTGACCAACAGCATCTCCAGCGTCATCCTCCCACCAACGGATCTCCTTTTGAGCCTGTGCACTTCTGCGCCATCAAGCGCACCGCTATCGGAATGTACTCGATACGCGGTGACCGTCTCTTGTTCATGAAGGTGGATTGCATCGTTCGTGCATGACCTTCCCTTACTTCCCTTCCCAGGAAATACCTCTTCCCTCCGGCGCTACACTCGCCAGACGTTCCGGATTCACCCTCTGCGTCGCCAACAGAACAGAGTATCAGATGATCGACCTCGAGAACGCGTCCGCCTTCGACGTAATACCCATCTCTCAGGCTATGGACCCCGTCCCGTTCATCGTCAATCCCTTCATCACCGTCATCGATCGCAGCGAATTTCTCATACTCTCCTACACCGGCGCGAGCACCATGGGTCTCTTCATCACATCCAACGGAGACCCCGTACGCGGCACGCTCGAATGGGGACAGCATCCGAAATCTCTGAGCTTTGACTATCCGTACATCACCGCGCTGCTCCCGAACGGCACTATCGAGGCTCACAGCGTCGAAACCCAGACCATCGCGCAGGTCATATCCGCACCACCAGACGCAGAGTCTGACCAGAGAAAGAGACTGGTTGCTTCACTACACGGTTATCTGGTTCCGTCGACGGAACGATCGTCAAAGATGAAAATGGTTCCGGTCAAGCTTTTACGTGGACCCGATGTTTCCTCGATTAGCACGCAATAAATGGGTTTAGACACATACAACCTGGATGGTCGTCTGCTAGAATTCCATCACATCAGCCAAAAAGAGTCAGTCAGCAGCTTCTGATTTCCTTCCATATTCGGTTAATAGGCGCTAGGTCCGTCTAGATTGCATCGATATAGGTCGCAACCTTGGACCTTCACCCCCGCAAGCCCCCGCAGAGCAGTCAACCAACTCGAGCACAGTGATTTGTGCGTCATCGATTGACGTGCCCGCCACCTCATTCTTGGCAAGAAGCTCCAGGCTCTGCAAACGTCTACCTAGGCAGTCATCATGGTCACGATCACTGGATCAAGTTATGGCGGTTTGAATTTCGAAAGTTGAAACAACCATTGTGCAAACCCTTACAAGGCCCAGACGCATTTGCATATTTTCTAACAATCACACAATTCTGTCGATGTCTTATCCATCAATCACAGAACGCGACGCAAATCCGAGTGGCGTGCTCCGGGCGTGATGATAACGCCATTTCCAACCTTTATCGCGGTCCGCCAGCTCCTATAGTTATATAGACGCGTGCGACCGATCCTTCCCTGTACCTTTCCTTTACTCACCTCCTCTGCGAAACAATATGGGCCAAGCTCCTCCCGCCGCATCCGGGTCGTCCACTCAGCCTATCAACATCATCGGATCCCTCGAGTCCTACCCGCACTACGACTCAACGCCTCATATCGGCACATGCTTCTCGTCTGAGGAGACACAAATATCTTCCTTTCTTGACGACGATGCACAAATCAAGGACCTCGCGACGCTCGTCAGCCACCGCGGCGTCGTGTTCTTCACCAACCAGGACCTCAACATCCACCAGCAAAAGATCCTCGGCCAGAAGCTTGGGACACTCTCAGGGAATCCTGAAGATAGCCACTTGCACATCCATCCCATCTCTGAGGACGTTCCTGAGCTGGGGAAGGATGTCAGCGTTATTTCCAGTATGGGGTACGCGCATAGTGTCGGTCGTGACTGGACCAACTTGCTGACTGTGCTTGCGTAGTGGTATTGCACGTGCTGGAACGGAACAGAGCTCAAGGGCAAGCAAGGGCTGGCACGCGGACATCACTTTCGAACGCGTCCCCTCAGACTATGCTGTATGTTCTTGTCTACTTCGACTGATATCTCCCATCTGATAACCCATTGCTAGATCCTGAAAATGCACACGCTTCCGAAAGTCGGCGGTGATACCTTGGTATGTTCTTCTTCTTCTGCGCAATTGACTGGATGCTCACTGCGTACGTAGTGGGCCAGGTACATATCACTATCTGATCTTCCTCGAGATAAGATACTCAACAACTTGCTTCTAGTGGGTACGAAGCATACGACAGACTTTCTCCCGCATACCAGCGCTTCCTGGAAGGTTTGACTGCTGTCCACAACGCCGACTTCTTCGTTGAGGTATGTAGAGTCCGTGATCTCGTCATTCAAACACTCATCGTGGCGTTTCAGTACGCTCGCCAACACAACCTTCCCATCCAAGATCCCCGCGGCTCCCCAGATAACTATGGCTCGGATTTGACCGCTGTACAGTGAGTCCGGCCTGTTTCACTACCGGCCTCGACTCAAAACGTTTCTAGTCCTGTCATCCGTACGAACCCTGTAACTGGGTTCAAATGCCTCTTTGTGAACAAGACGTATGTCGTGGCCTGCCCAGTTTTGCAAGATTATTGACAGTACTCAAGGTTCACAAAACGAATTGTGGAGCTGACGAAAGACGAGTCGGACGACGTGCTTGAATATCTTTCACGTCATATTTCGGAAAACCACGACCTTCAGGTACTTCATTCTCCAATCTACCAGCGTTCTGAACTCATCCACGTCTGTCTCTAGGTCCGCTTCCGATGGGGCAAGAACGACTTGGCCATCTGGGATAACAGGAGCGCCTATCACACTGCTACGTATGTCACTCATCCATCTCCCTATGCCTTTGTGTTCTAACGACCATACTGCAGGAACGACTATGGAAACGCTCTACGCCAAGGCAACAGAATTGTCAGTCTCGGCGAACGACCATTCTTCGACCCGCAGAGCAGGAGTAGGAGAGAAGCATTGGGAATTATTGACTAAAATCCGAACATGTCGAGCCGTAAGAGTCTTCCTCGCATTTTCTCGGATTCTGGAACATCGTCCCATATGTACAATACTTCACTCGGAAATAAGGAAGGCCACGCTGCCTACATCTTCGAAGAGAACCTGTCCATTGTTGACTATTCCTCCACTATCCAAAACTTGCGTGATCATGGCCTGCGAGTTCACTCCGAAGTCGTCCAATTGAAGAGTGACATTCAAATAATTCGTGTTCGCTGCGAGCACCAGCGTCTGTCCGTCAACTGACCAGATCGCTGCATCAACTGGTCCTATCATGGTCTGCCTCCATACCCTTCGTGGGTCAACGATTAAATGTTCGACTTTGAAAAGTGCAAGTGCCAGCGCAGATGCGGACGCTTTGATATCTGGTGCTGTTGGGTCGTCCCATGAGACAATGCCTATCGAGAAGAAAGTAAGGAGAGGCGCTTGGAATCAAGCGGAGAACCAACCCAGGGCGCCATGGTTCACTCCCAAGATACTCTGAACAACCCATTCCTTGCCTGTGGGATACCGCTTCCAATACGACTCGTCTCCAAAAGCCTGTGGCACAGTCCACACAGCCTGCCACGCGCCCCGCACCCACCCATCCACCCAGATCCTGTCAGCAAACTCGTCCATCCGTCTCCCGATGTCCTCAAAATTCCCAACGCAATTGTCGCACCCGCAGTCCCCGTAGTCTGGGGTACATGGAGTGTTCCAGACCGCCGACCAGGTTACGTTGTTTCCTATCATGTACGTGTCCTGCATGGTGATCTCTGCGCCGCTCGCGTACTCCGTGAAGTGATAGTTTTCGCAATTGAGAACCAGAGAGACGGGGTGATATGGGTCGATGGAGTGTATGAGGTCGTATGCGTTGGACGTAGCGTTCATTGGGTCAGAGGTGCCGTCTGGCTCGTCGGCGGTGTACCAGAGGAGGAGATTAGGCCGCGACTTTATGCGGTTGACTTCCTCAGTGACAGCGGTGTTGTTCGTGTATGTCCTGAGAGAATGAGCCGAAATAGAACAAGAAGAAAAGACACGAACCATCGCATATCATACATGAGATATAGGCCGACCCGTTCCATTTCATCCAAAACTTCACCGAGTGCTGTCAGATCATCGAATGGTGGTATCGGATGGACCTGTCCAGCTCATCAGACATGTTCCAGGTGGTCATGTATGTTTTAATTTTTACCACTGTGAAGCTTTGACAAAAAGATCAGTGAAGCTCAGGTTGAGAAAGACGAAGTTTCGACCTACCCTTGACTCTTCAAATCTTCCAAGATGCTCGAGTTCGTCAAGTAGCTGTCGAACTGCGTATAGAAGCCCACGGGAAATACATACTCCCAGGCATTATCTTTCGAGACCATCAATGCGCCCGTGCGCATGTCCATCTTGGTAACTCCGCCGATGTCCTCCGGTACTTGGGGAAGAAAGGATAGCTCGCCCGTCGCTTCGAATCCTCCCTCTGCGGTGCAGGTGAAGCCATACGGTTCGGTACTCGGCTTTAGTCCAGCTGACTCCAGACTAAACTTCAGCGGAAACTTCGTCGCGTTCAATGGTACTAGTCCATGGGTCAGAACGCGCCCAGTGTCCAAGGTAATCGTCACGTTCAGCGGAGAAGGTTGGCTCAACGAAATAGCCTTTGCGCCAACAACCTCGCGAAATGTAATGAATGTATCCACGAGAATAGACACAGCGTCGGAGCTGTTGTTAATATCCTCTGGTAGATATGGCTTCGTCGCTGGACCACATCGGAGTGCGAGGAGTGGTGTTGAGGAAATCACAGGTTCAAAGAATTGCCCTCCTAAGTAGAGAAGATGAGAACACAGATCTCGAATGACGACGTTGTTGTTACCGGGCGGTACAATCGGTGAGCTGCTCATGTAGTTCTTGCCGCACCTGAAAGTACTTCAGTCGAAGTCCTGTTCTTGGTAAAAGATTGCATACCACGTCTGTGCAGATACAGCGTGAATTAGCGCAGCCGCTGATATCATATTGAGGATCATGATAGCTGTAGGCAAGTATACGATATGCTTCTGCAGCAGATGACCATCCATATGCATTCGCTCCGCGAAGATGATATCTGACTATTTGAGTAGAGATTTCCCACGTCGGATGGAGCATAGCGCGCAACACCGATGTTATACTGCCAGCCGCCTTAACGCAGAGAAGGGGTCGGGTGCCGCGATGTATGCTTCTTGGTTCGACAAGACCCTATATTTGACTATTCGTCGTACTATGATTTGAAAACAATGAAAGTTCCTCTCACATTTCCTGCGACTCGTCAAAAGGTCTGGTTCGAGCTGCAAAACTGGTCTATTTGTAAGAGAGAGCAAGGAATGGGAATGGTGGACGTGAACGTCAAGATGAAGCTGAGATGAAGGGCCGTCGAAGGCTATATAGAGTCGGCCCGATATCCGATGACCATCAAAATATTTCTCTGCCCACACTCCCTTCCCCCTACCATCATGACACTAACGGCCACGCCGCGGTCTCACGAAAACGACGTGGCATTGGGGCTAGGAGTGCCGCCATTTACGCCCCATGCCATCTCTGTTTCCCTTCCGACATGGCGGGACAATGTCGGATACGAAGAGGGCGAGAAACGAGTCATTAACGCAATGGTATCGGGATATCCGCGATTTTTTGTCCATCTCAGCATCAGAAAGGTCAGCGGCAACTACTGGGAGATATTGGTTCTATTCTCACACCAACAGTAGCTCGCTTCAATATGCGAACAGAAATTTGGCGTTCCGGGCGAATCATGCATGCTTTTCCCGACCCAGAAGATCGCAGAGGAATGTCGCTCGTTCGTGCAGCGCAGATCTGCTCTAGAAGGCGCCGCTATCAACGCGCGTCTCATCCAATTCTTGATGACCCCGGAGGACAACGCCCCTGCAGAGCTTGAAGGCGCATCTGCCAATCTACACATTGTTCTCTTCCCCTCTGCTGCCGGTGGCTTGGCAAAGCAATTCTGGCAACACACAGGATTGGGGATCTCCAGCCGTCTGGCCGAATACTGCCTTGCCATGCTGCCCAACCCCCAAGAACTTCCCTCTACGCCTACCCTCAAAAAAGCGCCTCATAAACACTATGCCGCCAAGGGTTTCACTAAGGGTCGGCGACCTGAGCAAGAGGACTTTATCGGTGACCTTGGGACATATGTCGAAGAGAGATACGGAAGGAATCTGCCTTTTGCTTATGCCGAATCTGCCAAGCGCGCCTTGCGGCGGCGTATCGCGGGTGTATTAATCCGGGAACCCACACCGCCCAACGATAATCGAGATGAGCCCCTTGCCGGTGCTGCCAACTTGACCATGGGACCCAGTATTCGCGGAGTGCCTGAAGTGGCAGAAACGGACGTGTATTTGTACGCAACTGGAATGACCGCTATTTTCAGCGCGCATGCGATAGCTTCGGCTGTTCGTCCAGTGGGCAAGAGTGTCTGCTTCGGGTGCGTGCAGCTCTTTGGATGTGATATCAGTGACTGATCTTCGTAGTTTTCCATACACGGATACCCTGAAGATCCTGCAGAAATGGGGACCAGGATGTCATTTCTTTGGTCACGGTCTCGATTCCGATTTAGACACCCTAGAGAAGCTTTTGGAGGATGAGTCTACAACAAACCCATCCCGTCCACCAGTCCTTGCTCTTTTCACCGAGTTCCCTTCCAACCCACTCCTCCGCGCGGCTGATCTGCCAAGGATCAGGAAACTGGCGGACAAATACAACTTTCTTGTCGTCATCGACGAGACTATCGGCAACTTTATGAATGTCGAGGTCATCTCCTACGCAGACATCGTGGTGAGCAGCCTCACCAAGATCTTCAGCGGCGCAGCAAACTGCATGGGTGGAAGGTGTGTCCTACTTCGTCTCAACAGACATCTCCTAACCTAACACTTAGCCTCACTCTCAACCCGCGCGGACGCCATTACACGGCCCTCAAAGCGCACATGCTGGCGACTTACGAAGACTCATATTTTGGCCAAGATGCGATCTTCATGGAACGAAACTCCCGCGACTCACTCCGTCGAATCCGGCTCATCGACGGCAACACCGAAGCTGTTTGCGACTTCCTGCGCTCGCGTTCACAAGCAGGGGAATACCCCAACGCCGCTGTCAAAGACGTGTTTTACCCAAAGTGGGAGACTCGACAGCACTACGAGAAATGCCGTATCAAGGAGAACGGTGGATTTGGGGGCCTTTTCTCGGTGACGTTCGTCTCGCTCAAGGCAGCGGAGGCGTTCTTCGATAACCTGCCATTCATGAAGGGTCCCAGTCTGGGGACCAACTTCACCTTGGCGTGTCCCTACACCGTGCTCGCCCATTACGGCGAATTAGACTGGGCAGCGCAGTATGAGGTGGAGACAGGCCTGGTGCGCGTCAGCGTGGGGATGGAGGAACGCGATGTGCTGCTCAAAAGCGTAGAGAAGGCGCTCCTCTCGGCGGAAGCTGCTTGATTTTATTCCATCTATGTACAATCCTCCAACAGGACTATTATCTATCGCATTGTATCCAACTACAAAACAAGTCTATGTATCAATATCTCATCCATCGTCCAATGCATATCTTGTGCTGAGTACTTACTTCGCGTAATACGGCTTGGATCAGGCTTGGATACCCTGTCTACGAAGCTCAATAACGAGGTCCTGAAACTCAGGAATCGCCAAATCCCATCCTGCACGTCCAGTGTAAGTGTTGAAAAGCAAAGGGGCATGCCACCAGACATGTAGCATTGCATCTCGCTATTCTATTCTAATTACCACCTCTTTCCAATGTGTCTGCGGATCTTGCGTCTAACCCCAAGATCCCATATCTCACTCGTACTATGGCACTGGGTGTGGACTCTGGCGCATATCACGACCCTCGTCGAGGCGGAGCGACGCGTACAGACTCAAAGGGCACAATGCTCCCTCCGTTACGCCGCTTTGCACACCTCCGGCGCTCCGGCACTCTGGAGAGACACCGTACTCAGTTGGCTGGCCCGCCGCTATGTCCGAGTCTGATGACTCTTTATTGTCTTTCCCACACTCCTTCTCCTGGATTCGCCCATCTACGAAACTCACAATCGCAAGTTATTCATACTGAAGATTGTGCACCACAGCTACTCATCGACTGTCAGAAACAATGACATCTACCGAAGCAGCACCGTGGTATGCTGCGTTTCCTGAAGCGAAGTCATCGCCTGCATCCATTTCGGCAGATGATCTTCACGCTCTTCTGACTCGCGGTGACGCTGGACTGCTGGTCGTAGACGTGAGGCGTACCGATTTTGAGGTAGGTATCAAATGCATGCAGTGATCCCTGCCAGTGACCGCCGCTTATAAGCATCGCGTTGTAGATTGGCTTCATCAAAGGCGCGATCAACCTTCCCGCGCACTCTTTCTACCCAACGCTGTCAGGATTGTTCCCTATCCTGTCGCGCTACAAGACCGTCGTATTTCATTGCCAAAGCTGCAAACCTGGCTCGAGAGGCGCTCGTGTCGCTGCTTGGTATCAGGACATGCTCGATGCTGAGAATGTCACCAGCAGTGGAGCGTTGGTTCTGGAAGGTGGCATCAAAGAGTGGCTTGCGAAGTACTCAGAGGATCCGTTGACGGTCAAGCTATGATTGATTCCGTGTCTACAAATGTAAGATACTGAGGAAGTACTGATGAGTAGTGTGCCAGCTCACTCTGTCTTGAGCATATAGTGGGTAGCCACGCATTAAGCACATCGGCCGACTAGCTCAGCTGGTTAGAGCGTCGTGCTAATAACGCGAAGGTCTTGGGTTCGATCCCCACGTTGGCCAACAATTTTTTCTTGCTCAACTGAGTTCCGGCCCAGGGGCCAGCCGCCAGAGCAGTGACACTAGGGTGGCGAAGTATACCTCCCCCCTGGTATCTTACTGGTTTCTTACTGACCCCTCCGGACCCCCCAGGTATCGATACGGTAAGTAACCGTCCGATAGTCACATGAGCATTTCACGTGATGCTTGTGGCGCAATTTCCGCCAATAGAGCCTATTTGCAGCGGCTTCCGTCTCGATTTCGTCTCGAAATCATGAGTCTAGGCACGTGAGGACGTCACACACTCCGACTTCTCGCGGACCTCCGACCCGCCGCCGACCCGACATGAGTCCTCCATCCCGCCCATCCTACTGCTACATCCCCTCCCTCCCCGCAATCTTTTTGTGTCCACTTCTGTCGTCCGCTGCATGCATCCTGCCGCTGCTCGTCGGCATCCCATCAATGCTGATGACTTAGTGCGAGTCCCGCCCTTGTTGACAACGTTGCGCGGGGAACTGCTACTGGATATGAAATCAGGAGCGAGATCAGGTCGAGGGCCATGGGGATCAGAGGGGCGGGACTCGGTGGAAAATCGAGAGGTAGCGGGATTAGGGGAGCTTGATTCAGAGAAGCAAGGCGGATGGGGCGGGATGACATCGGGATGACGGCTGTCTGAGATCCAGGATCACGAGATGCGTCTCGATTCCGTCTCAGTGTTACCTGTCACGGTTCAACCGGCTGCAAATAGGCTCTAATGTCATAAAAACACCAAATTTTCCCTTTCTGCCACACACAGAATGCTTACCCTGTATCTATTGCTGTATGATGTGTTGTAGGAGTGCTCTATTCAGAACTTTGAGGCTCCGCTGCGCCTCCTCAGGCTATCCCGCCCCTTCCCGCCGTGCTGTGCGCCTATCACGTGAGCCGGTCACGTGAAGGTAAGTTACCTACCCTCCAGCGGCCGAGGTAACTTACCAGTAACTTACCGGTAAGAAACCGTCACAAACCGGTCCGGTACCGATACCTACAGTTTGCTTCGCCACCCTAAGTGACACTGAGAGCACTCAGTAGTAGAGTCAGTACAGTAGTAGACTCAGTACTGAGCACTGAGCAGAACAATGAGGACTTCCGACTCAGGAGTCTGAGGAGCCAGGACTCGCCGACTCGGACGTGCCGCAGCGTCGAGCGACGAGCTGATCACTGAGCAGTCAGTGGGCATTGACATTGACAGTGACAGGTCATCACCAAACAAACTCAACAGTGAACGTTTTGGAATGCCGAGTTAGAATTCGCCTACATGGCAGACCACCGAGTCTATCTACCCTAGGGTTTGCTCAACCTCGAGAAACTTCAAGACTCACCTTACATAGTCAGTCGTCACTGAGCCTCAGGCTCAGGCCTCACTGACAGTGGACCTCGAAGGCGTCCCCAGTTACGAAAGATGTACTACAAAATACCTATCGAATTATGCAGTACATGGCATACAGAGTGGTGTAACAAATCGAAGTAGAGAATAAGGTAGAAATAATGCGAGTGGATACACAGTCCATGCAAATTTACTAATGATGCAGAGTTGGGAAGAAAATTCGTGTCGTTCATCCTCGTCCTTTTGTTTTTCTAATCATTCAAACACCTCATGCCCCTGTCTCGTCAGCTGTAGCAACAGCTCCGTGCGTTTGTACCAGCTCGTCTCCCATGGCCCGCAATGGTCACTGTCCATCGCGAACCTCCCCGCTTGGCCTTTTCTCGGCGGCGAGGGTGATCCTTCGCCGTCGCTCCCGCTATCCACAAGCGTCTCGTCACTAGCACAGCTGCCAGAGTCGTCCTCCTCGTCGTCGACATCGCGCTTGGCGACATGAATGTCAAACATCCACAACGCCTTGCTCATCGTCCAGAGCGGCATTCCGACAAAGTACCTGTCCATATGCACGCAAAATGGGTCACGAAGAGATGCGAGGTCACCCCGACGGGGATGTACACTCATCGGGGGTAGGGGAATGAGAGCTGAGTTGGGTGTAGAAGGGCAAGACAGCGGCGAGGGTGTGGCAAGGGAGGTGGAAGGGGAGATAGGAACTTCTGGGAAGACACAGTCGGTATCGGACATTCCGTCATACGCGCTGGTACAGTCGTCCTCTCGCAATGACCAGAACCATTTGACATGGTGCAGGGCATGACGGGAGTATCCATGATGGACATAATCGTGGCGGGCGGGGATGCGTAAGGAATGCGGCCTCATCGGCTGATGCAATGGGGAGGGAAGACAGGTAAATTTCGGTTCAGGCAGAGGCTCCGAATCGAAGGTGAAGTCAATGTCGAGCTCGAGCTCGAGTTCGTCGTCAGACTCGTCAGAGTCTGAGTCAGAGAAAGAGAGCGTGTCGGTAAGATCCTCCAGGTCGGAAGACGATAGGACGTGATCGTCGCTATCGGCTATTGGGGTAGTGGTATGACTTTTGAGACCAGTGGGAGTGAATTTGCGGAAGAGCGAGCGCGTCCAGGTCATAGAAGGGGAGCGAGAGCGCGGCTCTGGCGGTGGTGGAGGAGGAAGCTGAGGGAACTCTTCGCTGGAGTTGCCGAAAAAGCCGAGACGGCTGCCAGGACGCTCGTACTCGTCGACGATATCGACCTCGACCTCCTGCACGTCGACGTCGACGTCGTATTCAGTTTCGTATTCAGAGTCCATTATTTGAGCGACTGTTGGGGTAGGATTATGCTGTCGTATCGTAACTCGTGATATGACTGTCTGAGAAGACAAACGACGCGAGGTCAGGGATGTTCAGCACGCAACAAGCCACGAGTGGCAGAGCGCACTCACCAAGGCCAAGAATGCGCGGCAAGATTAGGTTAAGCGTTAAGCGTTAAGGCGTTTGATGCTGTGCTCGCCGTCGTCGTGGGCGCCGGCAAAAATGGTGGTGGAGACTTGGCCCGAATCTTCGGTTCCAATTCTAACGGAGCAGCGTCAGCCCCGAGCTCACCGTCGCAGACAAGGCCAAGGCCGACGCACCGTAGAGCACTCGCCGATATCCCGCTCGACGCTGCACAGCCAAAGCCCGTCGCCGTCCGATGATGGTTGGAGCAAAACGAAAACAGTGTTGGAATTTGAGTTTCAGGAAGACAAAAGACGCGACAACACGTGACCCTTTGTCCTTGTGCCTGGCGCCGATCAAGCCCGTCGAATTTCAATTTCATAGCAAGATAGCCCGTGCGAACACGGTCACCTTCTGGTTGGCAGCTTCCAGAGCTAGTTACGCTTTGTTGCTCATGTAATAAACTCTAACATGCTATCATTACTTGCAGACTTACTGTGACCACAAGAACGCTCTGCCGCACCCGTCTTCGACGGGTGCTCTCGAGCTCCCATATTAATGCTTGCATTGATTATCATTTGCAGGAACAGCAGCTTAGCGGGCCTTGCTGTGCGTGAGTTTTTGCAAAGCTCATTCGACGCCAGATCCTATCCCATGCAGTACTTACTCTGATCATCCCATAATGCTGGTGTCCAATATCTCAGTCCCACGCGGGGCGTGCAGCATCCCGTGCACTTTGTACATATGTCCAGCATGCTCTGCGGAAATAGTATACATGCAAGTGCGTCCGGCGCTATATCCCATCCCGTGCAGCGCTCTCATCCCATACAAATACTGCTTGCTAGCTAGTGTGACTCCTCCAAGTCCTTGTTGACATCCATCCCATACATAGACCATTGCTGGCAAGACACGATTGTCGAGATCCATACAGCATACAACACCTTGCGCCACGTATTTTGCAGCTGTAAGTCCATTCAGCATGCCCACTGTCTGTGTGGTGCTCTCTTCTGGTGCTCACTCTATCTGTTTACAGCAAGTCAAATCTCTCTAGTCATTTGAGTCAGGTAGCTGCAGCATTCATCCCATGCAGTGCCAGCACTGACAGGATAAGTTGTTCCCGCATTTGCCATGCTCATCCCGTGAGGAACATTGCCGACCTGTGAGGCACATCTCACCCATTATCCAGCACACACTGTGAATCCTTCAATTCCATGTAGCATCCAACATTGCGTGCCGCGTATTTTGCAGCACATCTGACTCCCAAGTGGATCCAAGTGCGCCGGCGTCCGTTTCCGTGTACTTAGTGCTCTCATCCCGTGTTCATCTTGTTTTGTTACTGCAAGTCAGAGTCCCTCATGCTGTAATCAATCTTGTCTTACATCCATCCCGTGCAGCACCCAGCAGTGGTAGGATAGGTGTTCGTCACGGAGGCCTGGGGCCTGAGGCGCAATCGCCGATGGCCGAGATCAGCAAGTGCTTTATGCCACGTGGTTTGTCTTTTGGCGGGCGTTTGCAACTCCCGCTTTCCTCAAGCTACGGACACGGTTTTCTTTGCCACCAAATGTCAATGAAAGGTGTCTAGAGATATTCAGAGTCTTTAGATGACAGCTAGGTACGTGTTCTATCTAGATACACCTTTGTTGTGTTTATGTCGGGCAACTCGGGCAAGTTATGACTAATAAACTCCCATTTGTATTATAAGATTCCTTTCGCCTGCTCCTGCCACCCTGCGTCCGCTGGCCTTGATACCTTTGTGGGCGGGTAACCGAGCCGCTTGTACACATCGCGCGAGTACTCATAAACAGAGACTAAAGGTGTTCTCCTGCCAGCCTCGTGTCATAGGCTGAGATAATAGACGTACAAAGGCTCGTGGATATTGAATATAGCCATGTTGCACTTACATAGAGTATAATACAGAGTAACCACTCGCGCTGGTTACGCGCGGGTGACGCCCTCAATGGCAGTGGTGACGGCTCGGTTTCGATATACGCCAAGTCCCTTTATTAAGCGGATGAGGAAGGTAGCCCGCAGGGTAAAACGGACCGGTGCGCCCCTTTCCCGTTAATTGATCGGCATTGTTCGTCTTGTCTTTCAGCCACCATCATCACCCTCTCTTGCACGGGTAGACCCCAGCTACTCCTGCAATGCACAATCTCCTCAATCGAGTCGACGCTTTGCACAATCCTCATTTAGTATACGTCTTGTACTACCTCTACCACAATTTCACGCCTTTGGCCACACACTTCCGAATCCCGATCGCCATTGTCCGCCATTGTCCACAATTTCAAGTCCCATTGCTCGTATCGCCGGGACGCCTTCAAATCTACACCAGTGCGTCATTTGAGTCGTCCATTGTTGGCTACTAATGACATCTACCTAGATAAGAATGTCGCAGACCAACGCCTCTACCTCAGCTCAAACCCCCTGCCTTCCGGAATTCAGCCTTACAATCAAGAGACAGATGTTGGACGACGAAGACACCGCATTCCTTGCATCATTGCCGTCTACATACGACCTCACTACACTCGATAACTTCGATTATTCTTGCCTCACGCTACCCGCCGACTCTGATCAAGCACAATTTCCTGAACTCCCGGACTTCACCAACCTCCTCAGCTTCGATGCATCTGATGTTCCCCAGACCTCGCACAATGATTTGTCGTTGTCATCAAGCGCGTCGCGTCCATCAATCACAACTTCGGCGGCAATCACTCCTTTGTCTCGCATTGACCGCGAAACTCACGACGAACGCGTCAGGATACAGAAGAGGCTGATGGACGGCAAAGCGACCGCTGAGAATTATCAACGACCACTCGATTCATACGAACGGTTCATTGCTCGGACCAATGGTGAGCATGCAGCTTCAGGCGACCAGGACTGGGAGCCTCTCTCCGCACATCCAATCACACCCGGTAATGTTGCATTATTCTTGGCACAAGAATCAACGCGCAACAAGGTATGTTTCAAGTCTGGCGTCTTACCTCTCACTGACTTGCAATATTAGCATCGACGTGATGGTTCTGAAATCGACAACTCTTCCGTCGGTGCCTCTTCCATCATTCTCACTGTCACGGCGTTGGAGTGGCACCGTAAGAACCGGATTCATCACGATGAGTATCGCACATGTCCCAAGGCTCAACGCCCACTCCGCGAGGATCCACGCATCAAGACATACGAGATGGCAGCCAAGGCCAATGAGGTCGAGCGTCGAAAGAAGAGTCATGTCCTGAAGGCACAGGGCACAGCGGACCGTACGTCCTCAAGCCTGCCCTGCCGCATTTGCCAGTATGATTAACACTGTATAGACACTTACAAGCCCGAAGAGACCAAGACAGCCTCGCTATATTTCATCCGTGCCTCTGAGCATGAGCAGAATCTCACGAAGAAACAGCTGAATGTTGGACTTCGAGACCGGACCATGTACCTCTGTTCACTCAGTCTTGCACTGCGCGGTGACTCACTTCGTGACATCCTCCTTTCGGATTTAGGGATGCGTAGCATCCCAATGCTTGATATCTCAGCCAATACCACCATCATGGTCAGTACCTTTTAGAGATAGGCACGAGCTATTCCAACTTAGAATCATCCTAGATTCGATCCGCTATATTGATTCGTGAATCAAATCCCTAATCAATCAAAGATTCGATCAGTTCAGATCATTGAAAGGATCACGAATCATTAAATTTGTGAATGAATCATTAAAGGATCATTACTGATTTCTTGTATATCACAGTAATCATGAATATCTCACTTCAAATTAGATAGTGTGATCATTATTATGCCTTATACTACCTAAATATAAGTGAATATACTAGTATCATACTATGTATTAGTATGAATATATCAAAAATATAGGATCATTAATGATTCGATTCGTTAAATGATTCGATCCGTGAATCAAATCATTCTAATAATTCGAATCAATATAAGGATCATGAATCATTAATTTATGGTGAGGATACTCTCTCAAAAAATCAAGGATCTAATCTGTTAATAGCTCGTGCCTATCTCTAGTACCTTTCATCCATTTTCCGACTTATATTCATGATTTACAGGCATTAAACATTCGGGCGGACAGTAGCAAAACTATCACAGATGGCAAAGTGCACAACCATGCTGCTTTTCGACACCGAGATGTAGAATTGTGTCCCGTGGGTAGCTTGGGACTTTATCTCTGGTCTCGCTATCAGGTTCTCGGGAAGAAACTTCCGTCCTTTGCACCGGACTTCTCAGCATCTGAGGCTGGTGAATACGGACACCGTACGTGGTACGGCATCTATCTCTTTCCGGGAGCCCGCGGCGAGGACCAGCCGATGGGCTATGATAGTACGAGGTCATTTTTCTCACAAACTCTGTGCTCTGATCCTTTGTGTAGACCATCGATCTCGAATCAAGAACATGCATCTTGCAAACGAGATTCATGTCGCCAATGTCACACATGCGGGGCGACGGTTCAATCCCACCAACCTTGGCAATCATGGCCTCGGAAAACAGGACATCGGCTCCATTGGTGGCTGGACAACAGGCCAAAAGTCGCTCTCGATCTATGACGGATCGCTTCCCCGTGATGCAATGCTAGCAGCTGCTTCACATAACCCACGTAAGCCAGAGCTGTATTTTCTTCCGCGCAACAGTCTGGGTCAGTCAAGTCTTGCTCTACACGTGTCAATCGGGCTAACGCTGCACAGAACCTCCTGCAGAATTGCAAGCTCTCATGTTTCCCTGGCTCGAAGACGAACGTGCTGCTCTGGCAGCTCGACGTAAGAAGCTTGGTCGAATCGGAGATGATCCTGCGCTCCAACTTTTTCTTGACTTGGTGCTGTATCTGCGGCGCGCCACGCTGCAGGATGCAGCAGTTCTCTATGCGCAATACCCTGGCACACCGATATTTCAGCATGCTCCCTTCAACACTCAGGCATTCCGAGTGTTTGCTCTGTCTTCCAAAGGAATACTTGAAACAGCCGAACACAATGCTCAAGTTGCCCTGGAGAATGTTCCCGAAGCCTACGCCAATCTTGTACGGAATTCTGTTCGCTCGAATCAGCTGGAGACGGAGAAGCTCAGAGCTGAGATGCAGAGACAGGGTGATCGCTTTGAAGAGATTTTGTCATCTGTTGCAGAGGATCGGCCTCAGAAACGTCGTCGGACAGGTCAGGTCACACATTCTTATTGTCAATATTACTGACTGGCGCCCAGCTTCCCCGAACCTTGAACTGCCCTCAATGACACCGCGCATCTCATCAACAGCTCGGACAGCACATTCCCGCCGTGCAACCAGTAGTCCCCCTCCGCCATCCATGGGGCCAGCTTCAGACCCTGCACCGTCCTCTTCGTCTTTGAGTGGACCTGCTCTGTCATTGTTACCTTCTCAGACCGCCAAAGTTACGCCACCTCCGGATGACTTCATTGTCAGCACCAAAGGTGAACACTACTCGAAGGAAGTGTTCGGGACTTCATCGGACTTGGCGGAGAGGGACTTGCAAATCAAATCCATTGATGCTTTGGAGGCAAAGTTCTCTGCTGCCAAGCTTCGCAGCCACACATTCACCTGGGATGCTCAGCGCCGGGATTGGCTGCCCTTGTACTCATTCTACATCCGTCCCTCTGGCGCTGCCTCGGTACAGGATGTTTGGCAGGAACACATGTTTGGAATGGATGGCCAGTTCTCGGTGCGGCAAATTTGCGCGCAATGGCAAACCCGCTGGCGGCGTAACAGTTCAGCCCTCAAGACTGAGCAGTCTCGTCGCAAGAAGATCACCGACGTATTGGAGCGGCTTATCACAGCCAAGAAATGGGATGAGGATCGCGCCATCAAGTTCATGGAGGATAACTTTGCACGGAGCGAGGGTCATGCGCCAGCCTCGGCGCGAGCCATGCATGATTGGCTGATCAAGAGAAAGAACAACATTCCCAACTCCGAGTGTTTGTGCAAGGAGGCAGGACTCTAGATGGGTAGAAGAGAATTTATTGTGATAGACAATTCCGTGTACCATTAGATATACATCGTATACAAAGCTTGGATTTGAAGTGGCAGCCTTGGCTGTCAGATTAATGTAAGAAACAAGCCCAATGGGCTGAGTTTTTGAATACATTATACAGCCCAAATGGACTGTTTGCCAAAGTAGCCCGGGATGCTGTTTGTGACCGGCTGTGACCACCGGGACAGGTGAGCGGGAATGCTGCTGGTCGCTGCTGTGCGCCCTTTGCTCCGCACCGGATCCCGCCTCTGCTGGCAGGGGGGGGCGCCTGATATCATTTCAAATATAAATGTTAGGGCTGGGCGCCTCAAATGGGCGGGAGCTCCAGGTTCTGATCACACAGCGGGGTGCTTTCCCACCTTCCCAAAAGGGTAGGGATGGCCTCCCTTGCCTCAGAAGAGCGGGACGCCTTCCATGTGTGGCGCATCTTGGGTTGTCCTGCTTCCCTCCCTATTTTGGAATCATTTCTGTCCTGGCCAGCGTCAAAACAGTGTGGCGCGCCCTCCATGAGGTCTGCCCGCTCCACATAAATTGGAGTGCCTTTTTGTCTCTGTGGGAGCGGGAGGCGCTGGATGCGCGCCTCTGTGGACGTTGCTCACCATATATCAGGGGAAAAAATCATTTTTTCTATCTTCACACTATCCTATCGTCAAGTAATTACGCCTTGAACATGTATTATCGGGCGGGATGCGCTGGATGCGCGCCCGACGCTTTGGATGCCGTTCAGCGGGCTACCGTTTCGATCACGTCATCACACTTATGTCATGTTGGACTTGGTCGAATCCAGAGTCGTGTCGTCGTGTCAATCTTACATAGCTAATATACAAAGTGATTGACATACAAGTACAGTAAAGTAAGCGTCCAGCTAAGCGTCTAACAATTGCTGCAATACATAATCCACATCCTGCACTGCTGCCAGCCAGTCCTCCAAAGCCCATTGACGATGTTGAACGTCCCTAAACGCCTGCGATTCCGGAATGGCGGCAATGGCGTCGCGCCAGAAACGTAGGCACGCGACCACACTCAGAAGTCCATTGGTTCCCGACGACTTGACGTTATCCCAAGAATGGGGATGAGCGGGAAGAAGTGGCCGCCCACTCTCATCACGTAACAGCACACCATCATCGTCCAGAGGCCGGAAGTCGGGCTGCAGCAACGACCACCACGCCCAAAATCCACGCTCGATCGTCTTGACGGAGTCCATTGTTGTCGGCAAGGCTTTAGATTCGTATGCTTCCCTGCGCGCACGCGCAATCCATTCGCCAACACAGGCCGGTCGATGCTTCTTGTCCAAATCCCGGCCGATTTGTTTGAAACCTTGTGCCTCCTCGAAATCTCTCCACCGTACCACAACTCTCGCATACTCCCTCCCATATTCCTTCAGCTTGAGAAAGCCCAGACCCTTCTCCAGGTTCTTGAAAGTGAGATTGGCTGCGCTGCCCTTCGGTTTCTTTGTAAAGGTGATGCTGCTGAGGTCGACGTCGGCGGTCTCAACCTCGTTGTTGGTCGCGTCGACGGCGGACGATCCCTCCTGCACCTCAGCTGTCCTTGCCCTCTTGCTGCTCGTGCTTTCCTGTTCGTCGTCCCGCCCCCTCTTGCTGGTGTGGATCACCGCGCCCGCCGTTGCAGGTGCTGGGCAGAGAGTCGGCAAGCGTTTGGATTGGGGTGGCGGACTGTGACCACGTTGAGGAGGAGGAGGAGCAGATTCGCATTCCACGGCTGCCGGTGCGATGGACGCTTGCGTAGTTGTCGTCGCTTGAAGCGGTGGAATTCGAGCCGGAGTTGAAGTGCTCAGCCGTCCAGGAGACCCAATAGGAGAACCTGCGCGAGAAGAGGGAGGTAACGACCATCGTCTCAGTGAAGGAGGCAATGACGTGCGTAGCAGTGAAGGTGAAGGCGGCGGGGTCGATGGAGTCGACGTTGACGGTGGAGGAGGCGGAGAGGACAAAGCTGGCGGCAGCGCATCATTATCAACTTCGGGCCTTCCGCCACTTTCCTCATCCGGTTCCCGGCCATCCTTTCGTTTGAGCCCGTGTAAGCACGACTCCGTCATCGGCAGTTCCAGGCCTTCAGCCCTGGCTGAAGCGTTGCTTATCGCCCAAGCCTCCTCCCTCTCCAAGTCAGAGTGTGTGTGAGTCCGCAGGGTAGCCAAGACACTGTGTTGATCGTTTTCCGATGCCAGACCGCGCACGCCCTCCTCCAAGGCAGGATACCATGACAGCAGAGACTCGATAGTCTCGGTAATACGCCCCTCACCAGGGCCCGGCTGATTAGATTGACTAGGAGGGTCCATCGGCGATTGCGGCGGTGTTGCCGTTGCCACTATAGGTGCGGATTCGGGCGCAGAGGCGGTTTGTGGGACGACGGTGGGTGGGGGAGTGGGAATGGCTGCTGGGATGGTTGCGTTAGGGGCTGCAGGTACAGCGGGTACAGCGGCGGGAACGGCGGCAGGAACCGTCGCGTCAGCTGCAGCTGGTACAGCGCTGGATGGAGCCGAGGGAGGGGGTGCACGTTCTGGGTTGCTACGTTGCTGCTCCCTGCTGCTACCGACTCGGTTGATGCGAGTATGCGAGTCTCCAGCTTCCTGGGGATCTGCGACGTCCTCCGTCGCGTCCTTCTTCCGACCCTTCTTCTTGGGCTTTGGTGCCGCCACATCCGCGCTTTTGCTCAGCGCCACAGCACGGCATTCCTCTTCGGCTATCAAATATCAGTGAGACATCAAGCGGCTGGCGAAACAAGACGTACTGTAGCACTTTTGAAGGTATGAGGAGTACTCAGGCATGAGCTCTTGCAGCCACCATCCGGTTCCCTCACCAGTAGCAGTGGCTTCTTTGAATGTGAGCTTCGTGCTCCGAGTCAACGTTCCTGCATGAGCGCTAGAGCAAAACGTCAGCAAGACTCCGTTGCAACGACAGACGACTTACTACATGATATTCAAGAAGCCGTCGTCCTTCGGTTCGGGTCCTCCGCCAATGAGGGTAAATTGCCAACCTGACGCCGCCGCCATGGCATCCAAGACCGGCTTGACCTTCTTGTACAGCCCGTCAATCGCGCTATACACGTCAGGTAAATCAGTGAGAAATCAAGAAAACGTCGACTGCCACTCACATCTGCATCTGCTCCGGGGATCTCGCAGCTTCCCGCAATTCGTCGACCCTATTCTCATGCTGCGCGACGGCGGCAGACTCCCACTGCGCGCGCACATCCTTTGGCAGCCGCCCGAATGTCTCGCATTTGGCCTTTGTACGAAGAGCTCCGAGGGTACGGCCATCCAGCTTCTCGTGCTCCGGCAGGTTCATCTCCAGGCGTTTCTCCTCTATCAAAGATGCCAGGCAAGCGTCAATCGCGCCCTCGCTCTCCTTCGTCTTCGCCCAGACTACGTAGGCCGGTTCCTTGCGCGTCCTCTTTTTTGCTGCGGCGGCGGCGTCAATGTTCTTCTTGCCCATCTCGGCCTTCGAGGCGCAGACGCGGTCGTAATGGTAGGGAAACCAACGCGTGATTTGCTGATGGGAAAAGCAACGTAAACATCTGCAAGGCGTTGTGTGCAGAAGTACTCACCTCAACGAGCTTCTGTAGCTCGGCTGTCTCGGCATCGAATATCTCTTTTGCGCTCGTATACGCTTCGGCTCCGACGCCATCCTCACTTGGCGGAATACGTTCGGGAATTGGTTCGTCGTCGTTGACCTGGGCTAGCACCTCTTCCGTGGGGTCATTGTTACCCAGTGACAAAGGAAACCTCCTCAAGAAACGTTGCACGGCCAAAGTCACGAAAGCCTTGCCTTGCTTCGCCGCACGTGCTGACATATATCCTTCGAGCTCCGCGTACATAAAGGCACGGCGCGCACCCTTCCATATGCCAGGAGGTGCCATATTTGGTAAACTGAACGGCTGTTCAACAACCAATTCAATAGTAAGCATGAACACTTACGGATTTGGGAACTGCTTTGTCGGTAGGCCTTTGCTCGAGTGATGGACTGTCTTCGAAAATCTCTCGGAGCCTTGACCCTGAAGGCTGCAGTTGATTTCATCAATTGCTTATCACGCACCCCCTTGCTCCGCCTTGCCCCATCATCATGCAACTGACGCCTCCATCCCCCCCATCTACGTTCATCTCTCTTGACTCGGATGATGATTCCGGTAAACTACGTACAGCCACCGCTCGAATGTAAAGTCTGACAGCCTTTTCAGACATTGAAGTGACGATCTCTCGATCGTCTACAACGACGACCAGCACCATCACAACCACTACGACCACAACACAGTCGACAACCATCACGTCCCCTTGCCGTCGTAGGGCGCCTGCCAGCAGCATCCAGCGTACCCCGTCACCATCTCCTCCTGCCAGCAGCAATCAGGATCCGCCTCCATCACCTCCGAGCTCGCTTCCAAGATATTTCATTCCCCATCCACACGAAATTCGGGAACCTGCCCATGCCAGCGCTGTGCCCAAGTGGTATGCGGTGATTGTGGGGCAGCGCGTCGGAGTTTTCGAGGATTGGCGCGTGCTCTATACTACCAGTTTTATTGCTCTAACACGCCCTCAACAGGATGAACACCGCCCCTTTAGTCCTCAAGGTCCGCGGGAGCGTCTTCAAGGGGTACAATTCGCATGAGGAGGCCAAAGCTCGGTACACAGACGAGTTCAATAGTGGCACGGTAGCGGTTGTTTTCCGGCGCAAATCCCCTTACCTTGCCAAAGTCATCTACCCTTCTTACTACAACTGACTTTACAAAACTTGTATCTTAGCCTATTGCAACACATTCCCCATGCCCCCCCAATGCTCACAGACCACGCCAAGGAAGGCACAACCTCTCTCAATTCCAGACATGCGCATACATCATGGGGCCCGCCTACCCTGAATCCGCCGGGCCAGGTTTTCCGCGCGTCCGCCCTGATGACTACCTCTCCTTCTTCTCCCTCACCATGGACACCTACCTGCATCCCGACTTGGACCATGACGGAGACGATAATCCCATGGATGACCACATCTATGAACGCGTCGGCTGTCTCCCGCCGTACCACCACCATCTCCGACGGCGCTGGAACTCCCAACTGCGTACTTCCTCCGCTCCCTGGTTACCGCGCGTTGATAGGAAAGCGTACGCGTATACCAGGTTCCGCTTCAACATCAGAGAGCTTGACGTTCTTTCCCTCTCTTTCCCTTGGTATTGCCGAGCACGAGATCTGGAGCTGGTCCACTTGTTCGAGCACCTGCTCCGCCAGTACTGGGGTACCCGCATGGTACGCCACGTGAATGACAACCTTGTCGCGGTAAGACGTATTGCCCTTATCTATTGGCATTGGCACCTCATGAACGCTCTGCTATAGGCACTGATGTTTCGCGTTCATCACAAGCTTTTCTCCTACGGCCATCAGAGCCGAGTCTCCCCGCCTGTAGAGATCTGCGAACGTGCGGAGGTCTTCAATCACACTATTACGATGGACGAGCAATGGCGCGAGGCCGCCCGCCTGAACACCATCGAATTTGTTGAGGAGCTCTACATGAAGGTAGATTTTACAACACCGGTTGGTCGGTAAGCCCTGCGTTCAAACAATCTGGTCCCTTAGCTTATCTTCTATTCAGGGAACCGCATGTGCGCGCCTGGGCAAAGTCGGTATATCATCGTCATACTGAAAAGCTTCGAGTTGAGGCGGAATTCGCCGAGCTCTTCAAATGCATCCAGCCTAGCTGGAGCCATCTCCGGCCAAGGTGCAGGCGTCGTACTTACACTATCGGAGACTTACACACAACGTTTTTTTGGCCTGGGCCTTATTAGTTTATTGTACTCTTTATATCATTCATATAGCTGAAAATTAATGCCGTACGACAGACTGAATAAGTAAGGGCTTGGTGAGGGAGCTTACGATCCCTCAATGTCTTCTTGCAAGTGCTCGGCTTGCATTGAATCCCACGCCTTGTTAAAAATGTCGTAGATCTCCTCCATTGCTTGCAGCTGTGACGATAGCTCCTCCCGGCGAGGGTCCGAACTTCCGTCCTCATTCCAAGCAACTCCAGACATTGAATGTTCCGCCGACTCCAACCACTCGTACATCGAAGCCGTATCCCGATAAAGAACCTCTCCAGCCGGATCCTGGCCGTTCAAAACGTCGGCACAGAGCTGCCTCAGATACTGGCGAGGGTTGTTGCAGGTCAACGCTCGGAACTTGGCGCGTTGTTCACGAACATGGCGAACGACGGCCTTGACCTCTGACGATTCTTGCGGAGGGAGGGGAGGGAGGGAGCATGCCGCAGCAGAGTCAGTAGTTGGCGTCGGGTCGTCATCCCTTTAATAATGCTACTTTATCATCTGTTGGACTGATACAACGTGAGACCCACCAATCAGCAAGTAGAGCGCGCATGGCCCGGCGCAGGCACCGAGATTCGTTGTTCGCGACTCGATGTGATCGCCAGTAGCGCTGATTGGCGTCATATCGCGCCTCCCGCCGCGATTGGAGTGTCGTATGAGTCGGCGCTGGACCGCGTTTCTTGCGAGCAAAAGGCATCCTAAATACATGATACATTCAATGAAATGAGAAGAAATCAACCATAGCACATACCCGTGCCGTATAGAGAAGAAATACCCGATGTTGCGAAATTTTGTGTCCGAGGATATGAGAGTCGAAGGACGAATGCGATTATCACTTTCGGTAAGGCGTTAGGCTTAGAATAGTGCACATGGTAAGACCAAGTTTATCTCCTCATCCACTGATTGCTTTTACCTCGACCAAGCGAGTAACTCACGTCAAATTGTGATTCAAAGTTAGTGATGTTCTTCATCTATTTTATTTGTGTGGTCAGTAAGAGTCAATCTAAGTCTGAGGTGAGCCCGCTCAGAGTGACAGATACGCCGAATCCGTCTAGTCACATCACAAATTCTCTTCTCTCTTTTTACCACCCACTGCCAGACGACGGCGCGCCCTCCATGGCAGGCGTCGGAGAACGTGACGCTGGTAAGTCCTGTGCTCTTTTCATCTTCTTCTGGACGGCCTGTTTTCTATGGACGGCGGGTGGGCGGCTCCTGGGGGCAACAGTACGCGTCGGTCCGCCCTTGGACCAGCGGAGCGTGCATTGAGAGCCCTCTGCCCGTTTGTTCAACGAAGCAAGCCTCCAATTGTTTTTTTATCTGTCTTCTGTTTTCTTGGCCGCTTGCTGACTCTGGCGTTCTTAGCACCGTCTGCGAGTCGTTCGACACGCAGTGGGAGGATATGGTCGCCATTTTGGGTCCCCGTCGTCAAGAGCAAGGCCTTTCTACGCGACCTGCTGCACCGCCGTCAGAAGGAACCGCCTCCGTCTGGCGAAGAAGAGGGCGACGTGACGATTGTTGGCAACCCCAAGCGTCAACCGTGGGGAGCCGTCCGACGCAGCCTGCGCCAGCTGGGCCTACCTGCGCCGCCCGCGTATCTCAGCCCACGGCGTACTCGCTCTGCAAAGCCGACCGGCGCACCCACTCCTTCCGCTTCCACGCCCTCGCCCGAGCGTCGCCCCTATCCTCAGTCAGACTCGGACGACTCGGACGACGACCTCCCCTCGGACGACTCCAGCTCAACTGCCGAGCCTGAGTTTGCGCACGGGGTTGAGGAGTCTTTATTTACTCCTCCTCCGTCCCCTCTCTTCACTCCTCTACCGTCTCCGCTCTTTACTCCCCCTTCGTCTCCGCTCTTCACCCCAGCGCCGTTGCCATCTCCTCCGTTGTCGCAGGCGTCGACGCCCTCCCCTACGCCTGCCAACTACTACACGGAGCGCCCCGTCAACTACCGGCCTGCCATGGACTACGCATGGTTTGGGGAGACTATTCGCTTTCCCCGGACGAAGCGTAAGGCCGTGTGGAAGGATGGCAGCCAAGAGGGGGAGATGGTGCCGAAGAAGGCTCGCCGTCAGAAGTCACCGGAGTCCCGACAAAAGTCGAACCGCGGCCGCAACCAGCGCCGTGCCAAAGCGCGGTCCCAACAGCCCGCCGCTACTGCTCAAGAAGGCTCGCGGCGCAAGGTCAAGGCTGTGAGCGCCAAGCTGGCACTAGATGCGGAGGTGGTGGAGACGGACTTCAAGGCCAAACCAGTCAAATGGTCCGGCCCAAAGTCCAATGAGGACACCCGTGTCTTTACCGTTGACGATATCCCGCGCATGGTCGAGGACGGGTTCTTGGTGGTTGCTTGGGAAGGAGGGTGAGTTTTTTTTTTCCATTTTGCTCCATTCGCCAGCTCACTTTGAGCATAGAAAACCTCAACTTATACTGGACGCAGACGGGCGACTAATCGTCGTTCTTGCTGGACACCCCAACGATCCACGCTGGGCCGACCTGATGCAGGAGGCGGTGAAGCGTCTCACCGAGCTGAGGCACAAACTTCGTTGGGCGCGGAAGGAGTACGACCATCGCCGCGGCGAGTATCCTGCAAAGGGCATGGGTATATCTTTCGGCGGCGGACGCATCATTCCCGGGAAGCTCGTCAACCATCCTAACGACGAGGCGCTGCTGTGGGAGTTGTTGCGCAGTGAACCCTTTGTCCGAATGGCTGGGTTCGCCGACGGTGAGTGACTTGAACCTTCTCCTTTGCTCCCTTTTCATTGAGTCTCCAGAGCAACTACGCAAATATTTCCCTCGCACATGGCAGGAGTACGAGGATACCCTCAACAACATCCTCGAGGACGATGATAGTCTGGAAAGGCTATTCGAGAACAGCGCGTTCGCCGCCTGTCACGTCAACTTCCCCCCTACGGCCTTCACCCGCCTTCATACGGATCACCTCAACCTTGTTCGTGGCTTATGCGCTGTGTGGGTCATGGGACGCTTTGACCCCAAGAAGGGTGGCCACCTCATCCTTTGGGACCTCAAGCGCATCATCGAATTCCCCCCTGGCAATCTGATACTCTTACCGTCTGCCCTTGTCAAGCACGGCAACATCAGCGTGGAACAGGACGGCGTACGCTGCGCATTTGTCATCACCCGTCGCTGTACTTATAATGCATTATAAGCGACAACTGGTCGGGACCCTCATTGTAATTTAAGACGAGATGTGTCGAGGCCCCCGTAATATATTACGGGCCAGTCCTCTCAGACAATACGGCTTCCCGGCAGCCGCTCTCAAGCACCGCTGCCGTTCTGCCACCTCCTGAAGCTGCTTACTCATCTCCCTGGAGGAATAAATCACAATAAATGATGAATTAATGAAAAACAATGGATAAATATGGAATTTAATCCAGCGCTCCTCCTTCAATATCCGCCTGTTGCTCCTCTTCCTCCATGGCCACATCTTCCTCAACATTTCCATCCAAAACATCGTCCCCCTCTACATCTGAGTCATCCCCCCCTCTCTGCACTGATGAGGGCCCGCTCTCTGTGCCATCCAAATTGCGCCACATGTCCTGAAAATGGTTGGCCACCCTGCTGTGGATGTGCGATTGACGAAAAGCATATGCGCGGGCCCCTGCGGTGCAACGGGAATCTTCTCCACGGTCTTTCCACCAGAGAGCAAAATGCCGCAGGAAAACCACGGTTCGTCGCATCTCCTCCCTAACCAGCTTGACCTCTTCCGTCCACCTCCTCATCCGAGCGTAGGACTTGCACCACTCCACTCGTAGCCCTTCTTGGAGGTACTCTTCGTCACCCGAGTCAATCCCCTGCCAAATCCAGGTTGGGCCCTCCCTATACCCCTCTCCTCTTCTATTATCGTTCCCTTCCTCATCCATTCGTGGGACCCCCCTTCTATTCCGTTCCCTCACAAGGGGGGCGTCCGCACCTTCATCCAGCATGCGCACGTCCTTCGCCACGTCCAACTCTCTCCATTTGGCGTCCAACTCGTCTGAAGTTCCCACTAGAAGAGCCGCTTTTGCTTTCCTCGCCAGGATATAGCGCGCTGCATGCTGAGCAATCTTGACCTCATTCCTCGCCACAAGCGTCTGAGCACGGGTTGAAGCCACCTGATGTCGAACCTCCCCTCCCCGAACTCTGAGCATGCGTGCCTTGACAGTAAGCTGAGCCCGAAGCGCCTCTAATGCCCAGCCCATCTGATAGTCCCTCAACTCTTTCTCCAACTCTACGACCTGCGTCTGACACCCTCTCAACCGTTGCTCAGGCGACATCTGGGAGGGGAACATGACAGCCACGTTCTCGATGTTGTGCGTCTCTGAAGCGGAGGCTGCCAGGTCCAAGTCTGAGAGCGCTCTTGCGGCGCCGGGGGTATAAACGGTTTGCAGCTCCCGTATTCGATTAAGGGATCGAGACAACTTGGTCCGCTGCTCTAGAAGGTTGGTGATTTGGTAGGCTGTTTCGGGCTTTCTGGACATCTCCAGCTCTATTCGGAGTCGGGATCTACTCAAACGTCAGCTGAGAAGTGTAGAAATGAGTGAAAACGTACTGGGACTCTTCTAGGTCCATTGCCTGCATCATGAACCCTCGTGGGGAAACATCATGAACGCAGCTAGTTCCCGCGTCTGCCTCCTTCTTGTCCTGTTCTGCAAAACGCTTGCGAACTTCGGCCTGGCTGATACTCTTGGTCTCTGGCATAGCATATGGGTTGGGGTTGGAGGAATCCTCGTCGAAGGCATGGACCATCGCCTTCCACTTTGGAACGCTTTCTGCCTGTGCCAAAGTAAACTCCTGCCACGCGGTTGCTTGTGCGTTGCGTTCCGGTATAGCGCGGAGCAGGCGTTTCTTCAACAGAGCACCTTTCAGACCTCTCAGTCGGACTACTTGGATGTGAGAAACCTTACTCACCTAAGCCAAATAGTTTCACTATGTTCCAATGACCTAGATGGTCCTCAATTGTGTTTCGGCGGTGTCCAGGCCCCATTTCCCGCGTGCTTGTGGCAATAGGCCCGATGTTCGCCCATGGGCGCTCGATTCCCTCTCCATCCGTCCGAGCCGCGTGAAGGAGAAAATTCAGAGAGAAAAACATGCGGCACCACCAAAGGTGGCCTCGGATGTGCAGCTTGGGAATGACGTATCGCAGAATGCGAAGAGTGATGTCGATTCGGTGGCTGGGAGGGAGATTCTTGAGGCGTTGGGCTAGGTGCTTAAACCATTGGCACATAATGTCATAAGACCAGATGATCACGAGCAAAGGGTGTATAAACATGAGAATGCACGCCGCAATCCAGTCCATATTGGCAAATCTGGTTGAGAGTATCAATAACAGCGTACATGAGACAGATGGTGCTTACCGTTCTCCCTTCTGGAGATCGCAGACCCCGTTGCGCATGACAAACTCATGCCGAGCACAAACAGCCAGCGCGATTCCAGTAGACGCGTATCCCTTTGAGTACTTTGTATTCGCCATATCCATAGCCGCAAATCCAGAGCAGGAGCTCATCTAGTAAAGACTCAACAACGGTACGAAGATTTGTTCAATACTCTACTCACGTCTTTCTGGTCCGTGACCGTCTTCAGATACTCATAGAAGGGCTTGATGTCTGAGTAATAAGCCCATCCCATTCCCAAGCCCGGATCCTTCTTCTCGCTTGACTTTGCCAAACGCTTCAGCCGGAAGCAAGCGTCGACAGCAATGAACAGAATGTAGAGAGCCCGGACATCGGGAGGCGCCTTCTCCCAGCCTTCAGGGAGGTTGATATCTGGATGTGGACAAGCTGGGCATACAACCGCCAGCTCGCCAGCCCGAGTCTCCGCAACACTCCGATCTGGGTCGTTGCCGCGACCAGCACGCTTGAGCATCCTTAGGTGACGCCACTGTCGCAGTATGAGAAGAAATGATTTGTATCGATCCTGAGCCGCTGTCAGCAAACGAAATGTCAAAGCTAAGATCAAGCGACAAACTCACTGGAAGCTTCCTAACTCCCGTATTATCCGTCAAACGCTCCAACGACGTGTAATAGTCGTAAGTAGTAGTCTTGCTCTGGAGAGTGAGCATGTGGAACTGGCGCAGACATTCGAAGGTCGCGCATGTTCGAGGTTCAATCTGGGAAGAAGGGAATAGGCCGCGACGGAGGAGCTGTTCATGATATAGACCGGCTCCTGCGCGTTGTTGACAAGCACAATAGTCGATGGCAACCTCGTGTATCCCAGTTGTATGGATGACCACAAACCTGTGGTCGGCGGGTCTTGGATTGGGGCACGTTGAGCCCAAGGGATGTCCCAGCTGGATCCGCAGGCCCATATCCCGTAACGTTGTATCCTCAAAGAAGGTGCCCGTCCAACGCTATATTCTGGTAAGTCACCAAGGAGAGGGGCGCATGAAGCACGCACCACTGTTATGTCAAAAGGACGCCTATAATGCTCCTTGAGATGACAACGCCTACAGGCCAAATCGCGCCCTAGACAAGTCCGACACTGGAAGAGGTCCTCATTCGAATCGGAAGTACGACACAGGAAGCATCTCTCCTTCGTATCCTCCAAGCCGTCCTCGCGCAGGGTCTCGTACAGAAAAGATTGGGTGCTCGGTACCCATCCCGTAAGTGGTGCGTCCTACAATGCCATAAAGAAACACGGTCAGATGATGCAAGCTCAGACGTGTATAAACGTACCGAAGTAATATATTTCCTTCGCTGCCATCTGTCTACCTGAGGTAAGACGGTAGCGGTGGCCGTTGTCGTTGTGGTAGCGACTGACGGCTCCGAAGGAAAATCCATCTCGAAAGCCTGGCTGTAGTCGATATCCTCGGTCCAAGTGGCTTGCTCTTTCTCCAAAATGTCGCGCATCTTTCGTGCGCGTTTGACCGACGAAGGAGGGGCCGCCGCCGTAGAGTGCAGGTTGATGCGGCGTCCATCAGCAGAAGGTCGGTGAACGTGAATAGTGCCTCCATCAGAGTCACTGTCAGAGTCTCCCAAAGAAGCAGTGAAGATGTTGTGCGTCCGTTTCGGCGGCATGCACAAGGGCGAAAGGAAAAGCTTAGAGGCTCACGTGGCCATACTCCACCCGCCCTGGTGAGGTGAGCCCTGCAAGCTCTGCTTTTGCTTAGGTGGCTCAGAAAGGCTGAGTATGAGGCCAAAAAGCTTGTAACAAACACAAACAATTCTATTTAAGAGGCATAACGGCTAACTAGTTCCTCCCAAAGAGGAAAGAGATTTTTATTTCTATCAGACATGCCTTGGCGATGGTAATTCCAAGCTTGCAAGTCTTCCTTGGAAGCCCTCTCCTTGAATTCCTTATCCGACATTCTCCCATTCAAAACCCAACGGAAAAGGCCCGCCGCGGAAAACAGAACAAACGCGGACCGGCTCTGGCCTTGCCAGACCGTGATGTTGCCGTGTCTGAGAAGAGCTGACGGCAGAAGAATGAGGTTGCCCGGTGGAAACTCTATGACCAGGCGAAGATCCCATATAATGAGATGCCTCCCCATCGTAGGGTCAAAGTCATCCAAGGGCCAAACTGCACACATTCCACCAACTCGATTAAGATGGTCTGTGTGTAAGCGCGTCCAGGCTCCAGGCGGGAAGTTAACGTGAGCGGCGGCGAACGCGCACTTGCCAAACGGTCGCCGAAGATTCGGGTCATCGTCTACGATAGCGTCCAGCGTCTCGTCGTACTCTTGCCACATCTCAGGAAAGTACGTCGCAAAAGCTTCTGTATGAAATGTCAACAGGCCATCCTAAGACAAAAGCAGGGAAAGACTTACGATTGGCAAATTCTGTCATTCTAACGAATGGCTCTTGTTTGAACAATTCCTCCAAGATCTCGGTGTTGCGCGGGTCGTTGTCTATCCAGCCTGGGATGACGCGGCCCCCTCCAAAGCTCAACCCCCAACCCAAGGTCTCATAGTCGCCACGGCGGTGGATGCTGTGCTCCGCGTCAAAGTGGCATTTGGCTTTGGCGGCGCGAATAAGTTCTGCGGCACGGCGCATAAGCGCCGGCCAGTCTGCTCCCTCAGGATGGCCCACCAAAACTAAGAGGAGCCGTCCATGAGCATCAAGGACGACTTGAGGCTTGCTATAAGAAGGTGAGCTCACTAAAACACATCTGTCAGGCAAAATGAGAACTTACACGCCTTTCCAATTCATCTTCCTGAAAGCTCGGTCCACCATCCGCCGCATCTCGTCCAGAGTCCATACCTTGGGGTCCCACTCCGTTCTGGGTCCTTGCCAGGTTCCGCCAGGATTTGCATAGTCAGTGTCACAAACGGCGGCCTCAACCGCTCGACGGTGAGCTCGAGGCTTCACCTTACCTCTGCTATCCTCCCCGCCACGGGATTCGAAGCGCCGCCGACGTTTACGAGCGGGCGGTTTGACACCTTCCTCTGCCGCCCTTAGTCTAGCCGTCTCCTTCTGCCGTTTTCGCTTGCGTGCGCGTCTGCCTTCCGGCCCTTGTGCCGCGGTCAAGTCTGGAGGGTCTGGGGCGGGTAGAGTGTGCTGCACGGGAGCTTCGACAGGTGTAGGTGCGTGCGGGACTGCGCGAGGGTGTAAATGTGGCAGGCCTAAAGGAGAGTGGGAGCGTGCGGCCGTGGGGGAGAGCGAGCGCCCCGGAGACGGCGAGCAAGCAGGCGGCGGAGAAAATGAGTGAGCCGGAGACAACGGTGGAGGTGTTGACAGACGGCTGAAGCTGGAAGACCGCGCAGAGAGGCGTGAGCGTGAGCGTGAGACAGATGTCAGAGGAGACAGAGGCGGTGAAGGCGGGCGTGGGCGTCGATGGCGGGGGCGGCCGCGAGGCTGATGCAAACGGACGTATACATCCTCACAGTCACTAACGTCGTCGTCTCCCCGCTCCTCGGCCTCCTCTGCTCGCCGCGCCAGAAGTTGGGAGAGGGTGACGCGCTGCACAACCACGGGCTCTGCACACTGTGGCACGCCGTAGGCCGAGAAGACGGTCCCTCTACGCGTCTTTCGCTCTGCAGAAAGCGTCAGCAAAGATGGCGCGGGCAGGCAGAGAGTGGGAGGGAAAAAAAGAGAAAAAAAGGAGGACGCGCGCGTCTTTTAGCCCTCCGAGTTCGTTAGCTTACTCGTCGGCGCGTCCTCCAAAGAAGACTAGCATACAGAAAAAAAAAGAAAGCAAATGTAAAGGCTCACCTGGCAGCAGCAGTGGCGCCTGCGCCATTGTCAACTTCCGTGGCGGCGGCGGTATTGACAGAGGCATGTTGGAGGTGTGACTGATGCCTCAGAACGGCCTCGTCACACTCTTGCGCCGCGCCCTCCAGGACCCCTGGCAATACGGTTAGAGGTCCGATCCCCAGAAGGGCCATTTTCGGCGGTCCGGAATTCCTGAGATTTGGCCATTTTCGGCGGTTTGCATCGGACCCGTCTTTCGAAAAGGCTTTTTCGGCGGTTCTAAGCACGAGACGTCCAAAATTGGTCTATTTTTTGTATTTTTCTCCAAATTGCTCAAATACACCCTATTTGACCTTCTGCCGCTTCTCGGGCCTGTACATCGGCGTCGTCGGCACTACTTAGCCGAAGGGAAATTTTTCCTCTGGCCTCGGATGGCCAAAGAAGTTGACCCCAAATTGGTGGTCAATTCGGCGGTCATCGCCTCGCACATAGCCAAAATTCGGTCGGATTCGGCGGTCATAAGGACTGTAGTTTTCGTTTCAAAAGTGCCAAAATCGGCGGTTTGCATCGAACTTACCAAAAAAAAATCGCCTGAATTCGGCGGTTTTGGTACCGCAGCTCGAACCGTATTGCCAGGGGTCCTCGCCCTCCCCGAGTTCGTCAGATATTTATCCTCTACCTTACACGCAATGTATAGCGCTTCAAATTTTTTATCTTATCGTTAGTCAAGATACTCTAAACACTTCTACGGCCGTTATTGGGCCACAAATCAGATACATACTCTCCAAAAGCAATATATAGCAAAGATACTCATTTTTGTTCAGTCATTTATCCTGGTCAAATTGCATGGCTCTATGCCTTGGGCATTTCACTTCTTTAGATGTCTTGTGATTGTGGCATCAAATCTACGTCTTTGGTATGTGAATGAGAGAGGTAGTAACATGGTCCAAGCATATACATTCTTGCACAACATCAGTGATTCACGTACCAAGCTTGTCCGATAAGTCACTCATATAATATTCATTCCGTCTCAAAAGAAACTCGTCATTCTAATGATTTGCATGTACATACTCGAAGTATAATAATTTTAACACGCATAATGCAGGAGAGAGTGTTCTAAATTACAGACTGACGAAAGCTTGATCAAGGTATCGGCCTCTTGAAATGGTCGATTAGCCCATGATCGACCATCACGACTCAAACCCTATCTCCCATCATGGCCTTCGGAAAGAAGCGTGGTCGCCCGCGCATCCACTTGACAGAGGCAGAACGCCGTGAAGCTCGGCGCACCTCGAACAGGGACTACTACTCCTCGAAAGGAGTGAATATTCGGGCACGCAGAGCGGCCAAGTACCTTGAAGAGCGTACGGATAACCCTGCTAGGTGCGTTTTGTCAAAATTCTCACTTATGAATATACTTACTCATCATATGAAGTCTCTTGGCCAAGAGACAGAAAGCTGGCGAGCGTGCCAAGACCACCGTTATCCCCCCGCTCAAGGTTGTCAACCTCCTTCGTACCATCCGGATATATCGCGCGTGTTTGCGTGCAGCAACAGACAACGACATCGCCGCACACCTTGACATGCGGTGTCGTGAACTGCTCGACAACCTATCCAACGCCAAGCTGTACAAGCAGGTGGCAACTCGCTTCAAAGGGGACGCGAGACGGTTGGCGGAGGATTCGGTGGCTGCACGGGACGCGCTGGATGGGATCGTTGATGCCGTGGGGCCAGAAAGTGCAGAAGCCGAAGAAGGTGAAAGACTATGCGACGAGATAGCTCAGGCGTCCCACGTGTACGGCGCTATCCTGGCTAAGATCGAGGATGGAACCGTATGTGCTAATTACCTGTCCCGACGTTTACCGCATCAGGGACAAGTTGCAGAGGACGGAGAGGGTACTACTGACGCAGAATGATATGTTACACTTTCTGATTCATACTTTTGACTCCTTCATACTGTGTGACTGAACAATCAAGGTATACTGCATGAACTAGTGAGATAAATTGTGCTAGACTACGGGACATTGATGGTGATGAGGCTGCCAGTCAGGCCATCCAACTTGTCCATCTCCTCGTCAGGCTCGGACCCCCCTTCCAAGTCGGTCTCCTCCTCCTCATCCTCCTCCATCTCGTCTTCATCGCCATCGTCGGGGTAGGGAGCCGGAACGGGTACAAGATCGTAGAATCGGATGCGGATGAGCTCGGCCAACATCCTCGCTTGTGCGAGATGCTCCCGTGCTTGTTCCCACCACAAGATGTGGAGAGGTTCGAGAGTGGCAGGGTCGCTTAGAAAAACGTTCAGACGCGTCCCTCAAATACAATGTTAATCACTTACTTATGCTCCAGAAGACGTTGCCAATCTTGCAAAGCGTCGCGGATCCCGGCAACGCTCTGCCATCCAGCTTGCTCCTCCCAGTCGGTGTCAGTCTTGGCGCGAGCGTTCCACACCGAAAGTCGAGGAGACACCGAAATGGGCGGGGTGATGAGGTATCGAACGCGAGTGAGGAAGCGGCCGTTATGGAGTCGATAACGAATAGCCTAGAATTGCTAAGTTAGAGTAAAGCTAAAGGTTCTTGTCACGCACCTCTTTCTCTTCTGTGGTCAACGTCTCTCCATATATATCGTTCCACAACGACCAAAGGCGCGCAAAAAAAGGTGGTTCTTTCTTCAAGCGGAGGGCGCAGAAATAATACGGGTGCAGAATTTTGAGAGCGTGGAGGCGGGCGGGGTGCAAGGGATGGCGGAGATAGCTGGCGAAGGACGAGTTAGGCTCCGCCTTGACGCGCTGGCGAGATGCGGCGACCTCCGAGGGTAGGAAATGATTGGGCAGAAAGGTAAGGATGATGGCCATGGTGGTGCGCAGAGAAAACGGTCCGTCGTCGTGTAAGCGGCCCGTCAAGACGATGACGTGACTGCGATTACTCATTACTCAACCCGAACTTGGCCGTTTTTGTTTCGGCCCGTTCTCTCTTTTCCCCGCCATGGCCGCTACCAGATATCGCTGCCCCCCTCCGTATCATCCTGCGTACTCGCATCGCGATCTCGACCCACGTAATCTTGGGACGTTCTATCTGATCAAGCGGGGCTCAGATGAGCACATCGGGATATACACAGACTGGTGCGTGGTCGTTCCGCCTATTCGATGCTTGCTGACGATCTTGGAAGGGGCGCAATCCCGCTAGCAGCACAGCATCCTCCACCCAAGAAGGAGACATCTTGGGACGAAATCTGCTCTCGGTGGGGCGATCATTGCGTCGCCAATCACCAGCACAACGAGTCGGCCCCTCGCATCACTGACCAGCAGTTATATACGCGTTGGGCGAATGAGTGTCTTCGAAGCTCTCAATCCCGCGGCCTGGTGGACGGCCTCGACAACTCGATCGAGGAGATACCTCCTCCAATTTCCCCAACCCCGCCTTCTTCCACCTTCAAGCGCGCGCCTTCTCCGAAGAAGGCGTTACAGAAGAGCGTTCCGACGTCGACATCGGTCCGTGAGCCAGCGTCATCTTCGTTCCTGTCCGCCTCCTCTTCTCGCTTGGGCCGTACAGGCAAGGCACGCTCCGCGCCCCAGAGGAATGTGTATCTAGTCGAGTACAATGGCGAACGGCATGTTTTCGCCTCTGTGTAAGTTCTTTCTTTTGTAGCTAACATTTTCCTGATCTGTTATGAATCTTCTCTAGATCTGATGCTTTTGATTCCGCGGAGCGTGAGGGCGGAGGAGACTCAATCCAGATTCATCGGGGATCGAAGCTGGACGCTCAGCGGTGGATGGAAGATGAAGACGATATATAGACATTTTACATACCAGGGCCTGTCTTTTTTCGCAATCCATTCTTTTGCAATCCATCGAATGTGTGAAGCTCTCAGTCATTCCGAGGAATGGGTGGCTGTTACGTCATCTGCACACTTACTCTTTTACTCCGAGGATTCTACTGCTAGCCATGACCCGCCCTCGAGCTCCCGGTACCCTGCGAAAAAGGGGTCGCAAACCAATTTGGTCCGACGACAGAATCGCATTTCTAAAGAGATGGCTTGCCAAGCGCGATGACATGGACAGAACGGCGGTCGGCGCGTTCAACGCGACTTTCATGCTTGCTTGGTGGACTCAGTACCCGTATCACTTGAACGATGAACGACCCGACCATTGGCCTGCAGAACCCTTGGAGAATCCCCCCACCATTGAGGTAGACCCATGGCCCATTGTGGAAAAATATGCCGCCCAACAGCAGGAGTTGGAGCGTCTGAAGAAGGAGATGATGACCGGCGGGGAGAAGGTGAGCATAACTATGCTTATCATGTTTGTAGACGCGTATGAACGCGCTTTCTTTTGCAGCAACTACGTACTTGGTTCAACAATGCTGTCGCTCAGAAGCACACCGCGTCAGCCTCTATTGGGAAGACCGCATTTGCCGGGATGCTCAAGAAACTGCACAACACCAGCGTTCGCCCCGTTCATCTCCCCGACTACAAATTCTACATGCGTCATCCGGACTTTGTCGACCATTGTCGAACGGCAACCGAGGAAGACCCCGCGTTTCAGGATCTGGAGAAGGGAGAGGTCCTGGCGTTCCGGTGCCAGGTTGCGAGCGAGCTTTACGAAGAGGAGGATCTTGAGACGAAGGAGAGGATTGAAATGGAGAATGAAGCTGCCTACCAGCAGCGTCTTGCCTCTTTCAACGGGCTTGCGGGGGATGAGGAGGAGGGGAACGCCGACCAAGCCGTGTAAGTCTCATCCGCTTCTTGAATATTTTTCTTGCCCTCTGATCTTCCGTCCCAGGTGTCGCATGAACCTTGCCCGCGTTGTACAACCCCTGCTCGACTCTCTTAGCGTTGCTACTGGGTATTCGCTGGCGCTCATCGGCGGTGCTCCACCGAGGATTGGCTCAAATAAGTTCTCTTTGGCGGGGATTTACTCCGGGCGCACAAAGGATACGCAGCAGGATTGGGGAGAGTGGATGGGAGAGTCGGATATGCGCAAGAAAGTCTGGAACCCGTTCATGAAGTTCTTATTGGAATGTGACCCTAGTAAGTCCAGGTTGAGAACGTCGCATGAACGTCTCTAATATGGTTTTTGACAGGTGGGGAAAACATCACTAATGTTGAGATGGCGGATATGGAGATGGAGTCTGCCGACAGTTATAGGGCTGACGACGACGAAGGGGATGAAGATGACGCAGAGGAGGGCGGGGCCGAACGCCGCGCCGGGGGGAAGAAGGGAGGGAAGAAGGGAAGTAAGAGGGGAGCGGGGAAGAAGAAGACGAACGCATTGACGGTGGCACCTGCTCCCCCTCCAACCAACCCTACTGCTCCCGCTACTACTTCCCCTCAACAATCGGCTGATAAATCCTTGGAGCTTGAAGTTGAGCGCGAACAACAACAAGAGGACGACTTTCGACTTCCTCCTAGCCGAAGTCCTTCTCCCACCCCTCCAAGTAGAGCTCTCTCGCCGCCCAATCGAGAGAGCACGCCCGACCTTCCTGCGCATGTTGCCAATAACCTCACCGACCTGATGCTATCGAAAATCAACGCTCTCGAGACGGCTGATCGGCGTGACGTCTTGGCGGAGCTCTCAGGGATGTCAGAGTATGAGGTAGTGAGAGAGTGCAACGTCTGCCGTGCAAAGGAGGAGCTTCGCAAGCTAGGGTTTCCAGCGGAGGATCAGGGAGTGTTGAGGGGGAGGCGACGCATTGCAGATTGTAGCCCTGAAAGAAGCCCCAGCCCCATTCCTTCTCCCCCTGCAGAGAAGAGTACAGCAGAGCCTCCTCCAGCCCGAATGACGCGTGCACGGGCCGCCCTATGTGCTGCGTCCACTCCTTCTGACTCCTCTCCCACCGCGCCCAGCCCAGTACCGGCTGTAAATTCATCTGGAACACCCCCAAGTCCCGGGCCAAGACGGGCGCCCAGCACCGAACGCGCGCCCAGCACCGAACGCGCGCCCAGCACCGAACGCGCGCCCGACCAACGTTCCCCATCCACTTTGTACTCTTCGCCGACGACGGCCGATCAACTCGGACAAGGCGACCTGCAGCCCAACCGAGATCATGCACCGACTCCCGCTACTCCAGATCAAGATCCACCTATGGACGTGGATTCTACACCAAGTCAGAGAAACACCGCCGGAGAGCAGAGCGTCGTTACCATGACTGGGTGGACGAAGTGGATGAAGAGCGCATTCGACACTTATCTGGAGAGTAGGCTGAGGGGAGACTTGGTGGACTTGATCAACTTGTGGGGAAAATTGGAGATTCATATAGGAGGGGATGGTGAGGGGAAAGGTCCGGGGTATGGGACCGCCGAAAGACCGGAGGAGATTGGGCATTGGCAGAAGTGCGGACGAAAGACGAACCCCCCCGCCACTCTGAAGGCAAACTCATTCGGGAAGGCGCTCAAGAACTGGTGGAACGCCCTCAACCCGAATTGGAGAAAGGCTGAGGATGGACGGCTTATTGGGGAAGGAGTTGTGAAGGGCGAGTGGGGAGATATTCTAGTGAAGGGTAAGAACGGCATATTCCTCCTTCTACTCTCTGTGGCCTGGTGGGGGGAGGCAGTAGAGAAGGAGAATACAGACTCCAAGGATTGGGATGATGTTGTGGCTGACATGATTTGGGTATTCGGGAAGATGCTGGAGTCACCACCGCCTGCTAAGAGTAACTCGAAGAAGCGCACCTCAGGAGACGCTCCTTCCTCTTCCTCTAAACGCCCCCGGCGCTCTCTGTAACATCTTACTTAACTACTGCTTATGACCCTTTCAAATATATTATCTACTGATTAATGAGTGCGCCACACATCATGACGAAGAGCTGGGTTGCCGTGATGCCGGGTGGATAAGCCAGGAGCTTATGTCGGCAGGAACGGCAGAGAGACATAGTCACCCCAGCCGAGGAGCCGGTAAATTTCTACAGGTGTCCCGCAATATATTACGGGGGCCTCGACACATCTCGTCTTAAATTACAATGAGGGTCCCGACAGGTTGCCCACCTATTATATATTATTAGTACAGCTATGGCTGTTGTCATGTACTCGGCCGCTGGACTGTTCCGTTGGGTTCACAATGGCTTCCAGTCAGATGTCTCATTTTGGGAGAACGCAACTGCGGAAGAGAGAGCGGAGTGGGCCGCCTTTGCTGACTCTCTGGTCGACTCTAATTTAGAATACTTCCCTCAATGGCAACAGTCCTAATTACGTTACTTACTGTCTTTTGGGCGCTGCATCACCTCTCACACGGTCTTTCCTTGTTTCTGTTATACCTTACTCTATGGTTAGTCGGTTTATATTTGTCTAGTGTACACAACATCACAAAAAAATTTCCGCTGCCTTGATTTTTTCATAACTCTTAAGTCCTTGGTGGCCAGTAGTACTAGCTATCATGAGATAGAGGCACGTGAGCAGTTTGAGGTTCCACCAACGCCACCACGGATCTTTTTTCCTGCTCCAGCACACACCTCCCGTCCCCCCACGCATCTCCCCCGCCCCGGCTTCATGGAACGCAACTCGGATGGTACCTGGCGTACTGTCAGTGCCGGTGGACGGGCAGTCGCGCGTGACCTTAACCTCTCAACCAGTTCGGGGTCTGGTAAGCGCGGCAGGACTCAAGCTGCTTATGGGGGGCGGGAGAGAGCGGTGGTGCCCGGTGCATGGTCTTCTGTGGCCGCGTCCCGGGAGTATGTTTCTCGACCAAGAGGAAAGGAGAGTGTTCGGTCTCGCGCGCCGGCTCGTGGCGCCTGGACTACGGACGGGTCTTGGGCCGTTGACGATCGAGCAGACTACGAGCTCGACCCCGACGGTGGGGATTGGTATGAGGTGGAGGTGGAGGCGCCGATGGAGGATAGCCGAATTTTCCAGCAAGAGGGAAGGACGAACGCCAAAAAGAAGAAGAAACGCTCACAGCAGTCGACTCGTCCGAACATCCATTGGATCAAGAATTGGGCGCAGGGGTATTTGGACGAGATGGTGCGCGGGGATGGGCGTGGTGACAATCGGAAGATGGCGCACTGCGTTGACTGCCAAAGCCGCCGGGAGAAGATCTTGGGTCCGCCCCAATACCGGTGCGAGAATTGCTTTGTCGACGACCTGCTTTGCGCTACGTGTGTGAAGCGTCGTCATCGATACAATCCTTTACACCGCCTTGAGGTGAGTTGACATATTCTTTCGCCGCGCCTCATACTGATATTGTAACCAGGAGTGGAAGGACGGCTCCTTCATTGAAGCGTCGCTGAAGGACTTGGGGCTGCGGATACAGTTGGGCCACACAAGCCTCTACTGCGCCTCACCCGCAGCCGCGCACCAGGACTTTCGCATATTTCACTCAACTGGAGACATTCCCGTTAGTCTGGACTTCTGCGGCTGTGAGCGTAAGCAGCCGGAGCACATCCAGCTCCTGCGTAGCCGCCTCTATCCTGGGAGTCAATCTGTGCCTAGGACTGCCGCCTCTTTCCGCATTCTAGACTTCTCTCACCAACTCTCCCTCTGCTCCAAACTCCCCGTCACCGATTTTACTACCACGCTGCAGAAACTCGGCAACAACTCGAAAGTCAAGGTCCCCGTCGCACGACGCAAAGTGTTCGCGCGCATGTCTCTACAATGGCGTTTCCTGAAGCTGCTGAAGCGGGGAGGCCGTGCCCACGATCCAACGGGGGTCGCCGGGACGAAGCAAGGGGAGCTCGCTCTCCGCTGCCCTACCTGCCCACACCCAGGTATCAACCTACCGTCGGATTGGAAAGACGCGTCGCCGGAGTCGATGTACGCGCTCTTCATATAGTATCACGCGTTTGGGCGGGCTGCTGACGAGGATTTAGGTTTCTATACAGGCTCATTATCTGCATCGACGCCAACTTCCGCTTGAAGTCGCAAATGGTGTCTTCTTGGTCCCGCGATCCCGGTTACGGAATTGGCTGGACGTATTTTGGGCCACGGGAGGAGTATGAGCAGCAAATGAAGCTGATGCAGGTTAAAGGGCACGGACAGGAGATCAGTACCTGTGTTGGGTTCGACGCTCTCAGTCGAGCAGAGAGCAGAGGGAAGAACCTTCGATATTCGGGCGTCGGGGCGGTGTCTTGCGGCCGCGGGGAAATGGTGATGTCTTTAGTCAATCTGACAAAAGGCGAGGCGTAAGTAGTTCTCGGCCGTCTTCTACTGTGTGACTTTATTGATTCATCCTCATCTTAGTTACGCACCTATGGATTATGGCGTAATGGTCGCCCTCCTTCCCTTTCATCTCCTCCTCGTCATCCTCCTCAGCTACGACATCGCATGCCAGTGGTTCGTTAACTTCTATCGACGCATGAATCACGATTGGCCGGAGAAGTATCGTCTTCCGGACATCATTTTCACGCCCGCTATTCCAAAATTTCACTTCCCGGCACACGTAGTGGAAGAGCACGAGGAATTCTCGTTGAACCTCATCTCGGGTGTGGGCAACAGTGACCTGGAGGTCCCAGAGCGTATTTGGGGCCCGCACAACATCCTCGGGATGGCGACAAAAACCAACGGACCCGGTGCACGTCATCTGCTGCTGGAGGATCATTTCCACTGGTGGAATTTCGAGAAGTACCTATCGATGGGGTTCACGCTGCGCCGCAAATATCTGGCAGCTATCGCCGACCGCAACAAGCAGGAGGAGGGTCATCGTGGGTTCACGGAGAGCATCCCGGAGGAGCTGATCGAGGAGTGGAGCGGTCTCTGTGAGCAATGGGAAAAGGCGGGGTACCCAAAGCGAGTGGTGAACCCCTTCCAAGTTGACAAGGCCGGTATGAGCGAGGCAAAGGTTGTGAAGGAGTTGGAAGATTATGAGGCGGAGCGCCGAAGGAAGGGCGGAGTGATTCTGCACGCAACTACCCCCCACGCGTTCATCAAGATGGGCATTGAGCTTGAAGACGAACAGTGAGTCCTTTTCTACTCAGTGAGGGCTTCCAACTCATGCAATGTTTTCCAGGTTCAAGGTGAAAGAGCTCTTTGCTCAGCACTCCTCCCCGACGGTTCGCCAGAGTTCAACGTTGGCCGAACAAAGGAACGTTCTTGATCGCAAGCTGCGGGATTGGCGACGGCTGCGAACGGTTTACATGCCGGGCCTGCTCCAGTACCTCACGGAGATGGAGGAGGTGGTAGATGAGGAGGAGTATCAGGGAGAGTCGTCCAACCTTCAGCCAGACCATGCTAAGTTGTGGTTGCCGTCAAGCTTACCCGAGGAGAGGCGACAGTCTATATGTGCAGGGGATTTGGCGTCCATGGAAGGTCGTCTGAGGGAGGGTCAGTGTCTGGACGCATTGGATACCATTCGGCACACCCTGCGTCTGAAGACGCGGATGATCCAGTTCAAGAAGGCAAACGTCCGGGGACAGAGCGCCAACGTTCGGTCTCGGGAGATCATCGATCGTGTCCATGACCGCGCTGATGTGCACGTTATTCTGTGGGCTTAGAAATACCGCAAAACAAACACAAAATCTTATAAAACTCCTTGATAGAAGTTTGTTATCTGCTTGTAAAAGGTTTGATTTGAATAGAAAACCGAGATCGATTTACTGCTTTCTTAAACTCTTGTTGTCAAATAAAGTGAAACAGATAATAAGTGCACAAGCGTGCGAGTTTGAAGGGGGGTGATAGGGATTTCGACCGATTGACAAATGTCTGGTCTCAGTTAACAAAACACAAGTCTTTGGTTGAACTCCGTGTCCTACACAGTAGTCCTTATACCAACTTGGAATGTTTCTTCAACCTCGGTGAGAGATTGTTATTATAGTTGTAATTGGGTTTTAGACAAATCGTGCTCGGAATGCACTTGAACTCTCAAGAGCCTGCGGGATGACGCTTTTCGTGACTGAACGGTCCTCTCTAGGGAAAGGCTGGCCCAGACTACGACGTTCCTGTAATATCTCTAGGGAGATATTAGACTCAGAAACACCTTGCTCTAGTACTTTGAATTCAAGGAGCTTTGCTTCACAAGTATTCACTTTTCAATCTAAACCCTTGCTCTTTGTGCTTAGGTTTGGTTCTTGGGTTTTGGGTTCTTAAGTTTTCAAACTTTTGGAGGCGATAAAACCGAAGTCGATTTTATAAGAGATAGATCACTACAGTAAAGCTTTGTGGGCTTCTTGGCTGCGGGTCACTAAACTAAAAACTACTCTACTGTTACAACTGTGCTTATATACTGCTCAAGCTATATCTGTACACTAATTTCTACTTACTAACTAGCAGCCTTTTGGGGTTTTGTTTCCGCATCGGAGACACCGGTCTAGATGCTTCTACATTGAATTATGCCATTTCGCTCTCGACATACTCTCCAGAACTGATCCATGTATGACGAATCTCAGACTCGATTTGTTAAATCTTTGTCATAAAACCCGCCTCGGATTGCTCTTTGGAGTTTGTCCATATGATTCTTGATTCCTGCGAATCGGGGTATTACAATACAACTGTATTGATTCTTCATGGATGACTGATGCAGAACTCCGAGTCGGACTTCCGCAATGCATCCACTTGTTGTTCCGCTAGTAAATCTTATTGATTTGTTACTCTGCACCTAGTATGGCGCCATCCTTGACCAAATCGGATCAGATTTGCCTGACTCTGGACTCAGTCTAGATGCTCTTGGTGCTGCGGAATATATCTTTTTGGGTCTCTTGGTTTCATGTGATAACGTGATTCTACCAGGCTAGCCGGATTGGTCTAAGTCCTCGGACGAAGGATTCCAGATTTCTGAGGTGGCTCTGCGGTTCTGATGTCATGGTCTCATCTTAGTCATCCAGGTCTAGATCCTGTATGTCACTTGAACACATGCACTTGTCTTGGGTTCGTAGCCTAGGCCTTTGCTTTATCATAGTACGTTTAAACAACAAATTCGAGCTCGAATTACTCAAGTGTCGAATTGAAGTCTTGGTTGTGAAGTTACAAGAGAGTATTGTGTGATGTTTGACTTGCTAGACGCAAGTGGGCACTTTTGATGATGATATTCGAGGAGGATCTTCCTCTGGAGTCTAATCCTTGCCCTGAATAGAGTCTCCTTAGGGTCACTAACATCTCTTCTATGATTGCCAACCACAAGTAACCGTCTACTATGTGCTTCGGACTTATCCAGAAATCGCAAAATTCCCGGTTTCTAGGCGTAGACGCACATAAAGCGTGTCATCTCCCTTTAACTTTGTGATATGTTGTCCGCAACATACTAAAATTTACCCGGAACCCGCTATTCATCTCGCCTAGTGCAAGCGGCGGGCGATGAATGACCGAATACAATCCTCGGTTATTCACCTCGGTTATCTCTTTTAGAACCATATTTGGCAGATTCGCCGTTCTCTTAAATAGTGTGCAGTTCCTGGATGATTTTCCCAGTTTCCACTTTACCATTTCGACCTCGAAATTCGTCTTCTCTTCATCATGCCAGCTAACGTATCCGCCAAGAAGTCCTGGACTGGAATCGTCAATCTTATTCCTGACGAATCTCCCAAGACCGTTCCCGAATTAGTGGAACGTCGCGTCGCCGATGGCAAAACTCTCGTTATTCACATTAACAACTGGGACGCGCCGGCCACCGGTTTGGTTCCCGCAGTTCTTACTCTTTACAACAATATCTGCCCTTTGGTGCTCAAGTCCGTCGAATACATGGATCGTGCCAAGGCTTCTGCTAAGGACAAAGCGGGCTCTATTGACTTGATCATTGTAAAGTTTCTTGTGAGTGTCTTGATTCTTATTTTCGAAATTCGAACTCGAATTTCTAACTTCTTTCAATAGGGTGCCAATCTTCCTAAAGATAACATTTCGGGCTGCATTTACCCCGAAAAACTCGCGGCATTTGCTTGCAACCTCCGATCTTTCTTAGGACTTGCTATCTCCGAGCTTGGAGTTAGCCCCCACATGCATCACGTCAATCTTGCCAACGTATTGAACGCTTTCGTCATGACTTGCACCAAGAAGGGAACCATCCAACCCGAGTCTTTTAGTCTTCCTTCTATTCATCCTCTTCATCCACGATGGAAGAAGTTACTGGAGGCTTCAGGCAGTAAAGGCAAGGAGAAGGCTAAATCTCCCGAGCCCAAGGTTAAGGGTAAAATGAAGATCCTGGTATGTTATTTTATTCTTTGGAAAATCGACATCGATTTTCTAACTTCGATTTTCTTATAGAAGTCTACCACCGCCCTCAAAGTCATCGACGATCCTGTTCGTGTTTCGGAGGATATTCGTAAATCTTCCCGTGTTAGCAATTTCTGCTGGGCTGACGATCTCTCAGACATGGGTGAAGTGGATTCTTCTGATTCTGAAGTAAGCTTCTGAACTCTTGTAATAGATTATGAAGCTGACTTAGCTAATTTTCTTAAACAGCTTTCGATGGGTTCTTCCGACAATGAAGACGAAGAGGAGGAAGTAATCATCGAGGATGCTACTCCTCCTGCTTCTACTGCTTCTGAATCGGTGAGAGGCTTATTCTTGAAAATCGATCTCGGATTAATGATTTTCTAGTCTTCTCGTTCGGTAAAATATCTTTACTATTGTGAAGTACCCGGCATGGATACTAATTCTTCCTTGTATCACAAGGCTGTGGTTACGTCTGGAGCTGCACCTGCTGCTCAAATCGAGGCCGCTCCCAAGCGCAAGGCTGTTACCGCTCTTCCCGAGTCCAAGCGCATGACCAAGGCTTTGAAACCTGCTGGTTTCAATGTTGAGCCAGTTCTTATTGATCAGCTTTCTTCTAGTAAGTTAACACTTGACTCTCTTTTAAAATTCGAAAATCTGACTCGATTTTCTCCTTATTGTTAGTCACTCAGTTGGTCAACGCATACCAAAGTGCTTCTTCTGCGATCATTCGCCGCATGCAGATCTTGGGTGCGCTTCCCGAGGACTTAGCTCTTTCGGCCTCAATGGTGGCCGCGGAACACGGGTACCGTTACGAGTTATCGCTTACGATGAATCGGATCCACGGCGAGATCCAGACCTTTTTGAGGACCCGGGATCTTTATCTCGCGGCAACTGATTCTTTGGTTCCTTAGATCACCGAATGTCAGGTGTCATGTCTACTTCTTTGCATAAGTAGAGTGATGGCTTGTTTCTTTCTCAAAGTAGCTAGTCGGAAATTTTGTTTGAACTGTGACTAGTATACCGGAGGCTTGTCGGATACACGTGGACTTTATCATTCTTTGTCTTTACGTGTTGTATTATTATCTTTACGTCTATGTTAGACATTTTGCAAACTTGACTTTTTCGATTGAATTCAGACCCGAGCAATCCGACTAAGAATTTCGTGCTTCGGTTTTTAATGACACCTGGTCAATCAAAACTTTAAAACTTATTTCGAGTATGAAATCTTAATCTTTACATATTTAAGAACAATCTTCTCTTGACGAATTCTGCATCTCCTTCTTCGATGGCGCAGCTCTTCTTCCCGTTCTGCAGCGAGTTACGCTTCCGCAATCTTCACTCTAGCTTTTCAGTCTTTCCAACTCCCGTAGCCACTTTGATGGAGGCAGAGCTTGCAATGGCTTCCGCTCTAGATCTTTATAACGTGCACAGAGATTTCGTTATGGTGGCTCGAGAACTCGATGGTCAATTGTCTGAGATTGATGAACGCGAGACTGCTTTCCATACTAACAGTCACATCCATTTCGGTGGAAATGAAGGGAACCTCGAAGTTCCAACTCTTCGCTACATGGTTTTCGTCTTAGTGAGTAAATCGACTTTTCCTCATTTCGAACTCGATTTACTCCTTATTTTTCTATTAGCGTCGTTATAGTAAACTGTGGGATCAGGTTCCGACTATGGCTGCTATCGGTATCGAACGGAGTTTCTGTTCAATGTACATCCTTTGTTGGTACTTTGTTACCACCTTCTTCAAGGAGGAACCCGATCGCTCTATCGATGGTGTTACTATCGATCACATTTTACCACTTCCCATACGCTATTTGAGCACTGGAGTTTATCGAGACATCTTTCTCGATATTTCCATGCAGGCTTTGGTGAGTTCTTAAAATTAGAAACCCGCCTTCGAATTTCTGAAATTTTCTTTTACAGGAGTCTGCTTTCTTTTCTTCCTCTCAATCCTTCAATCGTTATCTTCGAACCATCATGTCCCCCGAAGACATTGAATGGCTAAGGAACATTCCTCCATCCACTCAGGCTATTCCCGACGACATTCGCGAAATAATTACTTGGATTCCGCGCTTCTATGAAGATCGCGTGCTGGACCCGATGCTAGGTAGCCAAGGTTTAAACCGTGATCGAGTCTTCAATTTGTCGGTCTTTCGACAAGGCCTCAACGCTATTGGCGCTTTATACCCTGTGTAAGTCTTGACTTATTTTTCGAAAATCGTCTTCGAGTTTCTTACTTCGACTTTTAGCTTGATTGACCAAACTTTTCCAAATGTCCCAGATCAGTTCTGGGATATCAATTGGTCTAGAGCAACCGTCGAGGACTTTAGGCTTTTGCAACGAATTGTTGGCGCACTATTGCCTGATCAGCAATATGCTTTTTACTCTCGCTTATACAACAATCGCAACCCTCCTCAGTTCAAACACTTTTGTCTTATTCCTGAGCAGTTGGTTTAGCCTTGTAGTCATCGTGGTCTCCCTTTAACTTTTGAAAGTCTTACTTGTACCTTGTCTACAGAATTACATTTTTCTTGTTAAAATGTTTTTCCATAAATTCAGTCTCGAATTGTGTTCTTTAAGTGAACGAACTATACTCTTGTCCCATTGTAAAGTAAATCATACAAAATCGGTTCGATTTACTTTCTTGTTTATTTCTTGCGTTCCTCCAACTCTCTTTTCAGCTGTTCTATCTCTTCTTGCGCCTTCTGTAACTCGGCCTCGGCTCTCGACAAGTCTCCCTCCTTCTTCGGTTTATGATGGAAAAATCCTCCACCACGCCTAGGAGGTGAGCACATGTACTTCATATCACGACATCGGTCGCATGAAATACATTTCTTGCCTTTAACCGTTCCCACTGTGTCTCGTTGACTTGTCATATATGACCAATAACAACTATGACCACCCTTCTCGCATCTGATGCATTTTCGTTTTTCATCGATTTTCCCTTGAATCTCTTTAGATTCAACCGTTCGTCCATGTTCACTGACTTTGGCTGAACGACTCGAATAGGATTTCGATTTCGATTTCTTTGCTTTTGGATGGGTGTCGTCACTGTCATCGTCACCAGAGTCTCGAGTTCGTTTCGAAGTAGTGTTCCTCGAAGACAAAGCCACTGGGGCAGGCGACTTGGACTTGGGCTTAGGTTCAAATATCGAGCTCGGATTGCTCTCCATTCTAGCCTTCGCTTGCTTGATTAGAACTTCTTCTTCACTTTCGTCAACTTCGGTTGTTACATCCGGAGTCATCGTACTGTGGGGTGCAGCAATTGTCGTTTCTGTTTGTTGATTCTGTCCTAGTTCCATTCGAGCTTTCGCTTCCACAGAGGACAACAATCGAGGTTGGGGTCGAGATTTAGATGGCAAGGTGGGAGTAGAAGATTTCGAACTCGATTTTCGAATTTCGAATCCTTGGTAAGGAATCCCGTTGAATCGTAACTCTTTCCTTGTCAACCTATAACCTCTCTCCTGCTCTTGCAAAACAAAGGGATAAAGATCGGTTGGTGGATAAGGTTCCAAGTCAAACCACCTTGCTAAAAGGCTTAGACTCGGTTCCTTCGAAAAGACCTTTGGTAGAGCCCTGGAGACTGCTTTGTCCAGTACATACGTCCAATCAAATTCGAGTTCGATATTCTCGAATTCGATGACGCTGTCCAGAGTCGTCCAAAAGGTTATGTCCAGCTCTTCTCCACGCTCCTCCATCTGTTTCCTTGCATAGTCAAACAATGTCATCTGCTTCATGACAAGTTTGTACGCATAGTCGAAGGCTACCCATAAACAATATTTGGGAGGTATCCTTTCTTGGTTCAAGAACTTGTACGCGGGAATGGGATTGAGTCTAGAATCGAGGGGTAGGACTTGTGATGGATGTTTATAGACGAAGGAATTGGAAGCCCTGGCCAATTCGATATCGAATTGGTAAGAGATCAACTCTTCCTCGTGCAAGTTCTCGTTCCTGAAAGATGGATCCCCAAGAATCCAGTTGACTAGGAAGACCCAGTAACAGCCAACTAGAAGATTTCTAGTCAAAATTCCTTGTCGTAGTAGAGTCTCTTCGATTTTCTTGAGATCCCTATCCACGATGGCCTTTCTGTCTGATACAGAGAGTACCAGTTTCCAGCGATAATCGATGTCCTCTGAAAAAGTGTACGCCGTTTGCAAGATATTGCGTTTCTTCAAATTCGGCGCGTATTTCTTTAGATTGATCAATTCAACCGCAGGGACCGTATCCCGTTCTTGAGTTTGTAACGTCTTTTGTTTTAAGGATTAGCACGAAAGAAATTCGGTTTCGAATTTTCCTTACTTCTTCCATTCGAAATCCTTCTTGCATATATGAATCTTCTTGTTGCATGAGTTGAGTTGCTTCCTATATAAGTTAGGATAGAAGTAAAATCCGATATCGAATTTCTTACTTCTCTCAACGTTTCTTCCATCTGAGTTTCCTCTCTCAACGTTTGACTTATGTCTTCCATGGTAGGAAACTCTTCTTCTTCATTGATTTCATCTTTGAAAAAGACCTATAATTTTCTTTTATAAACCAAGTATTCATGAATGAACACTTTTGCTTACTTCTTCATTGAATGGTCCAATTTCTATTGTATCCCATCCTTTCTTCTTCGATCGCCTTATCATCGCCTTGATACTTTTCTCAGGCTTCATGAAAATGTCAAATTCGTCCCATATTTGAACGACTTCAATCATACCTCATACAAAAGGCTTTCCTTTTCTTTAATAAAGCTCCTTATATTAAATCCTTCTTCTAAGGTTTTCTCTTTTTCTTCTCTAGAGATCCGTTTCCACATCGTGTATGCTTCAAAAAGGAGTGAATCGAGATTTTCGACCTCGAATTCCTTTTGAAAGTCTTCGGTATCAACCGTCGCAGCATACAAGGCAACAAAACGAAAGAATTTGTTGTCCTCCGCTAAGTTAAGAAATGACTCTGGATAGTACCAGGCCTTTGCTACAGTAGCTTGATTTTGGAAGATGGGAAGTCGATTTTCTGGAGTGATGTATTTTCGTCCCATGAACAAGAACTGATAGTCGGCAGAGACATTAGTAGTCCCCAAGCGCAGCTGTGCTTTTTCTTGTGTCTGTGTCGCAAGCGTGATTTGAGACATGGCCAGAGAGATATTCGATATCGAAATGTTTGTCGATCAACGGGTTTTCTGGGTAGAGCAAGATGGGGAAAAAGAGGAATCCATTCTCGAAGTCCAACTTATATACCCATCGGAACACTAAATCCGAATTCCCGATGATGACACCTCATCCCTGCCTATTACTCATATTGTCACCTGACATTCAAGAATTCCTCCCTGAATGACTCTAGGCCTTTTCTAACAGTTCTTTTCATGATACCGTTTTGTTTCTAACGCCAGAACTGTTTCTAGTCCTGCATTATTCTTCCTTATCTTTCTTTTTAGAGAATTTCGTGCTCGAAATTTGTTTGAAATTCGAAAATTTTTCCAAGTTTCATCATTGCACACTACTTCTTCCTTTCATTTCTTTTAATGGTGTCCGCACCATTTATTTACTCTTACACTCTTAAGTTTTTACAAAATCGAACTCGATTTTCAGTGTTCGTTTTGTTATTTGCCAAGTAACCAGTCTTACTTGTTACCTTTCTTTCTTTCTTATTCTTGAGTTCACTCTTGTTTATATGTCAAGATGATTTTCTGTGTATTGTACAGTGGTTGTGATTATTAGAAGTCAAGTAGAAAAGGTTTTAAAGAAGGTAAAAGTCCAGTAAGTAATACTAAGCGAATGATTATTTTAATCATTTCGAACTCGGTTTACTCCTTTGCTTTCTTCGTCCTTTTCAACTCTTCCTCTACTCCGTCCTTTTCTTCCAGCACCCTTTCCAACTCGGCTTCCAAGAAGGCTATGTGGTTCATAGCGTCGTCCAGCTCGTTATTCGTTATTTCGAACTCGGACATCTTCTTGGACTTGTGATGGAAGTAGCCGCCCTTCTTGTTTGGCGGCTCGCATAACACCTTCTTGTCGACACAGTAGTCGCAAGAAATCCGATACCGGGTTTTGGCGCTGTCCCGATTGTTCTTCTGCTCCTTCACTATACTCCACGAACACCTTTGACCTCTTTTGATGCATTTCAAGCACTTGCTGTTCGTCGCGATGTTTCGTTGTACCCTTTTGTAAGAGTATTTGACACCGTGATCGTCGTACTTGCATGCTTTGTCTTGGACCAACACCTTTTTCGGTTTCGATTTTCTGGTGGTCTTCGACTTCTTGGCGGTTCTATTAAGGTCAGAGTCAAGTCTTGATTCTGGTTCCTTGCGGTTCGGGAGTTTCGTTTTGGAAGATGAAGCGACCGGGGTTGGAGTTGGAATATGAGGAGGCGGGGTTGGCGTTGGAATGTGCGGAGGCGGGGTTGGCGAATGTATGCGAACCCTTTTCGAGACCGATTTTGTGGGTACCAGTCCACGATCCTCTGTTTCTTCCTCCAAAGTCCTAGGCTCAGTTGGTATTTCCAACTGTTCAAGTGCCTATTGGTTTGGATTAGCATCGATTTAGTCTTAACATAATCGAGCTCGATTTGCTTACCCGCTTCCTCTTCTTTTCCACTGACTTGTTTGCCTCAGTGGTCTTGCTAATCTTTAAGAGTATAAGTCAAATCAAATTCGAAAGAAATTCGAACTTGATTTGCTTACCTGTTTCTCGATATTCTTGGTTGAGGGCAAGTCAACCTTCGCCTGATCCTTTTTCAAGGTTTTGGGCACCGGTCGACTTACTTTTGGACTTGTTGAGTCCAACACCTCTTTCATCTTCAGCGAAACCTTCCACTGCGTCAAATCTTCTGTATCTCTGATCTTGTTTTTGACAAGTTGCCAATGCTTGTCGGACGGATGTCTGGTGAAGGGGGCTAAGTCGTAGGCGGGGTAATCTGTGAAGTCCAGGAATGCTCGAAGACCAGAAAGTGAAGGTTCCCTCCTAAACACTTTCTGAAGGCCAAGTATAATCCCTCGGTCGACAACGTATCGATATCCAAATTCGATGTCGATTTTCTCGAAATGGACCGCTTTGCCAAGTGCCGTCCAAAAGTGAATATCGAAGACGATTTCCACCTCGGCCAAGTTCTGCTGCCAGTAGGACATCGCCACGTCGTACAAGTTCTTCTTGCCACAGACCAATTCCATAGCGGTACGATTATCGATATCGATTTTATGTCGCCGTGGAATGGTGATGTTGTCCAAGTACTTCAATTTTGGCACAAACTGAGGAACTGGATTGTCAGTTGGCAGATTCCATGGTTTGCCCTTCTCAGCCACCAAATTGGCCATCCTAGCAAGACACAAGTCAAAGGCCGCCAAGCAAGCTACCTTATCGTTGGCCTTGATCTTTTGAAATTCGTCATCGAATTTCAACATTCCCAGCGTCCAGCACCAATATTTGCCTATGGCCACGGATCGTTCCATGATTCGGTGCTTGATGAAAATCGACTTGATTTTGTCGATGTCGCCGGTTACAAACTCTTGGCGCTCCTCCAAAGACAAGGTAAGCTTCCATCGATAGTCGACCTTGTAATCGAAGGTATACGCCTTCTGCGCACAGTTTCCATTGATGAGGACTGTCAAGTCCCGCGACTGGATAGCTTTCAACTTTGGAAGCTTGTATTATTTAGTATCGGATAGAAAATCGAATATGATTTTCTTACCGTTGCTCCTTCTTCTACCCAAGACTCCCTCATAATGGAGTCTTGCTCCTCTTGCTCTTCAACCTGTAATTCAATTCAGATTGCTTTTCTTAAATGCAAATCGGGTTCGGTTTTCTTACCGTTGCCCTGCCCTTGCCTTTCTCTTGAGCCGTGTACATTCCAGCCCTCTGATTCTGTTTATTTGTTTATCTTTCATCCACTAATATTGTAAGTTAAAACTTACTTCTTCCACAGACAAGGATTCAATCCTTTCTGTTACATCCTGCACCTGTGCAGTGGTGTTGTCTTGTGTGGTCTTGGAAGTGGAAGACATTGGTTGCGACTTTGGAGTAAATCGAGTTCGGTTTTTGAGTGTCGAGCGGACTCCGGTAATAGTGGGGAATGGGGGAGGAAAAGAGAAATTCGATCCCGGATGCCCATATTATATATCACTCAAAACACTAAATCCGAGTCTCCGACGAGCACAACTTCTTTCTGACTCATTTCGATGTCGGATTGTGAATTTTGTACGTCATATCTACACGTTCCTGATGGCAAATCAGGATCGATATTCTTCACGTGATTTCTGACATATTTCGATTATTCTATCCATCTGTGTCATTGTGTCTGCCACTTTCAAACTTATAGTCTTATCAATTGGGTCTTTTAGCGCTTCAAAGTCAAAATTCGAATTCGATTTTTCGAAAATTTTTGGTTTCGATTTTGAACCAGCTATGTTTCTTTATCCCCTCTCTTTTCTTTATGATGGTGTCCTCACCATCTTTTACAATATTTCAACTTTTCTAACAATTCCTTCTTAGTATCAAACTTTTCAATTTCAAGCTCGATATTCTTTTTGACTTTGTTAGACTTCAGTAGTTGTCTTTATTAGCTATCTTTGCGTATTGAAATTCGAGATCGAATATCTTCCTTGTCTCGATTTCTTGTTGTTACAGTTTTTCTGAACTTATCTTTATGGTTTTCTTATTGCTTGCTACAGCCATATAGTGTAATGGTAACACTTTCCCAAACAATCGGGTGGTACCACACAATCGTTTACTGGGAGGAGTCCAGGTTCGAATCCTGGTATGGCTATAGTCAGCAAATTTTACATGTCTTTTTCTTATTGTCTTTTCTTTTTCAAACTTGGTTGGTTCAATTTACTTTACAGGTCCTTCAAGGCCATTTGGTGTAGTGGTTAGCACACTTGACTGTGGTTACAATATCACCGCAAGCTTGTCAAGAAGCCCTGGTTCAATTCCAGTTGTGGCCTTTGATTGAGGGCCAGTGAATTTTTCGATCTTTTTCTTTTATAAGAGTCTTATAATTCGATGTCGAATTGCATGACTAGTCCTTGTTGCCTAATTTCGCCATGTCTTCGACTATTTTCTTAGCTCCATCTTTGATTCTGTTGAGTGCTTCAAAGAATTTCTTTCCTAAGAAAATGGGATCTTTTCTAGAGTGGAATGGAATAACTCTGAACTGAGCTATCTTGTCTTTTAGAATAGTACCATCCAATTCACATAAGATATAATTGTTAGCTGTAGTACGAGTGCCTACTGCATACGGTCCCATAAATCTTTCTTTGAATTTGGCATTCATTTCTTTTTCAATTCTTGTATTTCTTACCAATACCAACTCTCCAGTATTAAACTGGTAACGGGGTATTTTATTGATAAAATCTTCCAAGAATTTCGCTGCCGTTTTTCTTTTATTAAGGGTGACTCTTTTCTTCATTTCTTTTACATCTTCTCGATGCTTAACCAACTGTTTTGCTCGATAAGCTATCAAATCGGAAGTCGAGACGATTTTGTCTGGTGCGTCGACTAGCCATGTTACTTCTTCTAGGTCTAAAGGTAAAATTGGATCACAACCTGTTACCGCATAAAAAGGTGAGGTTCCTATTGATCTTTTGACAGTGATTCTTTCTGCCCACAGAATTTCATATAAGAATTGTGGCCATCTCTCAGGATTTCCTTTGCAGATCTTAAACAAAGATTGTCTTATATCCCAATGACCTCTCTCTACCTTTCCGTTTGCTGTCTTATTATATGGTGTAATAGCAATTCCCTTTATACCATATTTTTCTTCAATATAACGCACTGCCTTTCTTATAGCTGGACCATTATCGGTCACGATTTCTTTAAGACATCCCCATCGACATAGTATGTCTTCGAATATCCAGTCTCCTAGCGTTTCAGCATTTTCGACTTTCAATGCTCGAGCTTCTGGCCAGCCAGTCAAACCACATCTAGCAACAGTGACTGCGTTATAGTCTTTATATTTTTCTCCCTTCAAGGAATTCGAGCCCGATTTTGGCATACGGAATGTATCAATGTATGCTCTTTCAAACACTCCAGGTGTTGAAGTAATAACAGGTTCAGTCCTTATGAGAGTCTTTTGTCTTTTCTGGCACAAGATGCAAGTCTTAATGTACCATTTAATATCAGTTTCCATACCTGGCCACCAAAATCGTTTCTTGACTAGCTGAAGCACTGAGTACTGGCCTTTATGACCATTAGAATCGTGTAGACTTTTTACTATAGCAAATCGTCTCGATTTTTGTAATACTCTTTTATGTGCTCCATCCTTATCTTTCTTATATAGCTTTTCATGTCTGACGAAGAAATCTTTACTCCAGTCTTGCAATTGAGTGATTTCTGTTTCTGTCAACGACACAAGTTCCTTATCTGGATCTTCTATATAGTCTTGCAAATAAGGCAAAAGAAGTTCCCAAGCGGTTTCTCGCTTTGTTCGAGGCAATACTGGGAATTCATCCATTGCTAGCCAGTCTTCTAATTCTCCAATCGATACAGCTCCACTAAGGGCTAGTGTTCGATGTTCTTTATATTGTGCTGGCCAAGTAATCGAATCCAAATTTACTATAGTTTGAGCAAATCCTTTTCGATTATCTATTTCATCTTTGAAAGATGAGAACTCCTTAGTTCGTTCTGAGTTATCTAAGTTTTCAGGTTCCTCATATTCAAACATATGAAGTGTGTCATCTTCTTCGTCTATTTCTGGTCTTGGGACTATTATATCCAATTCTGAGCTAGGTCTTCTACTCAATCCATCCGGACCATGTACCTTTCCAGGAACATGAACTAAAGTAAAGTGATACATTAAAATTTCTTCTGCCCATCGTTGAAGATTAGCATTGGCTAATGAATCCACGTTGGATAGCATTCCTTTAATGTATTTGGCATCCACTTCAATCTTTAGTTTACGACACCCAAGTAAATAATATTTACAATGCATCAAGGCTCGATATAAGCCAAAAAGTTCTCTTTTCGCCTGCGAATATCTAGATTCGCGGTCATTCAAAGTAATTGACATGAACTTTGCAAAGTATTGTTTCTTAGGCTCTTCGGGATCGAATTGTGATAAATAGAATCCTACTGCTTGATAGGAAGTGTCTACCGATAGAATGATCGGTGTGTCCCATTCATATTTTAAAGGTTTCAACATAGGACAAGTTCGAATTGCCAACTTCAACTCATCCATGCTTGCTTGTTCTTCAGTACCCCATTGAAATGGTATAACTTTCTTTGTTAAATAAGTCAAAGGTCTAGCTTTCTTAGAGTAGTCCTTGATGAATGCTCTAAAGATTCCAGCCGTTCCTAAAAACGATCTGACTTCAGTTAGTGATTGACACGGTGGCCAATCCATTATGACCTTTACTCTTTCTTCAGAGGGTTTTCTTCCTTGGTAAGTACAAACATGACCTACCACCGTTATTTCTTCAGCACAAATAACAGCTTTCAATCCTGAAAAGGTGCCACCCGCATATTTCATGCGTTGAACAATCCTGTTCATGTTACAAAAGTGTTCCCAAACGAACCTTCGGATATTCGGGTTCGATTTAAGGGTTTCATAAGTGCCATCTTCTTGTTGATATCTAGTACTAGGTCCTTTTACTGGTACATCATCAATATAAGGTCTAGTAAATGCAGGTATCTCTTCCCTTAGAATATATGCAACATCATCATGGAAAATCGGAACCGAATTTGTCCATCCCATGGGTAATGTTCTTAATCTTAATGCTCCATAAGGCGTAGAGAAAGTAGTCATATCCCGACTTCGGATAGCTAACATTCTTTCATCATACCCTACATACAGATCTAAAGTTCCTCCACAAGATAATCCTGCAAAGGCTTCCGCTAACTCTTCAGTTGCCGGCGGTAGTCCTGAATGAGCAATTGTAACTGCATTTAAGGGTTCTAAACTATGAACTAGTCTTAGTTTCTTTCCATCTTTCTTTACGACACAAAACCAACGACTTCTATATGATGAATTTGAAGGTTCATATACTCCGGAGTCGATTTTGTGCTTGATTATCTTACATACTTCTTCATAAATTCCTGGCGGAATGGGTATGTTTTTCAGTACCCAAGGAGTATGAGGTATTACTGGCATTTCGACTGGCGGGAAGAAATCCTCTCGAAATTTTCCTTTCTCAGTCTCATCCCAAGCAAATCCTTCATTCTGTAGACACATAAAATGATCTAACAGTTTTCTTTCTTCCGGCCATAAAAATTCCCCTGGATGATCCTTTTGGATCTGTTCTCTTCTTTCTGCTGTGTATCTTCCCGTCGGTACAAATTCTGGCGGGTTTTCAGATAATTGAGGCATTCCTTCTAAAGGATCTCCTTCAATATTTCTTAAAATCCTAAACTCTTCAGGTAAAGTACCTAAATGAGCTTTAGTCTTCAAATGAACCGGTTTATATTTCTTAGTAGCAAATACTCCTCGGTTTCCTCTTTCTTCCTTGATGTTTTGTAAGAAAGTTTTTCTTACTTCTCCAATGTAGTCAACAGGCATAGCTACTGTTATATTAGCAAACAGTCCTTCTAATCCTGCTGGTACATCATAAAAGATATTCATCGTCGAGATTGCTCTGATTCCTGTGTTATCTAAGTCAATCTTTTCTTTTCTTATATCAAATAACTTCTTGAATCCGAAGATTTGTTTTGTCTCTATAATCGAGTCCGATCTTCTAGGTGCATTCACTAGAAAATTTTCAGATGTCGGTTCTAGAAATCGGTATTGATTTCTTAAAGGTTTCACTAGTTGATTTACTCTTTCCGAAGATTTTCGAAGATACAAACTAGTTATTGCTTCTTGGTCAAACGTTTCTTTTCCTTGAGCAGGTAGATATGTTTGCTTGATCTTTATTTCATTGTTCCAGCCTTGTTCAATTACTAATGCTAACTCTCCTTGATATTCATTCAAGTCCTTGAGTTCAGGTGAAAACCCCTAGCCTCATTCTTTAATTGTTGACTGGGAATTTGACCTCTAGCATAAGTTGGTAGAGTTAACCTTTGGCCATTTCCTGGGTCCACTATAGTTACAGTGGTCAAACCTTCTGCTGTAGTTTGAAGGCTTGCCTGAGACACAGTCTCAAACGGTCTTCCCAGTAAAATGTCATAGGCTGGGTCTTTAAGAACATGAAACTGAAGGTAATAAGTAATTCCTTCACAATTTACCGGTACATTTCGAGCTAAGCCTAATGTTACCGTTCTTCCTTTATCCGCACTTTCCATTGTAATGACAAAGTTCGGGTCAAAGGCTAATCCGAGTTCGAATGCTGTCTTTAAGGACATCGACGCGATTTGTGAACCTCCATCTAATAAACACTCTTTCTTAGATCCATTATTGATTTTTAACCAAAGTGTTCTTAGATCAACACTCTCAGGAGCCACATACAGTTTTGATAACTGATATGGTCCTTTATATTGAGTTGTATTGAAAAACTGTTCAATTGGATCTTGAACAACTATAGCACCTTTTGGTACCTTTTCGGTCTCGATTTGTGAAATCGAATAGACTTGCATGGTTGTTTTAACATTCTTAGTCTTTAACAGTTTTTCTAGGTTCTTTCGCCATTCAATATTAGTTGCTAAAAGCTTTTCTGGTAAGAGTTCTTTCCAAGCTTCCTTCCATTGAGGATGTTTTTCTAATAGCAAATCTATTTCGGCTTTTCTCTTATAAGACTTTATCCTTTCTTTATTATTAGGTAGAGTTGAATCTACCTTGGAGGACTTTGGAATATCGGATTCGATTTTTGGTTCGGGTTGTTTAACAGCTTCTTCTATCTGTGTTTCAACTTCACCTTCTGACTCTTCATCAGTGAATTCGAATTCTTCATCCTGTTCCTCAAAGCTAACTCGCTTAGGTTGAACTGTTGTTGAAGGTCTTTTAGGTATTTCTACCACAAACTTTTGTTTTGGCCAAACAGTCTTTGTAGGCACTACTGTTTTGACAATTCCGGCTTCAGTTTGAATGCCATTCTTGTTTTTAGTACTTCGAGTATTCACAGCGTACGAGCTTTCCGGCGAAGATACTGCATCTTCTTCCTTCATCAAGCTCAATTGAAACCCCCTTGTTGAGGTAGGCCAGAATTAACATACGATGTATCTAACCGCATGTCTTCTGGTGCAAATCCCTCATCTGGATTCAAGGTTACTTGTGATTTTACTTCTCGGAGACTATCTTCTTTATACTTAATTACCTGCTGTAGGGGAGTCTTTCCACCAGCTCTATCTTTTCTTAATACAGGTTTACCATTGTTAAAGAAGTCCCAATTGGTTTCAGTTATGACAAGCCATCCTTCTTTCTGAAGATTAAACCTGTGTTGACACTGATCACGCATATGACCAGGTTCTTCACAGAAAAAGCATAAACCCGGTGGCGAATAGCTTGTAGACGGTCCTGCTGGTACCAAACGATTCGGATTTTGCAAAATTCGAGTCGGATTAAATGGTGGATTGCCAGTATAAGGTGTCACATTTGACCTGTTTGGAGCTATTGGCATTGTGGGGTTTTGAACAGTAATCGGCGTTTGCTGTGCGAAATTCGAGATCGGATTACTTTCTTGAAAATTCATGGTCCTCGACGCCAGCAAAGTGGCATTGATTGAATCCATAAATCTTTGATGAGTTTTCTGATTCTCTTCTCTTTCACGAGCTGCAGCTTGCCTATCTTGTTCCCTCGCCTTTTCTGTTTGTACCATCATGTCCCTTAGGGCATTAAAAGTACTATTAAGGTCTGTCAAATCTTCCGTTTTGACTCTAGGCTCTTCTTTGACCTTTTTCTTAGAATTATACACTGATGTGGATTCTAAAACTAAAGACAAGTTTGTTATAACCCTCTCTAGATTATTGAAGTAGGTAGTCGCATCATCAGAGGCCTTCTTCTTCGAATTCAAAAGTTCAACCATAGCATTCCATATAGAATTGGTGACACAATTTTGAATCTTTGCGACTGCATTCTTTTCTGTGATTTCTCCTGCTTTGACTAAGTACTTCAAAATATGAACGCACTCTCTTTGAAAATTATTCCATCGATTTTTATGATCGATTTCCCGTTTTTCAAATGGTGCCAAAGCATCTTCTAAATCAACAGTGGTATACTTATAACTGTCTTTTCCTTTGTTGTAGCTAGTCAACAAAGCTGACTTGAATCCTGCCCATTCACCTTTAGCAAAGGCTGTCATGTTCAGCCATTGGTCTCTAATGGTTTCAGACACATAATTGCAAGCCAATTCGATCATAGTACCTTCATCAGTTAATCCTGATTCTCCAATGAATTGATCTATGACTCGAAGAAAATCGGCTAGATTTTCTGCTCTGCCATCGAAACTTGGCGCATTGCTAGTTCCATACTTAGGCAGTTTCTTATTCACAATATCTGATTTCCACTTGGTTGATGGAAATTCTTCAGGTTTCAAGGTTCTAACAGTAGTCATCGCTGATACAACTGGTTGAACTATTGTTGGTTGGTATTCAAGTAAGTCTTCGTAGTCAACTAAGGATTGACTAAGAAATAGAAATTCTCGCTCGAAAAGCGAATTGTCTGTCTGTCTTGGTGGGGTATTAAGACGTTGTTGTCTTTTCAATCTTGCTTTTTCGAGAACGTTTTTCCTAACTTTATCAGGTTGATCGTTAAGAAGTCCTCCTGCCGGGGTTCTTTTCTTTCGTAATAACCTAGATCCTACTATAACACTGTCGGTTTCAGTGTTTTCTGGAGATCTTGGTAAACGTGATCCACTTGCTGTCGGTGGAGTATTTGGGTTCGCGTCAAGTTGACTCGATGTATATTTAGCAGATTGACTGCCTTTCTTAGACGTTTTTGAATGCAAAGACCAACTGTTTGTTGATCAAAATGTAAAACCCCCCTCGCGGTGGGCTCCAAAAAGTTGATGTGCACGTTATTCTGTGGGCTTAGAAATACCGCAAAACAAACACAAAATCTTATAAAACTCCTTGATAGAAGTTTGTTATCTGCTTGTAAAAGGTTTGATTTGAATAGAAAACCGAGATCGATTTACTGCTTTCTTAAACTCTTGTTGTCAAATAAAGTGAAACAGATAATAAGTGCACAAGCGTGCGAGTTTGAAGGGGGGTGATAGGGATTTCGACCGATTGACAAATGTCTGGTCTCAGTTAACAAAACACAAGTCTTTGGTTGAACTCCGTGTCCTACACAGTAGTCCTTATACCAACTTGGAATGTTTCTTCAACCTCGGTGAGAGATTGTTATTATAGTTGTAATTGGGTTTTAGACAAATCGTGCTCGGAATGCACTTGAACTCTCAAGAGCCTGCGGGATGACGCTTTTCGTGACTGAACGGTCCTCTCTAGGGAAAGGCTGGCCCAGACTACGACGTTCCTGTAATATCTCTAGGGAGATATTAGACTCAGAAACACCTTGCTCTAGTACTTTGAATTCAAGGAGCTTTGCTTCACAAGTATTCACTTTTCAATCTAAACCCTTGCTCTTTGTGCTTAGGTTTGGTTCTTGGGTTTTGGGTTCTTAAGTTTTCAAACTTTTGGAGGCGATAAAACCGAAGTCGATTTTATAAGAGATAGATCACTACAGTAAAGCTTTGTGGGCTTCTTGGCTGCGGGTCACTAAACTAAAAACTACTCTACTGTTACAACTGTGCTTATATACTGCTCAAGCTATATCTGTACACTAATTTCTACTTACTAACTAGCAGCCTTTTGGGGTTTTGTTTCCGCATCGGAGACACCGGTCTAGATGCTTCTACATTGAATTATGCCATTTCGCTCTCGACATACTCTCCAGAACTGATCCATGTATGACGAATCTCAGACTCGATTTGTTAAATCTTTGTCATAAAACCCGCCTCGGATTGCTCTTTGGAGTTTGTCCATATGATTCTTGATTCCTGCGAATCGGGGTATTACAATACAACTGTATTGATTCTTCATGGATGACTGATGCAGAACTCCGAGTCGGACTTCCGCAATGCATCCACTTGTTGTTCCGCTAGTAAATCTTATTGATTTGTTACTCTGCACCTAGTATGGCGCCATCCTTGACCAAATCGGATCAGATTTGCCTGACTCTGGACTCAGTCTAGATGCTCTTGGTGCTGCGGAATATATCTTTTTGGGTCTCTTGGTTTCATGTGATAACGTGATTCTACCAGGCTAGCCGGATTGGTCTAAGTCCTCGGACGAAGGATTCCAGATTTCTGAGGTGGCTCTGCGGTTCTGATGTCATGGTCTCATCTTAGTCATCCAGGTCTAGATCCTGTATGTCACTTGAACACATGCACTTGTCTTGGGTTCGTAGCCTAGGCCTTTGCTTTATCATAGTACGTTTAAACAACAAATTCGAGCTCGAATTACTCAAGTGTCGAATTGAAGTCTTGGTTGTGAAGTTACAAGAGAGTATTGTGTGATGTTTGACTTGCTAGACGCAAGTGGGCACTTTTGATGATGATATTCGAGGAGGATCTTCCTCTGGAGTCTAATCCTTGCCCTGAATAGAGTCTCCTTAGGGTCACTAACATCTCTTCTATGATTGCCAACCACAAGTAACCGTCTACTATGTGCTTCGGACTTATCCAGAAATCGCAAAATTCCCGGTTTCTAGGCGTAGACGCACATAAAGCGTGTCAGCGCACTTTCTAGTTCAAAGAAGTACAGACGGTGCAGGGAGGCGAAGCTATTGTTGGACGGAGCGGGGGATTGGGAGCGGGTATTGCGTCCATTGCAGAATTCCGACATTCGAGCCTACTCAGACGTTGGGCGCTTAAAGCCGTGGACTGGACGACGTGGAACGAACGAGGAGGTAGAAGGAGCGGAGAGCAACGCTGCAGGGGAAGAGGAAGCCGAGGAGCATAGCAGGGAGGACGGGGGAAGGATCGACTCGCTTTCTGCCACCGTAAACGCGGAAGGAGAGATCGATCTATCTTCGGGAGAGAGGACGCGGAAGGACGGTACGGGACAGACAAGGAATGAGCTGTCGTGGATCTGGGGGACGACTCGATTGAACGTCAAGGACGGGACCGACCTCGACAACAAGCTGCTGAGAGCGGAATGGAGTAGAAGCCGCGCACGAGTTCAGCGCATGCGGGAGGAGGTGGCGCTGTTGAAGGAAGAGATGCGGCGTTGTTTGCAGTATCTAAAGTGGCGGTCGGCGTGGTGGGAGGAGCGCGCGGCAATGAGGACGACCGCCGATTCTGCCCTGGCTGAAGGTTTATCTGCTTACGCAAACAAGCAGGCAGCGTTTCAATTGGATCTCATGGACGACTTCCAGCAGCTATGGTCGGCTCCTCTTGCGGATATGCAGGCAGCAGACCTGGAGGCTACTGCGCCACAGCAGTCCGCCGGAGGGCATGAGGAGGACCTGGACAACCAGGATGATGAGAGCGATGACGGTGAAGATGAAGGTGATATAGAGGCGGGCGGTGCGGAAGGAGCGCCCTAGCGGCCAGTCTATTCCTGTGTGTATTTTATATTTCTAATTCAAAGTGTGGCGCAGTTTCTATTTTGAGTAACCAGTGAGCGGGAAAGCGGAGGTAGCTGGCGGGCAGTGCGGAAAGCAGCCGGAACAATGAGCAGGGGCTGATTTGAAATGGGCGGCGGTTTGAGAGATTGTGATCGGGCAAATTTCCCTTTTGGGAAGACAGTGAGCGGGCAATGATGGTCGGTAGGCGCCGAGGAGCGCTCAGACAGCCTACTAGGCTGGCGGGATAGTGAGCGGGACGATGTAGTGACGCCGTACAGGCCAGAGTGACAGGCGGGGGTCATTCAGCCCATTTGGGCTGTATAATGTATTCAAAAACTCAGCCCATTGGGCTCAATCAATATATTATCCGGGCGCCCACAGGTGGAAGTGGTAAACTGTTTGGGAGACCATCGATGCGAGTACGGTCGCGGGAGCGACGCATACGATGCATCGAGTTGAGCAGTGAATGCAGCCCAAAAATCGGGGGCCGAGCTTGTAGTGGAGAACCCTTTATTTCGTCGGGGGCGCGAACCGCTCAAGGGAGCGAGTCACATACCCAACGACGAATGGGCAATGGTGGTGCGGTGGTGAAAGGGTTCAGATAGATGCGGGGACGGTTGTATAGCAGTACAGACAACTGCGAACGGGACGTTCGTTGAGTGCTGCACAGTGGATTGCGGGCCACGAGGATTGCGTAAGGTTGTAAATGGGGGGCGATGGCGTTGAGCGGTGTCGACGGCTGGCACTGGTGACACAGGACGCAGACAGACGCACTGGTGGTCCCGATGTCGGCGTGTGAGTTGCGGCGCGTGCAGGTGCGCCGCGAAGACGATTCGGCGATGCGGCCGACGACGATGACAAGCGCTGCAGGCATCCAAATAACGTCAGGAGTGCAAAATACGATGCAAAGAAAGGCACACCAGATTGGCTGGCACGTCCTCGAACGTCCAGCCCCCAGATCCATCCGACCGACGGCGCGCTCCGCAGGTAGCCGCATCTGCAGAGCTGTGGGCTCTTGAAGCCCGGTCTTGATCTTCCAAGGGTGACCTGCCTGCAATGGCAGGGCTTACGCGGTGGTGTAGAGTCCGTGTCGCGCTGACGTGCACCGATGCACGCCAGCGTCGTCCACGGCTGTCGTGAGCCGTGGGCGGCCTATCCGGGGTCGGCGAACGTCGGGAGCACAAGAATAAGAGGCAGAGAAGACCCCAGGCAAATTCCTGGGGCTGGATAGCACGTCGCCGTTGACGTGCCATCGCGGCAAGAGGCAAGAGATGCACACTGCCGCATTTGATGCAGATTTGATGCATGGTCGATGACTCATCGAGTCATCCTTCGTTTACTCCCAACGCGCCCAAGTCACGACCACCGTGTTTGACGCGTCGTTGACTGGTATAAAAGGTGCGCCCCTCTTTCTTTCTTTTCCTCAGACCGCAGCAAGAGGGCTGACAGCAGATGCTGCAGCTCTAGGCATTTACACCGGCTCGGTCTCACGGGCTGCTCACCGCGCTCAAAGCAGTTCGCTGCAGCCTTCGGGCACAGTCCTCGTTCCGTCTCTTTCGTCGTCGTTCTCTTCGTCATTTGACAAGTTTGAGGCCGCCATTCCCAGCGCCAACGTTACAGGCCGCCGCACACAACGCCCTCTCAATGCAGCTGCCCACACTGAGTCACTCGTGCAGGCCCACCCGTCATCCTCGCAGACAGAGTCGTCGCCACCACTGCAGCTTGGCCCCGCCACCCTCGTCGGCCTCCATTCTACGCGGCTGCTTTGTTTGCCGTTGCTCTCAGCACTCACCAGGCCACATCAAGGCAGTTGACGCGTGCCCGAGCTTGAGCATCGCGATTCAATGGGGCTGCTTTCTTTGCTGTTGCTCCCAGCACCCACCAGGCCACGTCGAGGCAGTTTGACGCGTGCCGAGCTTGGACATCGCGAACGACTGCCTCGAATGGATTGTCAGCACGGCCGTCCTTCTGGCCGTTAGCCCTCGCCTCATTACCCACCCGGACAATGCTCTCTTCCACCCAGACGCCTCAACGGTGACAGCGTATGGCGCTGGAGGCTGGAAGATGTACCAAAAGAATCTGTCAGTGAGGTCCAGCCAGCGCTGCATTCTTATTTGCTGACATTATGACACATTCAGAGTCCTGTGCTTCCGGATTGAAGGCATATATGGCAAGTCAGAGATATCCATGCTCTGCGCTCGTTTCATCACTCATCTATCCGCACGTCAGATAATCACGGTTAGAGATGATTTTCGTTCGGAGTAAGGCCCATACACGACGTACTCTCTACACGCCGTACCGAGATGCGCAAAGCGCGCTGCCGAATCGGAATCTGCAACTCCAATGCGGCACTGGAAGCAAGCGGGTTTGAACATTCAAATAAATGCATTGATTTCTCCTTGTACAACACCGAATCGCGATACATTATCTCCAAATTAACCATGTACCAGATACCACTTCTCCAGAGCCTCCAGTAAGTGCTTCTTACCGCTGCCCTTTGTCAGGTCACGGGTGAATGTAGAGGAGAACTTCTCCCAAAGTTCTGCACCTCGTAGGTCAGATCGCAGTGAGTTATCGGAAATGTTGAGCACTTCGGCGACATGCTCTTTCCGGATGAGAGTTCCGGCCTGTGTATGCATTGAGGAAGTGTAGGTACTGCGAAGCAAGGCGCTTACTATGCGAACCTTGCTGTTAGTGTATCTGGCTGTAATGTCTGCAGCCAACTTCCAGTCCTGGGCAATACTCTCGTCAGAGAGTCTTGCAGAGATACCCTTGTGTCTTCGGAACCGAGCAAAGTCATCGCCGAGCGAGCTGTGTTCAATTTCTTGGCGCAAACGAACAATGTGCTCCGGTTCAGGAACACTGGGACTGGCATTGACCGGGTTCGATGTGTTAGGGATAGTGAAATCCGTGGTTGCAAGCGGTACAAGTGGAAGAACCTAGGGTTTGATTCAATTGCATACAGACTGAGTTGGGAGCTGAAGAACTCAACGGCACTCACCGGTTTGATATAAAATGTGAGTGCTCGATGTGAATTGACATCGATCAAGAAGGGCGGCGCGCCCAGACTGGCAAGTCCAGGATAGACACGCTTAGTGGAGTCCTCGCATGGGAAGAGATGCTGAATTGGCCCACTGGTGATCAGATGTTCCCAAAGGTTCCCGTTGTGCCAGCGTCCCACATAAACAGAAACAAGATCTACGGGGGTATCAGGAGGAATGAAATATCTGCAAAGCAGCAAGAAGAAACAATCGTACCATGTACGCTATGCCCAAAGCGTGCACCAATCAACTGCTCCGCAAGCCCTTCAAGCACTGCTTGGGCATCAAAGTCGAATAGGCGTACATTGTCCCGATTGACTGTAACCCTGTTGAAGAGGATCTGAAGCTCGAGATCCTCAAAGCGCATCGTTCCTGTGGTCATGTCGTGGATCTGGATATTGAGACAGTGCGTGTGGAACAAGGCGCTGGACCCAGTAGCTGCAGCAACATAAGGCGGGGCGTTGGCCATGAGGGAAGGCTGAGACATGGCCGCAGAATTGGGTCCAGACTATCAGCTATCGTCAGAACGAAAGCAACGCATGAAGAAGATGGTACTCACCATGAGCGCATTTGACGGAACGCCCTCGATGGCTGAATCAAGGTATCGAGGCTGAGAGGCAGGCGGAACTGGCAGGTCTGTCCAGAATCCTCCCGCCTCATCGAGGAGTGCTTTCTTCAGCTCATCCTTCCTGGCTGAACTGTAGGTAATCCGGATCGGTTTACCGTCAAGGCGACGGTGCGGCCACTGGTCCAGCTGCCGCAATACTGTGTTCACGAGTTCCTGTTTGGATAGTCCACTAGGCGTGTTAGTCAAGACTCGATATGCAGTGACAAGTCAAGAACTCACCCAAGATCGGCAGGGCAATATCGACGGTGCAGGCCAGAGGCAAGCTGCACTGGAGTATCGACCGAGTCGCCCTGCTGATTGTTGCCACTGGCGTCGTCTTGCTGAAGGGTGTTTCGACCACGGGATGCGGACTTTCCCTTTCCGCCGCGGCGAGTACGACTGTTGCGATGGGCAGGCATGCAATGTAGACGACGGATGTCCTGATGAAGTCAGAGAGGAGAGTCTCAGTGCGTGAAGCTCCAAGACTTGGATTGCTTCAGAGACTCGCATCCAGAAGTAGTGTGCTCTTCCATGGCCAGGGATTCGAGTCAGGTGTCCAGATGTGGCAACAGATTGTGCGGATTGCTTCACAGAGGACGAGAGGTCGGACACGTTATTGAGTGAGCTGAAGGGTCATGACCTCGCGTAGTAGGCCAGTGAATTCTAATCTCGCTCGTACTTACTTAGCTGTCAGACGATGTCAGCGGACAGTGGGCATTGCGTGTCCCGTGAATAAGGAGTGTCCGAAGTCCACATTTGATGCGGTGAGGGTCAAGCCCATAGCCGGAGCCTGGGAACAGAGAGACATGAGGTGAGCTGGTTCTTCCTGTCTCGCAGAGACCCTGCAAGTCAGATCAAGACCAGTGAACAGTCCAAGTGGAAGTTTAGCTGGTAAAGCAGCCAGAATCAAACCTTGGAGAGATGCAATGAGCACAAAAACATTGCCCTAGAGACTTCGGACCATGATAGAAAGAAAAACAATCTATTGTGAAGGCAAACAGAATGAACTGAGTGAACCGAACCAGAGACGAGCCGGTGAATGAGAAGGGTCACGCGCAATGGACACACTCGAAGCAATCGCCGTCGATGACGAGGGTGTAGAGGCAGAATCAATCTATTAATCGGACGCGTAACCAGCCAAGTGACACTGATCACGAGCGGGGTGACGAATGGCCGCGAGCCAGCCAAATTGGAGAGGGTAACCGAGACACACGTGATCGAAACCGTCACCGCTGGTTACGATTGAAGTCAACACACATCACAATACTGTACCACAGGAGCATGAAGCCAACACTAGTCTTGTCATTCACCGAAGCTGTGTTTTTGTGCATACAAGATTGCATTGTGATATGCAGGAACCTTCATTGACAAAGTCCAAGGTTCCGAGTCTGTATTCATTCGTACATGAAGAGCCGTGGCAGAGTTGTACCGCGAAGTTCGAGGTTCTTCACCGCAGGCATCGACGTGGCAGAAGCGTTGATGCCCAACGACAATAGATACGCAGTTCTTTGTGTCTGAGGACATTGCACTGATACCAGCTGATACGCAGGTGTACCGCTGCACTGGCAGTCTTCTCGATCATTAATAGCACTCTGCGTAAGTTGTAACATTCTCAACAGATGTAAGCCTGGGTATACCATTGAACATTCAGATCCCAGAACTCGGATAGAGCTAAAACGAGACACTAGTACACTCATTCATTCATCATATCTACACCCATATGACTGCCACGCCCTTTTTGGATAGCTTCGCGAAAGTGTTTTTGGTCACAAAAGTCGAAGAACCCTCGCCGTCCTGTTCAATCACAAATCGTGTCAACCGGCTCATGGACGGACGCGCCAGCACTGCATCCAGATGTCCCCAGGCTTCCGTGAGATCCGGCAGATCATCATCAACGTACGTCGTGACCCGTAGAACAAACTCTTCCATCATCGACGGCTTCTCCTTCCCCATCATCCCCTCGAAAGACGCGGAGATCCACCTCAACCATGCATCTGGACTCCCCTCCGCCACCAGGTGCCAGCGAATGTGTAACGAGAGGCTTCTCAGTCTCGCCATGTCGAAACTCTCACACAAAGGTTCTGTCGTCACTCATCAGTCCAGAGATTGCAAAGACCTCGGATCATGGAACAGCTCTCACCGTCGAGGAACACGTCCAATGCAAGATGCTCCAGCGTCCCAGTGTTCTCTTGCAACACGTTCTTGATGGACAAGAGGGGCACGCGATTCCGCCAGCGCATCGACGTCTGGGCATTCCGGACGCCGAGAAGGACAGAAAGGCTTTCGAGCCTGCTGAGGTCGATGCCGTGCATACTGTGTAGGTCTGCCAAGAGGCCCACAAAGCCGCGCTGGATCGTGAGATGCTTGAGCTCGATCCCAGGGAGCCGCGGATAAGCCGCGCAAACGCCGTAGCCGTAGCCCTCGAATATGACATCCTGGAGGGTTAGGTCTGTGATGTTCTGCCCAGTGCGGAGGCAGGGAACCACGTCACCAAGGTACCATGCCCCGGGTCCAATTTTGAGACGCGAGACGTTGGGAAGGGAGAGCAAGGTGTGGAAGGGGTGGTGTCTAGGACAGGTGAACATGGGGGCATCCTCGAAGTCGACAACGCGCACTTCTTCGAGGCGCTTTAGACGCGTGAAGAGTGGCTCAGTCTTGGAAGGTACCACCTGCGATGGATCGAGTTCGAGGATTCGTACGTAGTTGGCAATGTGTGGCGAAATGGTCAAGGTGTAGTGGAGACGCGACACTAAGTCACTGTGGGTGAGTGATTTGTATCGCGAAGGAGCTAGGGATATGGTATGGAAGAGAAGACGCTGAGAGGGCGCCGTCCAGAATGGGCCTATCCGGGAGCATGAGTGTAATGATGCGACGTCGTCCACATTATTGACAATGGTGTCGATCAGTTCTTGCGGTAGCTGGTGTGCCATCTTCATGGATCATCTCGCGCGGATGTGATCTATATATGATGATAGCCAGAGACCGAAGGCCTAAGGCCCGCTGCTGGGAGCAAACAATTCTGGATGCATTAGCCTGTTGACCCGGGTAGAGCACTGGATCCGCTATATCAGAACGAAAACAACTGATACTTCGATGATTGAATGGGTGGCAATCAAAGTACACGCGTTTGTGTTAGCAATAGAAGATGTTTGCGTGCGGGCCTAGGTGTTCAATTTCGTGATCAACAATCTGGTATTCAGTATAATTCAGTGCGATACGTTCATCTTGGAACATGTTAATCAGTTCTTTACCGAAGCGAAGAGGTAAAACTCACTAAATATCACAAGCCATAGACCATACAGTGGGTAGTCGTAACTGGAGTCACAAGTCCAGTCTCCTCTTCACGTCCCGAGTGCGCCTAGATCGACAGATAAACCAGACTGCTCGAAGTCGAGAATCTCGCTAGCCCTTTCTTCATTGACACTTTCTGGCTCGCCGTTGACAAGATCTGACAACGCCGAGGATCCGTCGGAGCAATGCACGACAGACTGGCGGTCTCGGAATCAGGAGGGACGGCCAGAGGGACCAAGCCCGTGGCCATGAGTATACGCCCTCAATGGGCGACTCACCCGTATTGCGCATTTTCGTCGATCGCGAGGTTCTTGGCAGTGACCGTAGTCGCGCCCTCGCCGTCACGGCGAGAAGTTCCTCCTCAAGGATCAAACCCGCCTGCGGGGGTTCCGTGCGCTCGTCGATCTTGGCGCTGCCGCCGCCAAGATCAGTGGACATATCGCTGATCTACTGACAGTCAGGACAAACCGGTGGGTCTGCGGCGAGACGGCGGCGTACATCAAGAGCGTAGCGCGCGTCGTCCGAGTCGGAGGTCCTCTTCCATCCTTGGCAGTGGGTCATTATTGGGCCATCCTGTGGCGCTTGCCGTTGATCTCGAGGGCGCGCAGTCACACGTGTCGGTCGCCAACGTCTTCGCGGTACGCTTTTATGCAACGTCGTCGTCGTCCAGAAGGCAGGAGGCACACGCCGCTGCGCCGAGCGATAGCAAGGGCCATCTTGCATGAACAGCCTGTCGGCGATGCGTAGCCGCAAGAGTGGTCCGTTTCCATTTCAAGTCCATCATAGCCACCGACGCCCGCGCCTGGCTTTCGATGATGTTTTGGTCATCCAGCAACGATGACGAATGCCGCCAGCAGTCGCGCAAGAGGAGTTAAACAAGTTGTGGCAGTTGGTGCTCGCGAATATACCGGCAGATCGGGCTCGGGACGCCTGCCTTCTCAGGTGAGCATCGACCATTGTCAACAGCTCGAACGAAAGGCGTCCCCTGCCCAGCCAATTTGTTTGCTATGCTATCGCGAAGGCTTGCGCAGCGGCGCCGGAAGGGTAATTTGAGTGGAGGTGCGTTTCCGACATGAGCACTTCAATACATAACTGATGCTAGTGGCAATCAGGAAGAAGGCACTGTTACATAGACACCAGAGAAACGAAAACGTAGACTATTGTAAAGGTATCAAGATGGTTTATGTACACAAGATAACATACTGGAAAGGAAAACAAACCTAAGAAGCAGGAGCCGCGGTGCTAGCGGTGTAGTCCTATCAAGACGTTGAGCATCGAGAACAGCCACAGATAAAAATCACAAACCTCCATTTCGGCATCCAGATCAGCAGCAGTCTTGGGTGTACGCTCGGCCTTGCGTGCCTTGCCTCCACGTCCACCACGCTTTCCTCCACGAGGTGCAGTCGTCGTCCTTCTCCAATCAATGAGCCACGATAATCCTCCAAACGGAAGTATAGGGCAACAGACCTGGTCGCCGCGGCTTGGGCAACAGGCGCCACACGGGATGCCAGCGTCTGCGAGGGTTTTGAGGGATCCACAACGATTTCGATTTTCATGGGCCGTTCTATCGGTGCAGGAAAGAGAGTCGGGAACGCGTTAGTCCACTGTAAACGTCGCGAGAGAGGCAGAAGTATAAAAGCAAGGGACGCCGGCGGAAGGCACCCTCGTCGACCGCATACCGGAGAATCGTGGGCGGAAAAGGTCTGTCTGTCGTCGCTCTGCCACCACCGATAGTCTACAACACAGCTTTGCCACTGGGTTCACAGCTAGCCGTCCTCCTCGTGACTGCGCAGACATGCAGGGGTGATCAATCCCTGCACGTCCACTTGCGACTGTTGGGCTCGCTGGAAACCCCAAGCTGACCCAGACCAAGCCAAGCGTCCGCCGCCACGAACGCCAGAGGGACCACCGAACACCACGATTCTCCAGCGGAATAACAGCCGAGTTGCTTGTTACGGCAACGAAAAGCGGGGGCAAGAGTGTAAAGGAGGCGATACTAACTGCCATCGATGAGTCGGTTGTTGTATTGCTGGTATGCCTTGGATCCGTCGCCCTTCTGAGAGAAGGTGACAGCGGCGACGCCTACGGAGCGGCCAGACGCATCGTAGTTGAGCGTGAGTGCGCGGACAGGGCCGACGGTGGAGTGGAACAGCTCCTGCACAGATGTCAGCAAAACCTCACTGTACAGCAGCAGCAAGCTTACCTTAATTTGAGCCTCGTTGACATCCTGAGGAAGGTTGGAGACAATGATCTTGTCGGAAGGCTGGGGGCTGGGCTTTGTAGCGACTGCTACAGCCTTGGCCTTGGTAGTCGGGCTAGCAACCGGGCGACCAACAATTTGGGCTTTGCCGGCACCGCCGCGGCGGCTTCCCCTGCGAATACCACGAGGGCGCGCAGTGATGATCTGGAAAGAAAGAAAAAAGAGGCGGGATATTAAGAGGCAGGCGGGACCGCAGGCGGCGAAAGTTGGCCCACTTCGTCAAGAGCCTTGTCCATGTCGTTTCAAGTGATAAGAGGTGAGAAAGAGAAGAGAATACAGAGAGCAGGCAAGGCTGTGGTGTTGTGGCGGTGGTGGTTCAAGAACAAAGACGTGGGCGCTTACCGAAAAGGCAATATATCGGGGTTTGAAATTACATTCTCCGCTGTGCCTTTTCCGAAATGAATCAATTTCGTTCTGTACTTGATCTTCATCGTCTATTATGTCTCGAGGCGGGCGCGGATTCGGTCGCGGACGCGGCGCGTTTGGCGGGAGCAGCTTGCCGCCCATGGGGCTCACTCATGCGGATATCCAGGCTATGTCGCGCGAGGGAACGGCGCTGTATCCTGTACGCCTTCTACGCGTCCAATGATGCTTGTGCTTGACCGTGCTGAACTGTAGCCTATCCGCCCGCCAGTGATGACCGAAAGCAACGAGGAAGAGCGCAAAATATGCCGATATCAAATTGGATTCGCTGAGCGGATACGGCATTCGCAGTACTTTGTCGTGGAAGTAGCTAAGTCGTCCGGTGCGTTTGCGTTCTGTGTGTGTGCTTGAGTTTGTTCTGAGATTCGTCCAGACCTACCCCGATATTCTGATAAGTACAACGTATCGATGAACGACCGACCAAAGCTCAAACGGAAAGAGCTCCACGCACCCTTCTTCCCCAAGGACATATTCGAAGATTACTTCAATCCAAAACGAAAGAAAGGTACGCCGCCCAAGCCCAGCCCTAATCTTCACTAAAATCCTTCTTAGTCCCCAAGAAGAAGTCCACCAATCCTTCACAGAACCTTGACTTGTCCGAATTCGAAGAGGAATCCGAAAAATCTGCAGATGAAGGCTCTGTTGGCTCGGCTGCGCCATCTGACTACGATGTCGACGAAGAGTACGACAATGACTACGCGGGAAACTACTTCGACAACGGCGAAGGGGACGACAATGACGACCTTGGGGAAGGAGGCGCAGACATGAACGGCATTGGAGGCGGTGGTCTGTATAGTCAAGTTTCACAACCCTATAGCATGCTAACTTCTTTGCAGATTTTGATTAGACGAGACAAGACAAACAACTGTATCAGTATTACATCTTTCCCATCGATATGTATCTCCTTGCTGGATCCTTTCTCCGAACAGATTGGCGCCATGGAGTAGCCTGGACACTCGGTAGACTGCTCTGGAAATCCACGCGCCTGTGAGTAAGTAGACTGCTAAAGCCAAGACCAGTTACCTTGGGATCGTCATCCCAGGCGGTTCGCAATCGGAGCCCGAGCCATCTCGACGAGTACTCATCAATGGACGAAGCATCGGTCATCCACGATGCCGGAGATGCAGCATGACTTGTGCTGCGATGTACAAGTGGCGGGCAATTCTTACAGGACACAATGCCGAATGTAGACTTTGGCCGCAGATGATATTCGGGAGAGGCGGTGAGTCAAATTTCAGTCATGGAGGAAGTCACAAACCTGCCGAGATCTGCCTACTATCGCATGGAACCAGGCCGGGTGCTGCAACTGGAATAGTCATTGAGGTCGCCACGGAAACTTTACGCACCTCGCAAAACTGTATTTATAAACCTGATAGGTGTCCGACCGGGTTTGTTGAATGGACCATCTGGCATTTACTAATGATCGTTTACGAGCATGCGAGGCTGTCTAATACCTCGAGAGTCTTTCTCAACTTGCTTTTGCTTCAAAGCATGAAGCAGCAGTTTCACCAGTCTGCTCGCCCTTTCTTCTAAGCGCCGGATTCTGCCCAGAAGAGGGCGAGTTACAGAGTTTTACAGTCTCAGCCAAGGCAGTATACAGCGACACCGCCATGACCGACCCCTCCGAAAGGATTTCGGTGTCGTCTGACAGTGATTGTAGCAAAGGAAAGCGCTCATGGCAAGACTGACCACTACCGTATTGATACAGGAACTGCTGCGAACCGCGCTCGCGGAGAGATAGAAGCAATCTGAACACCGTGACGCGCAATTTCTTCTCCTCGGTGAGGCGGTGGTAGTCTTCCCCCGACGAAGGACCCTCACAAGCGGCCGTTCTTCGAAGGTGTCTTGTACCGTGCCTACTTAGTACCTACCTAGCTCTCGTGAAGATTGACTGATCATACTCATTATAGATACTGGACTAAGACAAAGGTTTTGTAGTGTCATCAGGTATCGAGCGCGTCTCGATCATAAACACTATAGAGCCTGATCCCGGCACCTGCCTGATCGACTCTAAGTACTTGTATTCAGTTTCATACTTTCCAGTAGATAGGTTGCCTCATTCCCCGCTTCTCTATCACTAAGTATTGGACAAGAACAGTATGGCGCGACAGCTACTAAAAGGGTATGTATTGTCTTGTCTAATTGGAACAAACAGTCGGAACATCAATGCGACAGGCCCACATGATCGATCCAAACTCTCGTCCCGACTTCCGAGACCTGTTCATGTCTTTATCTTAGTCCACAGCGTCGGGCGATGACTGACTTTTGGTGGAATGATCCCGGAGGCTCCACGGCTTTTTTCGAGGTTCCCGAGGAAGATGGCCCGGGCTCGCCTGACGCGCCGCCCGCTATCGCGTCACCCTCGATGACCTGCAGGGAGACGCTATTCTCGTTCACTGCGCCAACCATACAAAGGCCGACGTCGAAACCCGCTCCCGCTGCTTCGAACCCACTCGAAGCCACGGATCGTCATCTATCTGACAACCTCATTTTGAAGCGCGTCCAGCTTCTGCCATCTCTACCCGAAGATCTCTGCGACGCCCTCGACGGGTATACAGAACAACTTGACGCCATAGAAGATGAGTTATTCTGGTTTGATGCCCAATACGGAACCGTTTGGCACCCTCCCGAGGCCGACGCTATATCGATCAGCGACCTACGTACCCATGGATTAGGTGGCGTGTTGGCGCTAGTCACATCCCGCCTCATTTTCACTCCATCGCATAGTGAAGAAGGATCTCCACTCATTTGGGGAGACGCGGATTCCTGGATTAAGCCTGGTCTCATTCATGAGAAATATGCCTCTCAGCTAATGACTTTACGTTTCGTGGATGATGAAGACTTGAGCAAACGTAACCGTGCATTAGTTGCACGCCTTCTGCGCCATACACGATCATTGGCTACATGTATGACTTTTTGCACCGACGCTCTACCTATTCTCGAGGCCATGGACTCCACCGACACCTTTCCATGGTCACTAGATTCGGCATGCTCGAAACCGCCCTTTGCAACCTCCCAGCCGCCAGACGCGCCGTTGAGCTTGTGGAAGTTGCCAAGCCTAGTCGGTCCAAGGCGCAGCAGTCGGGTGAAGGAACAAAAGAACCGTGCACCGAGTGCGGGCAATATTACGGTCATCATGTCTCCGAACGTCGAAGAGGGAGAGTATGTCCCTGTTCCGACAGATTATCTACAAAAGGTCAGCTCAAGCATTCAAATCACTATACATCGTACATTATCTCACATTTCATCTGTTCTCTCAAGGCCTGGATTGGGGCCGTCAAGATTGATGCGTCAGTTATAATCTTTGATTGTGGCAATTTCATGCGCATCGGCATCCGTCATCGGGGACTTCAGACGTTGTTTCTATCCGACCTCATCGACATCTGCTCGTTCACCGCTCCGGCACCATCCTACGGACGCCTCTGTACAGCGCTTAGTGTTGCGGCCGCGTACGATGCTATACAGCGTCTGCCCCTTCTCGAGGATATGTTGATGTGTGGTACTAAGCGAAAGAGTACTCACTATCAGTCCCTGCATCGCAAAAGACAGCGGATGTCGAATTCCCAGGTTCTAGAATGCACTTTGGTCTGTGTCTCTTCCTTCACAAGAAAGACTACTTATCTGTTTCGTATCTCAGGACGTGAAGCGAAAATTCTCATCTGTCTCTGCGGTAGCTGTTCTGTTTAGGTTTGGGGATCTGCATTCTCCGGCACCAATTCTTCTTCTGTCTCCTAATTCGACACCGAGATCGTCATATTCCACTTCCGAGTACACGACTATCGTCCTGGACACTAGGCTTGGCGGAGGGGCGGTCGGTGAGGCTTATAGGGCTATCCTGGAGCCGGATGGCTCATCTTCGCGTCCGAAATATTGCTCGTTTGTGGTGAAACTGGCGAGGACACGTTACAAAGTGGAGCGCATGAAGCATGAATATCGCGTTTACAGGCATCTGCAGGACGCTGGCGTCAAAGGAATACCGTTATGTCTTGGCTTCTACGAGAATGTTCAAGGTCCAGCATGCATCCTTATCCTATCAAACGTCGGACGACCACTTGGAGAGGACATGCACAATCACAAGGTTGATCTATCTCCACAACAATGGTTTGCTACGTCGCTTTGATACAAATGTGCTCAAGCTGACAAGCTTCAGTCAGGAAATCCGAAACATACTCACCGATATCCATCAGGCAGGAGTGCTACATCGTGACGTACGCTCATGGAACCTCTTGATTGACGAGTCAGAGCGCATTCGCTTTGCTGACTTCGATCGTGCAAGCTTTCATGCAACGGACGATGATTATTTGGAAGAGAAAGAACGTCTGGAGAAATTCATCGATGGTAGCTACATAGATAAGCATCCACCTATCGGTAAAGACGATATACAAGTACGATAACGGTCAAGCCTTTCGCCACTCTCTTTTTTTTTGGCAACGTGTAGGCTTCAATGTTTCATTTTTTTCGAAGACCGGATGGTCGACTGCATAAGTTCCTCTAGCTGCATCCTGTCATGATGACTTTCAAGCTGGAAGTCCGGGGTGCAGGCTGAATGGAACTTGGCCCGTCCCCATTCAACGACAGTGAAAGACGAGCTGTTACCAAGAAGACTGCCTGGATGCAGAGAATTGTGCGTTATGTAACGATCGTGCAGCTTGTCCAACCAAGCGCGCGTATAATTCCTACCACCACAATGAGTCAGTTCATGCTCAAGAGCACATCTAAGAAAACCGCGACGGGACTCACTTTGCATTGGCATTAAGATTGTCAGAAATAGCCATGGGATACCCTGCCATATGCTCCATGAAAAGCGCCGCCACGTTCCCCGCCTTTGACACGCCAAAGCTGCGAGGAACTCGCAAATTGATGGACGAGTCAGTGATCCGTCCGAGTCGTTCCAATGTCTCATGTTCACGGCAAAGGGCATCGACGTTTTCCGAGATCTTGACGATGAACGGTTGTCCGTATGGGTGGTCGTTTTCAACGAGATACGCCAGGAAGGCACAGTGGCCATGTCGCTTCATAGAGTTTATCCTTGTTTTGACAACCCATGGCGGGGTGGTCACAGGCTTTTGAGGATGATGTGGGGAAAGGTTGAGTGGTGAATTCAGTTTGCCTAGAATTCCGAATTCGGAGTCACCGGGGTGCCAACTGATGTCGAGATGGGTAGCGGCAGAGAGGTGTTTGTAAAATCTCGCTTTGGGCCAATTGCAAGTTAACGCGGTGAACTAGAGAAGCAACGTTCTCAGGTGAGCCTTTCCTCTCTCAGAGAAGGTCAGAAGACATACATGGAAACAAGGGGGGAGGAACGCCCCATTCGAGGCTCTGTAAACCGACAACCTTGCATTGAAGTTGGTGTCTGCGCTGTCCAAGTCTATGTGGCCTTCGTAATTTCGCCGGACGGCTGTCGCGACTGACCCTGTCTTCAGGAGCACTTCTAGCTTGTCCTCCCGCTCAAACACATCACCATAGCCAACAATTCCGAGGCCGCAATGTACTTTTGCATACGGGGGAACAAGTGAATCACCAGTGCGGCTGACGTCAAGAGTTTCAGATATCCAAAGTGTCTGGCTTTCACGCTCTCTCAGACAGACAACTTCCTCCGTGCCGCTGGTGAGCACCATACATGATGACTCGCTGAAAACGGCCTTGGCCCAGAGCTCGAAAGAGCGTTAGATTGTCCGTACAAAGGTCAGGGCTAACAAGACTTACTCGTTGGAAGATAAACGATGCCTTGTGCAGATCTGTCACTGACACGGGGGTTTCGTCGATACCAGCGGGTTCCGCTTGGCATATAAGATCCAAGATAGAATGGCCATCAGGACCGGTCGGTCTTCCCGTCACCGACCGTCGCCCTTCCAGATCGTGCGTGCAGAGAAGGGAGGAGCAACTCCGGCGCGCATCATCAGTGTCGCAAGACTGCCAACGCAAATCTAATTGCTGCTTCACGACGCGCTGAAGGATAGGGAAAAGAGATTCTCCATTGCGCCGAAGAGGGCCGGAAAGAGCCTCGACGTCAATGACAATGATGTCGGAAAGTTCCAATCTTCTCAAGCTCTCGATACGAGCCTGAGGAAACAAGAGACTCCAATTTACGGCTCGAGGATTGACAGAAAGATATGCGGCTCCACGTGTGTCGGTGTTTGAGTTGGAGTCTACTGAAGGCCCCTCCCGGTATGTCAGCAAGTCTGTAAGCTCACTTCCTCGCTTGGCCGAGCGACTGAGGACCATGGAAGAGATGACCGCGGAAAGCTCCTGCCGGCAGCGCAGAGCGTCGCGGACATCATCAGGAGACTCGACGCCCATGTTCAACCAGTACGCAGTGTTTTTCTCTCGTTTAATGCGCGAGCAAGGGCCTGTTTTAGGCATGGGTATAGACTTCGCATCAATACGCTCCATACCGGGAACCAAATGCTGATCGACAATGTCGGCCAAGAGCGAGGGTAGATTCGGGAAAGACCGCACACGCTTCAGAATGAGATCATGTGGTAGGTGCATCGAGTAGCGATTTGGTGGCAATATATCTTCGTCGTGATCGACAAGTTTCCGCAAGTGCGACCGCGGTGCATCCCGGTCATCCGTGACCACGGACATCATGGCTGACTGGCGCTTACTACCGATGCCGGAGACCGTCGCCGATGTATCCATACGGCTGGATGTAGTCGAGGTGCTGAGCGTCGAAGACGCGGCTTTGGGCCTCAGAGGGGGCCAAACGGCGTTGAGAGCTGTTTCTATCGTATCGTTCGACATCAAGTCGCAGTGTGACGATCTAGCGAGGGCCAAGGCAATGAGCATGAGAAGAAGACAACTCCGGAAGACAATACTCACTGTTAGGCAAGATTGTTGGATAGTGGTTGAGACCGGGAAGGACAGAGATGGAGAGCAAAGCACGAAATATTCAGCATTTTATACTCATTGGACTGGCCAGAGCGCGGATGGTCTGATGCTATTTTCCTTTGTTCATAGCAGGAGGTGGTGTTGGTCCATCGTCGCCCTCACGACACCTGGCTGGAACAATGACCATGATACCATATTGGGACAATAACCTCGCTGTACATGGCCATTCAGTAGATACGGAGGGTCTTTTGAGCGGCCCGTCGACTCCAGTTGTTGACAGAGAGGGGAGAAACAGGTGGTCCCAGACAGTGGAAGATGATGGTAGGAAGTACAAGAGGAATGGGATTGAATTTGAAGCGACGTCACGCGCCGCTGCGTTGTATGTATGGCTTGCATTCATAACACGAACATCGAACTCCGTGCTTGGTAACTCAGTAGACTGCTGCCCTCCTATCGTTGCTCGTACGAAGCTAACAGTTCAACCAGTTGCAATTGGCAGTGAATTGCTTTCTTACGCGCCGTTCTGCGACCTCTTCCATCTTGCCTGTGGCATCTGAAACGAGAACTTGAGGTAGACGACCGCCCGTATGTAATTGTCAGGACTCAGGACGCGCCAAGATTGCTACAGGATGGTCTCTGCCGTCTCAAAACGGCTGTAGCTCTCATCTCTGTTGTGTCGGCCCTCCTCTGAGCTCTCTACTTGCTACTTGACATCCTCCAGTGCACACCCTTCAAGTTTCTTGTGAAGCTTTCAACTTATTACATACATAAAAATCGAGAGTCACGGCTCAAATCATGGTACGAAGCTTCTCCCGTTCGCTCCGAAAACCCCTCTCATTCCAAGTCTACTCATTCTACAGGACCCTCGAGATCGAGATCAGAACTTGAGCACATATCCATAACTCTCGGAAATGGCGGTCAGGTGTCCATTCCCATGCTGGTCCTGCCCGCCAGTGTTCGTGTTCATGCTCGAATCGATGGGCTGGCTGAACGCGGAGCACGTATACATCGCAGCGCGCCCATCAGGGAGGGTGATTCCCTACGCACACTCAGCACTCCTTTTTTCCCTTCTCAGACTGGTCGAGCAGTGCTCACCTTGCCAAAGTTATCCAAGAACAGGTTCACGGACTTGCAGTTGCAGATCTTGACGCAGAACTCTTTGCACTCTTCATGGACGAGCCCAAACGATTAGTTGATGCGTTCTCCACTGGGAAAAACTCAACTGACCAATTGCAGACCCGACGCCGGGCTCGATGAGCGTGAAGGTCATGTACGCAGAAGACTGCGTCGCGGCGGTCTCGTTCCGGAAGACCGTCTGGAAATACGCGTCACGTCGATCAAGAGGGGACGCAGTGACGATAGAGGCGGCTGCGAGGGCGACGCAGGAGGTGAAAAGGGAGCGCATTAATATTGCTTCGGTGGGAGGCTGAGTTCTAGAGTGGGCTAAACCTTGTACTGAAGATCCTTCCTGCAGGAGGGAGACCTTTTATATTTTCCCTGCACACTGCGATCTCGTAGGGTCAAAGTTACACGATCTCGGAATTCTGTATACGCGCCAGACGATGCAGGATGCATTACCTATCGTCCGTTATGAACGATGCGAAGGCAGTTCGTGGCATCGTCGTTATGGCAGGCCCATATATATCACATTCGAGCCCAAGCCCCCTTCGGACCATGACTACATAGCGTTCTTTCTGTGGAAGATCATCGATGGACGGAAGACGATCTAGAACGTCAAGTTCATGACCTGCCAGCAAAAAAGCTAATCAGTCATACTTTCGGATCTCAGCGAGCACCAAGTCTCTGACCTTGATATTCAAACTGAACGAGCCAATCTATGTACAACGGTCCTGATTTCCTCCGGACAAGATCCATGGCGGCGAGAATCGCGGATTCACTTTCAGATTCCATCTGCCTGCATATTCTTCGGTTCGAGCGTTTCATAATGAAGTGACGAAGGCTGCTGGAGAAGCCAATCGACCCGGATGTATGCAATATCGGAGCAAAGGGTGAGTTGGCTAGTTCAAGGACGTAAGTATTGAGCACGCTGACCACGCGAAGCCCGAATCAACGAAGCAAACTGTGATGTTTGATGACTTCGCGTCAGTGGCTATCGTACACAAGTCACTACTTTGCCTTGGCAGAATTCTATTGATGAAGCCAGAAGACGAGATGTGGATCAACTTGAAGGGTATCATTGTCTAGAACGTATACAGTAGGTGGTATGAAAGAGGGAAGCTGGTATAGGATACACGAATAGTCTGTGAGTGATACAATTCGAGAGTCAAATATAAACAACATCGCGCGAAGTCCGATGGCTCAAGGGAACGACAGAATGAACTTCTTCATCTTTTCCTCCCAAGAACAATTTACCGGCATCCCCTCCTCCTCCTGGTTACCATAACACGCCTTCATTAACACTCTAGGCATCTCAGCCAAGGTTTCCTGTTGTACGGCACTTTCTTCATGCGATGATGAAGATCCGCGACGCTTCAAGAAGCCTGTCGTAGAGATTGCACTGTCGGAAGCAGGATAGAAGGTTGAGCGAGAGAAGCGCATAGCACGGGTATGATCGCGCGCAAGGGCGGACTGCACGCGCTGGTCGAGTAGTTTGTAAGGCTCGGAAGAAGGATCGGAACAGTTCGAGAGGAAGGTCTGGGTGGCATTGTAGACTTGACCGACCAGTCTGTCGTAGAAGTGAACCATGGATCCGGGCGTGCCGCAGATGACGGGACAATCAGGGTTCGGGCAGCCTGCGGGTTCGACTCCATCACGCTGGCATTTTCCGTGGAAACAGTCTTTGAAAATCGCCTTTTCGTAGATCTCAAAAGCCAGTTTCAGGAATGCATCAAAGAAAGACTCGAAGTAATAGAGACGGTCGGTGCCCGAGGACGGCAGGTTGGCCTGGGTTACGAGGTGGCGTTCCTGCAAGACGCGTTCAGGGCGGTTTCGGTGACTGCAATTGAGAGGATATCTACGCAAGTTTGCAGGACGTCCTGCATCTTGGGCTTCATGAGCATGACATATTGCGCAGTGGTGTTCGTGATGCATTCTCCTTCGCATGCATAGGCGATGATGGGCAGGGCAAAGAAGAACGATATGAGGGAGAAACGCATGGTAAAATGTCAAGGCGGAAATTGTTGTGGTTAGAGATCAAGGAGGACAATCAGGAAACAGCGCATTTGCGCCACATTGAGTTTGAAGGCGCTGCCAAACATCTCGACAAACAACGCGTAGCACGTGCAGCGACGTGGCGCAATATTATCATCATTATCAAAGACTTGGAGATATCGCGGCTTGTGAAGAAGTCGACGTCCCCGCCAATGGAGCTGGAAGGCCACAAATGAACGCTAACTGACTTCTGGCGGCATGTCAAGCAGTTGGAGTGCCCAAATATGAACCTATACCGGTGGGTTAGGAATAAGGAAGCAAAGAGTTGAGAAGACCATTAATAATATCTCCACCATGGCTGGGCTTCTGGTAACGGCGTCAGTGGAATCTCGACTCTCTTGATTCCCATCTGGAAAGGTAGGGTATGCCCGGCGACAATATCCTGAGCAAAACAACGGGATTTAATGGTGCAAGCATCGAGCTTCGGAACTCTTCCATTGTTCTGCAAGTACAATGGCTGTCTATACTTCTTCCTTCTCTTTCTCAACCATAGTAAGCGCAGGAGCAACAAATGTCTCACTCAGCCCTTCGTTCGGACACCGTGACCTTTGACTCGGACAATGTCATCCGTGCAATACCAGATTGGAAGCGCAACTTGTCCTCAGACCATAGGGCGCTACCTGGTTGGACTGCGCTTCAAGATCTCACTTGCAGACAGTGCAAGCATTTGGTCCAGTACTTCGAAGACAACTTGCCGCAATTGAACGAATGAGCCAGCGGAGGCCAGCGGCTGATGGCGGCGGCGGTCTATAGGCCATCAACCGGCAATGGCTAGGCAATGGACTGACTGACCGTCACTGACGTAAGTGACCTCTTTTCTTTGCCGCCATCTCAACATTGCTCTGAGTCTCAGGCTGTAACTGTCTCATCTCTGCCATCGGCGACGTCCTTCTGTGTCATTGACTCTTCTGAGGCCTGGCTAGTACTCGACCACCATTCTACCTGCTCAGTGCTGGCTTTCTGATGAACGTCCTTCGAAAGGCTCGGATCTGCTCGGCCATCATAATATTCATTGCTTGAAAGTCGAAGATCAGTACCGGCGTCAAGGTCGCCTCGCGTTCGGTCTCGTTTCAGGCTACCTCCAGGTGCTATTTATGATGCAAGTTGTAGCCTGGAGTCGCGCAAGGTCATGTGCAAGGGAAACGGGCATTGAAAGCCATGGTTCCCATAGCCTCATTATCGACCAGACGGCACGCGAAGCTACTTTCAGGACAAGATATGGACAATCTCATTGACACCTTGACTAGCACATCGGACAAACTCTGATCCAACTCAGCTCTTTTCCCGCCTGCAGCAGCTTTCCTCTCTGTTTGCTGAGATATCCGTCTACTGCTGTGCACTACTCTCAAGTAGCAGGTTTGGAGCCGACCCTACGTCTAGCGGGCATTGACTGTCCGCGCGTCACAACTGACCTCAAACATGCTCTGAGCTTCTTTCTCTAATTGCGGCGCCACTTGCCCGACGTCTGTATGGTATAAAGGACTGTTGTCTATCGAGTGGTGCCGCATTCACCTAATCACCCCACTTCTACTTCCTTCAGCTTCACCTTAATCATGCGCGTTCTTTCGCTCTTTGCCGCCGCCTCCGCGCTTGTCCTCGGCGCGACTGCGTTCCCCACCGAGAAACGCCAGGAAGCCGCGCAATATGGCCTCGTCACCATCTCCCCCAGCACGCTTTCCACAAACGCCGTATGTCATTTTTGGCTTCGCTGCCTCACACTCACCAATGCCACAGTCATTTTTCGCCCTCTGGAACAACACCAACGGCCGCTACAGCCCCGACTACGTCGACTTCTACATCCAGGGCACGCGCGACAATGGCGAGCCCACGCCGTACCTCGCGCTTTCGAGGCACAACGCCACCGGGGAGACGATCGTCCAAAGTCAGGAAACCGTGAGTTGACCAACTCCATCGTTTCGACTCATCTGACAGTGGAGTAGACACCGGATCTCTCGGCTTTTGGAGGCAACGTGAGCTCCTGGCTCTTGTGGGCGTTCCTCACCTACCCGGAGGAAGGCTTTGAGTTCATTGGGGGTACTTCTGCGGTGCTTGATTATGAGTAGGGCGGTAGTAGTATCAAGGACACTGGACATTTGATAACATGACACGGACATTGCCAATTTCACATACACTTACACCCACCTTGGTTGAGGAAATCAATGCCCAGAAATGTGATGCGTCAAAGTCACTGGGTCCATTTGCGGGTCAAGTCATGTAGTAGTCGCCTTGAAGAAGTGAAGCAGATCAACCGAGCTCGCAAGTTCAGATGTCTTCTCCTCGTTCCTTGAAGTCGAGGGGACGATGCATGGAGGGCTTTGAAGTTTGGGATCAATAGTATATTCAGATGCCTGCCAGTGGCGCACCTCACTGGGACTTGCACCGCTTCCCGAGCTCTTGTTGTGTGAGGCGGATACTAAGCAAGCCTCGCCTGTCTACAATAGCTAAGAATACCGTTGTGTGAATGGCAGTTGACTCTCACTCGCGGCGATCATCATCGTGTGCTCGACAGCAGCCTTAGCGCGCAAAAAATATGAAGATAAACGCTAATAACATATCCCATGATACATATAACTTAGTGTAAGTATGAGTGCGTACTGATACAGATGATGTACAAAGGGGAAGCAGATGGCACGACAACAGCAACAAAGACAAGACGGCCTAAACCTCCTGGCTGGCTTCGCCCTTTTTCGTCTTGGCGGGGAGGAGGGATGATTCGATGTGGGGGACGACACCGCCCTGGGAGATGATAACGCTGCCGAGGAGCTTGTTGAGTCTGAAAGACGCTGATAAGTATGGCGAAGCAAATTAGAGGAAAGACGACTGACTCTTCGTCGTTGCGGATGGCGAGCTGGAGATGACGCGGCACGATACGGGCCTTCTTGTTGTCGCGGGCGGCGTTGCCAGCGAGTTCGAGGATCTCGGCGGCAAGGTATTCGAGCACGGCTGCGAGGTAGACTGAAAAGACCCATTGAGTGAAAGGATAAAGAAAAGAGGAAGCCGACTTACCAGGAGCACCTGCGCCGACGCGCTGGGCGTAGTTGCCCTTCTTCAAGTGACGGTGGATACGGCCGACGGGGAATTGGAGCCCAGCCTTGGACGAGCGCGTTTGCGACTTGGCGTCTGCGCCGCCGGTGGTCGCCTTTCCGGTCTTGGATTTGCCAGATTTGCCAGACATTGTTGATTTGGTGGTTGGTGGTGGTGGTGGTTGGTGGCGAGTGGCGAGTGGCGAATGTTGTGGTGGGCGGTAAGTGGGGATGACCAGCGTGGCCAGGCCGTATATATACCGTGAGCCTGTGGCTGTGCCCAGCTTTGTTTGTTGACGTGACGCGGTCGCGCTTGGAAGCACGTGAGCTGCTCGGGCGAGTGCCTATATAAGGTGCTTGACCACGCTCGGAGTGCCCCACTTGCTTTTCGCCCACCACCACCACCACCACACAACACACATTACTCGCCCTCGTCGCTTATCACCAATGGCCCCCAAACCCGCTTCCACTGCCGGCAAAGCGCCTGCCTCTACCGCGTCCAAGGCGCCAGCCAAGACCGAGGGTTCAAAGGCGGCCAAGAAGACCTCGAAGCCTGCGCCCGCCGAGGGCGACAAGAAGAAGCGCAAGAAGACCAGAAAGGAGACCTACTCGTCCTACATCTACAAGGGTGCGCATCCACTTGGGCGGGCATCGTCGACTCGTACTGACTGGGCTTAATCTTCGCAGTCCTCAAGCAGGTCCACCCCGACACTGGTATCTCCAACAAGGCCATGGCCATCCTCAACAGCTTTGTCAACGATATCTTTGAGCGTGTCGCCACCGAGGCTTCCAGTATGTCTACTCTCTCCCGCTACCTGTGAAATCCATTTCTCACACCCACGCCCTCAGAACTCGCCGCCTACTCGAAAAAGTCAACCATCTCTTCACGAGAGATCCAAACCTCCGTGCGCCTCATCCTCCCCGGAGAGCTCGCCAAGCACGCTATCTCAGAAGGCACCAAGTCCGTCACCAAGGTTCGTCTAGCGCCTCGCCTTTGTCTTTAACACCGTCCTGACTCTTTGCATAGTTCTCCTCAGCGGGAGCCAAGTAATCGCACTCGGCGTTCTGTATCATTCTACTATTATATTCCTCCACTCTCGGGCTCTGTACACCAGTGTATTATTCCATCGTATCTATATCGGGGGCACACCCATTATTCGCATTGTCGCACTTCATTCGATGAGCTCTGCCCGCCTTGCTTAGTATCTTTCCTTCGGCTGAGCTCTTGACGAGGACCATACCTGTCTGTACGGCGGCTGTTGGGACGCTTTGTCTTCTCGGGTCGGCTATAAGGACAGTTCATTCTTCTTCGGCACTCAGTCTTTGACGCAGCTATGTACAGCACTTGAGGCTTCTTCGTCTCGACTTCCTGTTGTGTTTTGTGTGTCGCCGCGACCAAAGCGTAGAACGATCTCTACATGCACTTCGCATCTCATTCTGCCTTTCTCGCGGTGCCATCTGCTTTACCGGAACAGAAACGTATTCGAATCGGCTTGAGGTAACGGTCTTGTCCCGGTGGTCTCCCACGCTGCTATCTTCCAGGGAAAGAGAGCGTCTTGTCTTGGCCTTGTTGCTCTACCTACACCACGATTCAACTCATGAGGAACATCACAAGCGATGCGGGTCAGCAATTCTCTCGACCCCTGGGTGGATATAAGTATCACATTGTTCTTGAGTGTACCAATGTGTGCAATGTCCGTGTCATAATATGGAATGTTCAATGTCCTTGCGCGTACCCCCTACTCATAATCAAGCGCTGCGGAAGTTCCTCCGATGAACTCAAAGCCATCGTCCGGATAGGTGAGGAACGCCCACAAGAGCCAGGAGCTCACGTTGTCTCCAAAAGCAGAGAGATCCGGTGTCTACTCCACTGTCAGATGAGTCCAAACGATGAAGAAGTTGGTCACTCACGGTTTCGTTACTCGAGATGATCGTCTCCCCGGTGGCGTTGTGCCTCGAGAGCGCGAGGTACGGCGTGGGGTCGCCATTGTCGCGCGTGCCCTGGATGTAGAAGTCGACGTAGTCGGGGCTGTAGCGGCCGTTGGTGTTGTTCCAGAGGGCGGTAAATGACTGTCATCAAGGTACATCAGTAGGAGTGAGGCAGGGTAGCCAAGAATGACATACGGCGTTTGTGGAAAGCGTGCTGGGAGAGATGGTGACGAGGCCATAACGCGCGGCTTCCTGGCGTTTCTCGGTGGGGAACGCAGTCACGCCGAGGACAAGCGCGGAGGCGGCGGCAAAGAGCGAAAGGACACGCATGATCAAGATGAGGCTGAAGGAAGTAGAACTTGAAGTGGGGTGATTTGGTGAATGCGGCACCACTCAATAAGCAACAGTCCTTTATACCATACAGACACCGGGCAAGTGGCGCCGCGATTAGAGCAAGAAGCTCAGAGCACGTTTGAGGTCGATTGTCAGACCCCCAGACGCGCGGAGAGTTAATGCCCGCTAGACGTAGGGTCGGCTACACACCTGCTTCTCAAGAGTAATGCACAGCAGTATAGAAATATATCCAGCAAACAGAGTAGAAGCTGCAGAGCGGGAAAAGAGCTGAGTTGTAGCAGAGTTCGTCCGATGTGCTAGTGACCGGTGTCAATGGGATTGTTCACTTCACTTCTCCATATCTTGTCCTGCATCAAGAAAGTAGCTTCGCGTGCCGTAAATGGTCGATGATGAGGCTATGTAGACCATGGCTCTGAATGCCCGTCTCCCTTGCACATGACCTTGCGCGAATCCATTGCAATATGTAGCACCTGGAGGTTGCCTGAAACGAGCCCGAACCCGAGACGACTGAAACTTTTGAGTAATGAACACGATCGTCGAGCAAATCCGAGGCCTTACGGAGGACGTACATCCAAAAGCCAGCGGCCAGAACCGTGGTCGAGTACTATTCAGGCCTCGGAAGAGTCAAGTCGCGGTGGCAGAGATGAGACAGTAGTCACAGCCTGAGAGCAATGTTGCTGCTTGCCACTTGGAGAGGTAAGGAGGGGGACAGCGAGCCCTTCCGACAAACAGCTCGAGGGTACCGCGGCCTGCATAGTGCATTGGGAGACGAAGTAAGTGACAATAAGAGAGATGGCGGCGAAGAAAAGAGGTCACTTGGATACATGTTAGTATCATGGGATATAATGTCATTGGCATTTTTATTTGCGCGCTAGGATACCGTTGACAATGCAGATTCTCAAGGTCGGAGGTCATGGGCACATTCTGACCATCGTGGTAATAAATGTCCAACACCCATCTAGATGATCGATGATCTGCAACCTTTGTGTTATTCGAGTATGTCAAGCCCTTTCAGACGGTTTCAGCCTGGAGCCTTGAGGTTCAGCTTGACCAAGTCCTGAGCTTGCAGAAACTAGTTCCTGGGACACTACTGTGCCAGACATGTCATCACTACAGCTTCAGATCAGCAACAAGCTACAGCACACACACGCAACTCACAAAGAGCGCGGCACACAGACTGATGTACCATCCTGGAAATACGACGCCTGAGGTCAGATCGACACGCTACCAATCAATCGGACATACCGCCAAGATCTCTTTGTCGTGGACGAGTACTACTTCAGCCTCCGGTGCCGAAGCATGCAAGCCCTTGTAGAGTTTATTAGCGGGATGGTAGAGCTATCACGCTCGTTCGTCAGTATCTGCCTAACACAACGAGAGCTTGAAGGCAACCGACCGGCGTCAATTCCTCATCCCTGTTGCCCCAATTATCGTCATCAGCAGCGCATAGAGAGCGGTACAGCTCAGGCTGAAGAGAGACGTGGAATCCTTGGTACGAGACGAACGCCGGCGCCGAGACCCCCTTGGAATTCGTGGCGGGGTTGCCAATCCCGAACGTCTGCGTCCGTCGTCCAGAAAGACTACGCGGCAGCTGCGCCTTTACAAAGGAAGAGTAAAGATAGGTCCCTCTCAAAAGGCTATCGTGATAGAACCCAAGGGCAAGCGAATCCGGCGGTAATTTCTTCGCAGACGTGATCAGGCATAACTGTCCGTTCTTGAATCCGGAACGGTTGAATGCGTATTTGGTCCAGCTAGTTGCATGCTCCAGCGCGTGAGCGCGGAGCTTGTCCATCCCAGCGGTAGTGCATTCGTATGAGGTACAGCCTGCGGGGTACAGGATGAACGCGGCGGAATTCGCGCCCTTTGTGAGTTTGATCCTATATTTGCTGTAAGATGGCGTCAGCCTGAGAGTGATATACATCAAGGCGAGGGAACGAACGTCTTGCGTCATAAGAGATGGCGTCAGGCCCCTTATCCGTGTTCCCGATGAATCCACCTTCTTCCTTTCGAACGACGATGTCTCCCTGGTCAAACGGAACGTGGCAGTATTCCGCAAGTAGAGGACATCCGTAGTACAGGTTCCTGGGGTGGTTGGGGGGGAGGAAGACGTTGAAAAGGAATTGCAATATATGAGAATCGTCCAAGCTCTTGCGTTCTGGAAGCAGCGCCGAGTGGAACACCACATCCCCAGGCATGATGCCACTCTCATCCCAGACTTCAAGTCTGGGATGCGAACAAAGAGGAAGTTCCTCTTTGTTCGCTTTCCTCTGGCGGTCACAGTAGTCCCAATCGCGATTCGGAGGCAGTATGGACCAGCAGCCCTCGTGCAGAAAGGTCATGCCTTTGGCGATGGGGTAGAGGACTTTTGAGAATTCGCTTGCTCTGTTCATGATGGTTGGGGGAAGATGGGGTGAAGATGAATGAGCACGATCTTGAGCCTCAAAGCTTTTGTAGTCTGAGACAGCAAGTCAGCGGTTGATCTCTCTGATGTGGATCTGCGGTCCAAGACGACAAGACGGCACGTGAAGGAAGAGCCGCAATGCTTCCTCGATGCAGCTGCAAGATGAGTATATCGCCCAGGCAACCTTCGAGGAATAGATAGGACCATAGCGAATACTAGGCGGCCTACGGACCAAGGATGTAAGACTGTTGCCTAAGAAGATTTTACGATTTGGCAGTCTGACCGTAATGAGTTCGTCGAATGTGGAGTAATGGAACGGAGAGGGTAGAGGGACGGCTGAAAAAAGGTTTAGGCAATCTGTTCCTTGTGTCACCGTACCCATTCAGTTCTGAGGGTTCGAGAAAGGCGTACGGACACATACACAAGCCAAGAACAAATCATCATCGGCTCCCAGATAGACGTTGCAAATGGAGTCCTATAGCCACTCGAGAAAAGGAAGGTTTTCGACACGATCGTATCAATGCAAGTGAGGCGCCACAGCCACCGGCCGGCAAGACCACCATCATAACATCGATCTCGAAGCTTGTTCACTGACTGTTCAAGAACCAATCCCATGCCCTGGAGGACAGCAATACTGTGATGCTTCTCTTCCTCGTACTGAATACCTACCGCCGATCAGAACAACCTTAGAGTTGGCCGCCACGCTTGTCTTCCGCGTATGTTATCCGAGGCACCCACGTACATCATTGCTGCACAAACTGCAACTAATGTCGACAATGTAAGTAGTATACGAAGTCTGTCCCTTTCACGCTCCGCAATGTACGTATGAACACAACAGCTGCCATATTACGCCATCTCACAGAGCCCACCCAATCTCAAAACGATAGAATATATCCAGAGCTCTGGGTTATAAAATTGAGATGACCATCCCCGTGCTGGTCCTGTCCGCCGAGGTTGGTGTTCATGCTCTCGTCGATAGGCTGGCTGAATGCGCTGCAGGTATACATCGCCGCTTGCCCGTCCGGGAGGGTGATTCCCTACGGCGAGTTCCGAGTCAGCATTGTTCCCTTCCCTCCCACCTCAATGTTCCCTCACCTTGCCAAAATTGTCCAGGTAGAGATTGACCGCCTCGCATTCGCAGACCTTGAGGCAGAATTCTTTGCAGGCTACGTGGACTTGGTAAGTGACCATGGCGAAGACTTGGATCGGATCGCGACTTACCGAGCTCGGCATCGCTGGGGTCGACAAGCGTGAAGGTCATGTACGAGGAGCTCTGCGTCGCGCCAGTGTCATTTTGAAAGACCGTCGTGAAGAACTCATCCTGCCTGGATGCAGCAACCAAGGTGAGGGCGGCGGCGAGGAAGTAGGCTATAAAGAAACACATTGCCAGTGCTAGTAGCTGGAGCGTTCCTTTGTATTCATGAGGACTTCTTATACAGTTTATACGCATCGAGCTAGGCACAGGCAACCAAGCGCATCTTCATTTGAAGGTTCCTGCTCATGAGGCTTCAGGCCCAAATCCGAGCCCAGTGCACTCTGGCTGTCGAGGCAGGAATGCAGAAACGATGGCATGTCAGAAGATATTGGCCAGGACAAGGAACAAGCCTGAACAAGCTCTTATATCCCCATTGCATGAGACAAATCATTACATCGGCCACGGACCACGGCGGTCGCGAGAAACGCGGATAAACAGCTCCAAGGTTCATATACTTGCACCGTAACTCACGTTCGAGCAATCAATATGCCGAAGTGCTGAATGGGTAGCATGGACCTGTACCGCAGATCAACATACCAGCTTGAGTTCGACGACTGGTGCAATGGATGCGAGTGAATGTAACTGACTTCTAGCATGCGGTGATTAGTGAATGGCGCCCGCCCCAAGATGCTAACAGAATTGCGTACAGTCATCTACTACTGCTACGGCAAGGTTACAGCGTCAAGGTAGTGACATGTTATGTGCAATAAGAGAACGGACACTGAAAGCAATAGTCTAGCCCCGAAATCGCTTCGTCATCAGGAAGTACGCGACACCAGTGAACATCCCAGTAATGTGCGCCTCACGGCCAACGTGATCGTCTTCACGCCTGACGGTGACAAGCTTATACAAATCACAAGCAAAGAAACTCGGGAGTACTAGATACGCCGGCATAAGCAAGAACTTCGTCTTTGGCGCGGTACAGGTCAGCCATGCCAAGGTAGACATAATCGCGCCTATGGGAATCGATATACATGTCAGGACTTGCACAATCGACTATATTGCCAATACGAACCACTGGCGCCGGCTGTAGTAGTTCCTGAATCCTGAACGACTATAGCAGCAATACTCGATGTCACAGAGGCTATGAAGGTTGGAACCGACAGCAAGCAGCAGTCTGGAAGAACATACCGCTGATATACAGACCAAGAAACCGTATACTTCCTAGCATTTGAAGGGCGGGGACAGAAAACCAAACAAAGGCACAAAAATTATTCTGGAAATGTTCAGGTTCTCTGTGAGAGAATTCTGCAGTAATCAAGGTCCACCTGCAGAGTCATCAAGAAAGATATCTCGAAGCCGTAATCTAACTCACGGTCTGGCAAAGGCGTTCTCCCAAGACGCAGTGAAGTGCTTGAACATAAGATCCTCCAATTGCTTCTATTATGCCTTATCTTGAACACACAAGTTGTCAGGAGAACGGGTACCCACATTATGATCGGCCTCAGCCCAGAACCCGAGGATAGATAAGTTCAGGAGGAGCATGCCGAAGTACACATAACAGGTCGGTAGGAAAAACGTTTGCTGAGGGCTCTCTGGTTGTGGCGCCGAATTGTGCCCTTGCCTGGTAACGAGGCAGCTTCGGCATTCCACGGCACGTCTTGAAAGCTGCTGGAAAACTGAGTTTCTGGAGCTGGTCAAAAGAGTGGGAGGATGCCCGCGATAGGGGATGAAGGCACCGCCACTCTTCTGCGCTGCCAGGATCGACCGCGTTCGCGTCCAGAATGGTCCGGTCCTTGTAGACTTCCCAATAAACGTAGTGCCGCCATTACATCTCAGTCTGACAAAGTGACACAAAGGGCTGCGGAACAGAGAGAGAGACATGCCCTGCTGCAGGCGTAGAGCAACACACTACTTAAAGCACATCCCGATTGAAGCTTTGGCCAGTTGCCGAAGTGACGCGGAATTGGACTGGAGGACATGCACTCTGCAGACACGACACGTATCCCGATGGCAGATAGACTCTGGTGTGCCGGAGTGATGCGGCTGATCGCAGAATTCATAGAAGAGGGAAGAGCTGTCGGACTTGGGTCCTGGGGTCAGGTCTCATTGATCATTTCGGCTTCAACCGGGCCAATCGCGGAAAGGTACTCAGCGCTCGAAGTGGATCTATTGATTGTTAGCGCACTGTTGCTGAGCGCTGATAGATCATCGAAGCACCAGCTCCTTACTACAACCAGGTATCACTAGCCCACCCAGACAACGTCTTTCGGCAATTTGGCCTTGGGGATATATCTGCCTCCATCCTCGCCACTCCTCGCCTCCATACGGGTCTTCACAGATCTATGAATAAACACGCTTGTACCACGCTTAGGCAGTACACGTGCTTGCGCAAGGTTCGGTCTACGTATGAGCGCGTCAATACGCCACAAAAACAGAAGAGCTGTCAGAAGCATACCGTTTGAGAGAATACACCCACTCATCATTTCCCACCTGATGCCTGAAGACCGTCGGTATCAGTTCCAGTATCCACCAAAGCCAATGGAGACTGAGTTGATCGTGTGCAGGCGACAATGCATCCGCCAGTTCCTCGCATTCCTCCGTGATGAAAGGCTGGCGGACGTCTGATCTCCTCTCAGTGCAATGCGCCGGGGTGCTCAAGTCCATATCCCTGGAAGATAACGCAGGCGGCCGCGGCAAGACGAACGGGTATAACGTCGTCGGGTCCAGTCCGATATCCAAGAGCCGCGCAGAGTCGAACATGATACCCGTCCCAGCCTTGAAACATTCTCGCACCATCCACCGCAGAGATATTCGAGCCAGCGAATGTCTCGTGTGGTTCTTGACAGACCCTCCACCCACATCTACGAATGAGTTCAGACCGGGACCTTCAGAACGATGACAATGGCGTACCACAATGACATCCCTAGGGCGACATCAGCTATCATCCAATGCAAAGTGCTCAAATCAACATACAGCAAACCACACTTCCTTCACATCCGTCGGTCGGTCCCTCTCCACACCAGCAACGACCTCCGGAACCCAATCGATAGACACACGTCTCCGACGTCGAGGCGAACCCTGGAGATGTCGAGCGCCATAGACAAGGATCGTATTGTTTCGACTCGACGACGGGGACGTGCCAAGCTTCTGCTTCTCTATACTGGGGCAATGCCACAGGTTTGCCTTGAACTTTGCGCGACGCTCGTCAAGCGAAAGGGCGTGTCGAAAGATGCGCACGTTGTTATTGGACGTTGTGAATGGAAGGTGACGAGGTATCAGTCCTACTGAGTTGACGGTGTCCCTGCGCATGAAATGTGTTAGAGAGAGCTCGAAGTAGGGATGTGCACATCGAATTTACCATACACCTATGAACTCAATCTGGACCTCGATACAAAACATCTGCTTGAAGTCCGTAGACTGCTCCCAACCGAAAGAGTCAGTCTCGGTGTAAATCTTGTATGCAAAGGGCACTTGTTGCCAGTTGTCCGGTGGTAGAAGGCCGACTTTATGAAGCATCCCAGCGAGGCTATATCCCCATCTGATCAGCGGCGTCAATCGCTAATATATGCACGACAGACCTCCGAGCGGTGTATGCGCCTCTTGAGAATCCAAACAAACATATACGGTCTCCTGCGCGGTCTAACAGTAAATTGAGACTGTCTGCTTTCGTTGACGAACCAGAACTCACAATTCTGCATCAAGAATTCATAGCCATCTAGACAGTCTCTCTGAGTCGACGAATTCACGAAGACGACGATTAATTTCTGACTCACCCATAACGTGTGCGTCCAGGTGCCAAGCAATCATAGTATCAAGAGTCTATCGTCCTCATGAATTCAGTGTTGGTTTATGGAGGCATGTCTCGAAGCTTACCTTTGACACATTTGACATAAAATGAGACGCCACTTTCGGTGATATATACGTCCCAATCCCCGTCTATCCACGACTTAGAATTGAGACTGGCGCTGCATCACGAGAGACGGAAAGTACGTACCTGGTAATAAACCATCTGCTCCCGTCTGTTGTCCTTCTTCAGAAGCGAGAAGAGATGAACGATATTAGAGTTATCCGCGTCGAACTGGTCCCCCGTCCCATCGAAGCACAGCACCAGTGTGCGGTTGTTGTGTTTGGGAGGGATGGTGGGAGGAAATACGGTGGAGTCTAGCCGTTTGACTGGGAATGAGGGCAAAGGCTCGGTATGAAACTGGTCGAGGTCTTCAACGATAGTCTCGGCGTCCGATACCTCGCAGAGAATATCCGGAACTTCGAGCATGAGATTTGTATGTCAAGGTAGCGCTGTAGGGTATCAGGAGGTCGACCGTCGTTGTTTTATAGCGACCAAAACTGTAAAATTCGTGGTAAGCATCGTTCGGTTCGCGGGATGAATCATAGCGACGTACGAGGACCAGCCTACACAGCAACAACCTATAAGCTCCAAAAGGCTGTAGTACGTCCGGAATTTGTATGGAAGACTTGCGAGAAGAAGGGGAGTGAAGGCGGCCCCGAGACGTTTGGACTAGCATCCATCGAATGATACATCAATCGACCCTGGCGGCGATGGTCTCTTGCTAGTCTGACTGTTCGTCATTAATTGATTCTCCCGCGTTCGAGGACAATGACACTGTTGGGATGTGCATGGCGGATCTCGTGATGGTCAGGAAGCAAGAATGAAATCGGACGTATCGGCCATCAACTCCGTCTCAAAATGAGTGGCGCCAACCAGTCTGATTCAAACTGTCGTACCATGACTCTGGTTGACCGTTGGAGCAGAGGCTCTGGCGATAGGTTATTTCCTTTGATCGCTCAAGAGCAGCTGCTGAAAAATGGACTGGCACATGAGACCATTGACTGCAACTGATGTGCGCGCGGTGCGTGTCACTGTCAGTACGGCTTGATTGACACGCGGACTCGCGCTTTGACCAGTAGTAGAGCCTGGTCCGAGTCACTGCCCTGGAGGCAGTGTGTTCCATCGTCAGTCGACTACTCCTAGTTTGTGATGTCCATACACCGACTATGTAGGAATAGAACGGAGTAAAATCGTTGTTATAGTGTCAGTGTTACGTAGCACAAGCAAGAAGTTTGTTGGTCGCGTCGGAAAATGCATGCTAAGACCTTACTGCCTTGCCTTGCCTTGGTCACCAAGGCACTGGTCCAGGCAAGGCAAGGCAATTTATTCCCTGAATCCCTGGACATCAAGTTCCCTCAGATTCGTCGGTGTACTGCACAGCGCGACAGATTCAGCGATGCATTTTTGAGCCTATATACTTACTTCAGGACAGTCTAAGGTTCAGGAGATCTTGCCAGAACAGCTGTTCTGGGACTCCCTCCTACTCTTCCTTGTACGTTCATCGTACTTGACTAATGAAGCCCCAGCTGGTGACGATCTCTGATCTTGTCTCTGATGGCGTATTCTGAGCAGGGACTGACTTCCGTGTGCACTGGAACTTGAGGTCGGAGATGTGACGGCCCGCATACGCCGGTCATCAACACACTTGCCACCAACAACGATGAAGCCCAACCTCGTAGACTTCGTTTCGGCCTCTCTCTTGATTTCGCGGTTCACTCTTACGTTTTCTAGGACCTGAACAGTATCAACACGTTATCCTTGGCTGGTTTGACCGGCGATGAATCCTTGGCCATGTCCCGCGTGTCCGCACCTCCGTTGAAAGTGACCTACTCAGAAATTCCCGAAGTTGAGCCTCCGTCACGCCGATCATCCACTCTGCAGCCACCTGGGAATTTCTGCTTGAGTATATCTTTGGGTGACCAGATTGGCCATGGTAGATCTGGGGTGGTACACGCTGTCAATGTCATCAAGCCTTGTTCGGCCGCTGAGAATTTCGAAATCCCTCTGCTTGTCGCCAAAGTCTGCATCCCAAATCGTACAAAGGAAATGGTGAACGAAGCTTCATGCTATGACGAGCTAGAGGTCAGTTTCCAGTTGCATCGTGAATCACGCGATCTGATGGGCGCAAAAGTGTCTGCAAGGCGTTGTCACTCCTCGATGCTACCGGTTTCTTCCAATGCCGTGCTGTGGTGCCCTCTCTTCATCATCACAGGGTTGCGCAGCATGAGGAGCTTCTTGAAAAGGAGAACGATATGCTGGAGTCTAGAGTCTGGCGGGATTGGGAGAAGCGCAAAGATGCGGGCGACGTCGTGCCAGCCGAGCCGGAATACATCGCAATAACCAGACCTCCTCCGGTTCTGTGTGAGGATACGATATCTGTTCTTCTTCTTGAGAGACTGGGCAAGCAGGTTCCGCTCGGAGATGTTTCGGAGAACTTTGAGTGAGTGGCACTTTTGTATCGGCAGTGCCAGTGTCCTTGTCTCACATTCACGACACCAGACGAGATGTCCATGAAATGTACGATGACCTTGCCCGACTATTCATTGCCCACCACGATATCAGATGGGCCAACGTCCTTGCGGCGCTGCCGGTCACAGAGGGCGGCCTTCCAAGTTTACCCTCGCCATTCACGAAGCACACCTACAACCTCCGCGTTGTCGATTATGACCAGGCTGAAAAGGTAGACTATTGTCCGGAGAGCTGGTATTGGTATCACTTAGGCTATCTTGAACGAGTTGTGCGTGGCACACAGGAGGGATACGTTGTTGAGTTCTGGGAATAGAAAGATCATTTTGTCACGTCGGAAAAGACAATCGGATGGATAGATTCGGCGAGACTCGTAACATATTCCAGTTACGATCTACCTTCGAAGTGATCGTTTTCCTCTGACCACCGACCAAGACTCAATGAGTTGGTGATCCTGCCGCGCAGTGTCAGTGCGTTTGACGCGCTACATGTAGTTGTCGATTGCCAAGGACTCGGTGCACGATCAATGAGGTCAACAACATCGTAGACCAGCTCTAGAACAAGTCTTTTATCACTCGTAATGGGACGAGATGACTACAGGGCCTCTAACGGACGTGTCGGTAAGATGGGAGCGAGGTGAAATTGAGTTCATGTGTCAGTGGTAAGCATTGATAATCCATAACATCGAGCTTCTCTCACTTGTTCATGTTTTGCAAAGGCCTGGGCCCTTGTTGCAACTCGTGTACATCGAAATCCATGTGCTGGGAAGGAGTCGACGCGGCGCGGAAACACGGGATGCTACGCGCCTTTTAAAATCCTGTTGGCAATGTATGGCGGTCTCTAGGTGAACCGTTCGAATGATCTTGCGAGACCTGCTGTTTCAGTGTATGTACCCCAAGTTGAACGAAGCTGCTTGTTACTGGGATGAATTGTAAGTCTAGCGCTGTGTGTCTGCACATGATGCAATCTTGATCGTCGCCGCAGTACCTACATACTTGCCAACACGAAGAGTCTCTGGAGGTAGACTACCAGCAACTAGTTATCAGAGTCAGGTTTGGTACGACCGAAAGGATTGAGGTAAAACGGGCGAGACCATGTTGACCAAACTGAGATGGAGACTTATAATCAATCCTGGTACCCGTAACATTGTGCGAAAAGGATAACGGCTACTATGATCATGAGGGTGGACGCCCACATTCCGCTTGGAAAGGAGGTCCGACCACAAAAGCAAGTGAGCTAGTACTCTTCCACCACGACACAGACATAAAACGGATGAACAACTGATTCTTTGATATTCTAGTGCTACTACGGTACTATGTTCCGAGTACGTCAATCAAAAACTGCCCAATCTGAGCATTCCGCGCCCCATCAATGGCCATACAGGAGAGACCGAAAAGCGTCTGAAGAAGGTGTTCTTCCCCCCAGAGGAACTGTCGAGAGAACCGAAGAGAGTTTGTACCAGTCTTCACGCAAAAGAAGAGAATTTCGCCGTTGGTGAAGATACCAAAACGAGATCTGTAGGCATCAAGTTCACCCCACAACTGTGAGAAAAAGGATTGATGTGAGCTGGAATAATATATGGAGACACTCAAGCAAACCACTCACCTGGGCGATAATCCTTGCGGGGACATCCTTTCCATCAAAGCGAGTATAGTTCCCTGTATTATATAATGGGAGGTTCCACAGCGGCCTGATAGCGAGTGTTGTATAAGACCAAAATGTCTTCGATTCCCAAATGATAGGATTGGGTTGTCCAGCCTGATAATAGAGTGCGTGGTCTGGAAATCCAGCCCTTGCTGGGTCGGTGTAACGATTGCCCTCTGCTACTGGGGTACTCCAGTAAGGATATCTGTTGTAATCAGGATCACCTGGGCGTGCCGCTTCCAAGTGATCGTATCTAGTCTGTATGGGATCAGTACAAGTGCTCAGACGGGAGACCAAGGGACGGAAACATACAGCAAGCAAGAGGTTCAATGGGTCAAGGAGCTGACGATGAACTTCGTTTTGAACAGCCGACTCGGCCGTAACAACTATTTGTGGGGGACCCGTAAGATGGCGCTGAAACCACCCCCCTAGCGCTGATACAGCCATTCCTTGTACAACAGCATCAGGTAATCGCCACCACGACGGCGCGGCCCGTTGAGCATTGTGATCTGTGTTAGGATCGCGTGTAACATTTCTTGCTGCTCCGCCGTTGAACGAATGGGTAGAGACACGATTGCCGTTCATTTGCACTCCTTGAGTGTTCCGAAGAGCCGTAAGGCGCTGGACCAAGTTTGGGTCCGTGGAGATGTCAATGCCGTTGCCAACATAGTCACGAATTCGAACGTCGACAGGGCCAGTGAAACGCATCAACGATGTCAATTCTAGATTGGGATTAGCCGCGAGAGAAGCTACTGAAGGAGAGATCTTGGTCTTTGATTGCTCCTGTGTGCTCCAAACGCCACGAACAAGAGTCTGAGCACGAATGACTAGCAGACCAGCCGCATTGCGGAACCAATTGGCGACCGCGGGGGGATTGTTGGGGGGGATGGGGGGCAGAAAATACACAAATGGGAAGCCATTCCAGCCAGGCTGGCCATGCATTGGATGGGCGATGTTATTCTGCTCGAATTCATTGGGAAGAAAGAGCGCCTGTGATGGTGGTGGATCTATAAGACTACGAAGATCTTTCCAGTGTGGGGGAATGTTGTTGGCCATGAATGATGCAGACACACTCGTTTCCAGTCCAGCAGGACGCCCTTTTTAACCAGGAATATCAAGCGCCTGTGGCGTGACCCAGGTGGCTTGGCTGATGTAGATCAATGCCCAACAGCACGGTGCAGTAATTCGCGAAGTACGCGTATCGGGATCTGCAGAGGGATAGTGTGCACTCTTTTCCGGATATACACCGAGAAACCAATCATAAGTACTGTGGGTCCCTCCCATGTTCTAATGGAATGAAACCTGACTGGAACTAGCGCCGGGCAAAAGGGCCTGGACGGTCAAGCGAGGATAACTTTCACACATTTCAAGGCTTGCACATGGTCAAGCGTTCTGAAAGCATGGTTCGCAAGCGCTGTGGGTCCACCGTCTGTTCAAATGGGATGAAATGAGACTCGGGTAGGGACTGTGTAGGGAGGCCTAGGCGGTGGAGTGGGGAGAATCTTACAGATGGGGGAGTTGCTGGTGGTCTCGCTCCCTGACAGCATGACTTACAGGCGCTGTGGGTCCATCGCTGCTCAAATGGAATGTAACGATCTTCGTTGTTCGGACCAGAGGGATTTAGATTGAGCGACGATGGGACAGTTCTGGAAGTTCAATCAGATGAAGGTTTTGACTCCTTGAGATTCAAGTTGAGGTATAGTCACGGCGCTTTTGTGTATAAAAGTTGTCTTGAGCGAGATCAAGCCTGGGAACCCGGCTCTCGTTCGACGTTCGCAGGCTGGAAAAGAATCACGTGACGTCGGTTCAAGTAGATCATTGATCAGGGTCGTTAGGGCGCCGTGTATCTTAGTCAAGTATGATCAGTGTATCTCTCTCTTGTACGTCCATCATACATCACCAATGAAACCCCAGCTGGTGAAGATCTCTTCTCCTTGTCTGATAGTGTATTCTGAGGACCAACAGGGCCTGAACTCTGTGCGCACGCTGTCTTTGGCTGGTTTGACCGGCAATGAATCCTTGACCATGTCCCGCGTGTCTGCACCTCCGTTGAAAGTGACCTACTCAAAATTTCCCGAAGTTGAGCCTCCGCCACGCCGACCATCCACTCTGCCGCCACCTGGAGACTTCTCTTTGAGCATATCTTTGGGTGATCAGATTGGGCACGGTAGATCTGGGTTGGTACACGCTGTCAATGTCAAACCTTGTTCGGCTGCTGAGAGTTTTGAAATACCTCTGCTTGTCGCCAAAATCTGCATCCCGAATCGTACAAAAGAAATGGTGAACGAGGCTTCATGCTATGACGAGCTAGAGGTCAGTCCCCGATTGCGTCGTGGTTCATGCGGTCCTGATTGGCGCAAAAGTGTCTGCAAGGCGTTGTCACTCCTCGATGCTATGGATTCTTCCAATGTCGTGCAGTGGTTCCCTCTCTCCATCACCATAGGGTTGCTCAGCACGAGGAGCTTCTTGAGAAAGAGAACGATATACTGGAGTCTCGATTCTGGCGCGATTGGGAGAAGCGCAGAGACGCGGGCGAAGTCGTGCCAGCCGAGCCGGAATACATCCCGATAACCAGACCTCCTCCGATTTTGTGCGAGGACACGATATCGGTTCTCCTTCTCGAAAAATTGGGCAAGCAGGTTCCGCTCGGAGGAGAACTTCCGGAGAATTTTGAGTGAGTGGCACTTTTGTATCGACAGTGTCCCTCTCTCAGATTTACAATCCCAGACGAGATGTCAATGAAATGTACGACGACCTTGCCCAACTATTCATTGCCCACCACGATATCAGATGGGCCAACGTCCTTGCGGCGCTGCCGGTCACAGAGGGTGGCCTTCCAAGTTTACCCTCGCCATTCACGAAGCACACCTACAACCTCCGCGTTGTCGATTATGACCAGGCTGAAAAGGTAGACTATAGTCCGATGTCCTGGTATGTGTATCACTTAGGCTACATCGACCGAGTCGTGCGTGGCACACGGGAGGGATACGTTGTTGAGTTCTGGGAGTAGAAAAATATCATTTTATCAGGTCGGAAAAGACGATCGGATGCATGGATTCGCCTTTAAATTGAGAGTCGTAACGTATTCCGGTTGGGATCTAGTCCAGAAGCTAGAAGCTTATATACTGGTGGCCTTGAAAGTGATTGTTTCTCTCTCCATTGCGTTGGTGATCCTGCCACGTCAGCGCGTTGAACGCACTACGTGTGTAGTTGTCAATCGACAAGGAGAGCCGACGCCTGAAACACCTATCTGTCCAGTTCGCCGCTGTGGTTCTTGTGTGGGTCCTTTGTGGCCCATATACGTATCGGCCCGGATAGGCCGATGATCAGGTTGCCACGATCAGCAGAACCAAGACAGTTGATGAAGACCAGCCTCGTAAAGTTTGAGGGTGTCATCGTTCGACGTTCATTACTCAAGTGCACGACATCTATCACAACCGGTGCTGCACCTACTGCTCTGCTAACAATTGGTAGCGTCTGAACTCTGTGCGTACGCTGGCTCTCGCTGGACTGACTAGCAATGAGGAGGGACCCTTGCTCATGTCGCGCGTACCCGCGCCTGTGTTAGAGGTTACCTATTCCGAATATCCCGAGGTTGAACCTCCGCCGCGCCGACCATCCAGTCTGCCTCCACCTGGCGACTTCCTCGTGGACATCTCTTTGGGTGATCAGATTGGCCACGGGAGATCTGGGCTAGTCTATGCTGTGAAGGTCAACCCTTGCTCAGCCCTCGAATCCTTCGACATCCCGCCGCTCGTCGCCAAAGTATGTATTCCAAATCGCACACAGGACATGATGAACGAAGCTTCATGTTATGATGAGTTAGAGGTGAGTCCACGTCCCATTTGTGCATACAAGACAAAATCAATCATCGCTACAGTGTCTACAGGGTGTTGTCACTCCACGATGCTACGGCTTATTTCAGTGTCGTGCTGTTGTTCCATCTCTACACCATCATAAAGTTCGCCAACATGAAGAGCTTCTGGAGGAAGAGAACGACGAGCTAGAGGAAGCGTTCTGGTACGACGTGCAGGAGCGGGAACAAGCTGGTGAGGTCATGGCGCCTGAGCCAAAGTACGTGCCTATAACCAGACCTCCGCCCGCATTGTGTGAGGACACGATATCCGTTCTTCTCCTGGAAAGAGTGGGGACACACATTCCTCTCGGAGAAGAGCTCCCGGAGAATTTTGAGTAAGTCGGCATGATGTTATCGATCTCTCCCCCACTGAGTACAGGGATAGGAAAGACCTCACTGATATGTACAACGACCTTAGCCAACTGTTTATTATGCACCGCGACATCAGATGGGCCAACGTTCTCTCCACGCTGCCCGTGTCGGAGGGTGGGCTCCCTGGTCTACCCTCGCCTTTCACGAATCGCACTTATAATCTGCGCATCGTCGATTTCGATCAGTCGAGGAAGATGGATTACAGTCCAGATCAATGGACGAGCTATCACATCGGCTACGTTGTGCGTATTGTGGAGGGTACACGGGGGGGATACGTCGTCGAGTACTGGGAGTAGCCTACTCGGCCCAAAGCTATATAATAACCACCAGCTCTCAGATTAAGTATACACACCTACATACGTAGGCGCCTGTCCACGAAATGTCACCAAGCTGAATTACAGAGATTGATCCGGAACTATTATGTAGTCCCAGCCTTAGCCGATGTTGCATATCTCTTCCCCAAACAGCTGCACTGACATCGAATGAAGCCGACACTGGTAGCACGGCTCTTCCTCCTTGATACCGTCAGCTCACTGTCAATGATAGAATCTGAACTCCGTGCGCACTCTGGCTCTTGCTGGATTGACTGACATCGAGCAAGGATCCTTGCTCATGTCGCGCGTTACCGCGCCTGTGCTGATGGTTACACCTTCTGAGTATCCCGACCTCGAACCTCCGCCACGTCGACCGTCTACTCTGCCACCACCCGGGAACTCGCACCTGGACATCTCCCTGGGCGACGAGATTGATTACGGACGATCTGGCCAGGTTTATACCGTAATGGTCAACCCGTGTTCAGCTGTGGAGTCCTTTGAGATCCCTTCGCTCGTGGCCAAGGTGTGCATACCGAATCGTACACAGGACATGATGAACGAAACTTCTTGCTACGATGAATTGGAGGTGAGTCTCAGTCTGGCCTTCAAGTGCGTGTGTATAACACGTGTTTTCTACTGCCGCCACAGTGCCTCCAAGGAGTTGTCGCTCCGCGATGCTACGGCCTCTTTCAGTGCCGTGCTGTGGTGCCATCTCTACATCATCATAAAGTTCAGCAACACAGAAAACTTCTGAAGGAAGAGAACGAGCGCCTAGAGGCTGCCTTTTGGTACGACGTAGAAGAGCGAATGGATGCGGGTGAGGTTTTGACGCCCAAGCCCGAGTACATACCTATCACCAGGCCTGAACCGACGTTGTGTGAAGACACGATTTCGGTTCTCCTGCTCGAGAGGTGTGGCCCACACGTCCCGCTCGGAGAGGACCTCCCCGAGAATTTTGAGTGAGTAGGAATCTCATGCTTAGGGTGCGCTCAGGCTGATGTGAGTGAGCACAGGAAAGATCTCAGAGACATGTACGACGACCTGGGCCGGATGTTCATCTTGCACCACGATATCAGATGGGCCAACGTCCTGTCCACTTTACCCCTGTCGGAGGGTGGGCTTCCTAGTAGCTTTTGAGATTTCGCCCTCCACACGTGACGTCCGTATTCGGTTTCCTGATTACCTCAGAGTAAAAATATTAAATAATATACCGCCATTGTCCACATATTATATTAGTATTTTTGCCACTGCCTGCTATCGCAAATTTAGGTATGACCATGTGATCAAGTCCAACTCTTGCATCTGCCTCTCTCGTCGCTATTCGCGCACCCTTCATTATCACTCCCGCCTCTCCGCCGCCTCTGATATCATTCACATCATTTTAAATCAATGTCGACCCACCTTCCTCCGATGTACCTTGTCCGCACGCGACACCGGATCAGACCGACAACAGCTCAGTGCCTGGAAACCTCACAGGCGTCGGATCTCTCGCGTACGACCGCGAGCATGGGTACAGTCTCGAGTGGGAGGACAATCTCCACTCTCCCCGCCTGCACCACAGCCCTCAATGCACAACTCTCCCTCCTCTGCTATTCAAGCATCGGGCTCCATGGACTTCCAAGCCTATCTACCTCATCCACAGGCTCCTCCGGCCCCTGCACCTGCACATCCTCCTCCCGTGGCACCTCCATACATGGCACCGTCATTTTATCACCCATATCAGTACTATTATGCTCCCTATTACCCTCAACAGTAGTTGTACACAATAGTATAATATATTCATCATTCTCAACTCTAAGTGATCCCGCCCCGTGCGCTTGTCTTGGACATCGAGTGCGCATTCCGCGCGACGTCAAAAGCGACGCGCATCCATTGTGACAATCGGAAATATTTGTGACAAGTTGCCGAAATAATTATCTTGCCGTTCGGAACGTGCCGGTGCAACGTCCCCGATTCAGACAGCTCGCGTCACGTGTGGAGGGCGAAATCTAGCCAACTCTTCCTAGTCTGCCCTCGCCATTCACAAAGCGCACCTACAACCTGCGCATCATCGATTTCGACCAGTCCCAAAAGAAGGACTACAACGAGCGTCGTTGGGGGAAGTATCACCGAGGCTACTGTAACCGCATTGTGCGTGGAACATACGAGGGATACATCGTCGAGTACTGGGAGTAGCACGATGCTATACAGTGGGCCGGTTTGCTTTGATACAGACTTGAATAATGTCGACCTCCTCTAAACATCCCCACGAGGATAAGCTATTCAGCGGCCATAGATCCCTACAAAGGTGGTTGTATTTTGCAGAGACGAGCGCTCAGCGTAGACAAATTAACGAAGTTGACGAGAGTCCCAAAGTCAGAGCATGGTTGGCCTGAATGTCTCTCTACGCGTCCCGAACTCAGAGCTGGCCCACGACTCAGACACAGACCAGACAGTACTAGTGCTCTTCGGCTGGTTCTCTGTTATAAGCCAAGTTGACCAGGAGCTGATGCCAGTTGGGAACTAGGAGAGAAAACCAGGACAGGTCGTAATATACTGCGCAGGCGACTGGGAAGAGGGAAGCCATGGCCAAGCGGAAGATAGGGTTAGATAGCGGGTACCCGTCGCGGAGTCATCCGACGCGTCGCGGCCGCAATAGTACGTGGACCTTGGCGCTCGTTTGCTGTATCACAAGGGGCCTGGAGACACACACCAGAGTAAATCTCGCGGACTCGGAGTCGTAGCAGCAATAGAGCGTTTTCCTGACCGGTGGTTGTAATGGTGAAGTTCGGGAAAGTGACGAATTATTGTTCCGAGGTAGAGCCGAAGATCAACATGTGGCCAAATCGATGAACTTCGCAGAAAATGAAGAGGTCAAAGACGCAAGTAACGTTGCGGAAGCCGATGGATAGGTTTTTCCGGGGTGAACGACGATAGACGAGCTTCAAGGTGAATCTCTGTAGTGGTTTCTGTGCACTCTCTGTGCTGCTCCAGGCAAATACCAGTTGTAGACGCGCTCGACGAAGTTCACCGGAATGTCAATGAGCCTAATGAGCGTGGAAGACTGTCAGGCCCGCACGTCATTTGAACGCGGGCCGATCTATCCGTCCGGACGTGTCATCGATCTCGATATGGGGGGCTTTATATTCAGCGCGCTTGCCTCTCCTCTCCCCACACTACACCCATCATGCCTGCCTCAACCACCGTAAAGCTCAACACCGGCGCTGAGATGCCCACCCTCGGCCTTGGTACGCCTCGTTATCTCTTCATCGCGGCCCATCTCATCCATCCGCACAGGCACCTGGAAATCCCAGCCCGGCCAGGTCGAGCACGCCGTCGAGTTCGCGCTCAAGAACGGCTACAAGCACATCGACACCGCCGCCGCGTACCAGAACGAGAACGAGGTCGGCAACGGCATCAAGGCCTCCGGCGTGCCCCGCGAGTCCTTCTTCCTCACCACCAAGCTCGACAACCCCGACCAGAAGGACCCCGAAAAGGCGCTCTTCACCTCCCTCGAGAAGCTCCAGACGCCCTACCTTGACCTATGTGCGATCCCAGTGTCTCGATGTTGATATCGCGCTCACTGAACACAGGGCTCATGCACTGGCCCGCACCCATGTTCAACGGCAGCGAGGCCGACTTTTCGATCAACTGGATCGATACCTGGGCAAAGATGGAGGAGCTCTACAAAAAGTACCCTGAGAAGATCAAGGCTATCGGTGTCTCCAACGTTTCCGTTCCCTGGATGAAGAAGCTCCTTGAGACCGCCACCGTTGTCCCCGCCGTCAACCAGGTTGAGCTGCACCCGTACGCATCCATGTCATTCACCGGCTGACGCGTCATGCTGATCCTCCCGCGTCCATAGTTCCTGCACTGAGAAGGATGTCCTCGAATTCTGCGCTGAGAAGGGCATCTCCGTCACTGCCTACTCCCCTCTCGGCTCCGACAACTCTCCCCTACTCTCCAACGAGGTCGTCACCAAGATCGCCACCGCACACAACGTTACCCCCGCCAACGTCCTCGTTTCCCTCCAGGCCAACAAGCCCAACGTCACCGTCCTCGCCAAGAGTGTCACCAACTCGCGTATCCTCGGTATGCACACTTTTGCCTTCCAGATAGAAACAAGTGTTGACCGTGCCCTGTAGCGAATGCCACCATCATCGACCTGACTGCCGAGGAGGTTGAGGAGCTTGAGGCCATCGACAAGACCGCCCACTTCCGTGTCTGCCACCCGAGCTGGACCGGCTGGGGATCCCTCGGTTTCCCTGACTGCGAGTAGATGCAGTGCTGTAGAGCGAGGAAGAAGTATAGTTTATCAAATAAAATATCTGTTGTATAGAACTATCTTTTTGGGGTCAAGACTGTTAGTGAGACTGAGGATCGATGCGGCTCACAAGGTAAACTCAATCATCATCCTCTTCGAGCTCAGCCCACCTCGACATACAGCTCTCGAGGATAGCAGTCTCGCTCATGATCTCAAGCATGACGAATTTCATGCGGTTTGGGACAGCCTATGCAATTTCAACACGACACTCGTCAAGAACACTCATTGAACTCACATCCAAGATATCGACGTCGACTTTGGCCAACCGATCTTTCCTCTCCCGACAAGATTCCACGACCTTCTTCGCTAGGCGTCTACGCGACAAGATATCACTCTGTCGCTCAATGCCAGTGATGTGCAAGAATAGCCGACGCGACATAACACCATCGCTGTCAATGTAAGCACCGTCACCCAGTCCCGGTGCCAACACCAGCTCTTCCATCTCCAACTCAGAAGTGTCTATCGAGGAAGCTCGATCTTCAACGTCCCACGAAACGCGATCGTTCTCATTCACGTCGGACATGAACCCATACCGCACCAGCAAATCGGCGTTGCTCAGGTCCTCGCCGTACGTGTTGAAGACCTCTTCACCGGCAGGTACGACGGTGTTGGTGACCATCTCGAAGTGGGTAGGCTTGTCTGCGGAGGAGGGAAGAGTGGGACCGGGAGAGTCTAAGTCGTGCGGGCATTCAGTGAAGGAGCCGCATTCGGGGCAGACGTCGAATTCACTCTGCAGAGTTGTTAGTCAAAGAAGTAGATACCAAGAGCCTAGTCTGACCTCTAGATGGACGTGATTCTCTTGTGAATGGTTGAACCTACAACCAAATCATTATCTCTACTGAATCCACCCAAGAAACGACGACCTACGCGTCTGCAACGGGGACCATAGCCAGCCCATGGTACGCATCCACCAAGAACGCTCGGGACGACACGAGGCTGAACGCTCTCCGGAAGCCCTCCATCGTCGCCTGCACCCCAGCATACCGAACAAGAATTGGCCGGACGACGTCCTCGTAGAACGCGTCGAATTCTTCCTAGGCCAAGTCAAACGATGTCAGTCCCAACGAATGCACACATACCAACATAGTCCTCCCCCCTTCCCTCGTGCCCAACTTCCTCTCAATCTCCGTGTTCCTACACAGATCCACCGCCGGGTCGTCGGTAGGCCAGAACATCGGGATATCCACGGTATGGGGAGGCAGGGTCTGGAGGTATCCATACCACTTTGACGCGACGCCTCTTTGCCTGGCAAGCACCCATCGTGAGACGACCTATGAGATTGGAGGAGGAGAAGAAGGCCGCACAGTTCGATGTACAAAGCCAGCGCCAACGCCAGCTGCGCCTCCCGTCCGAACGTGCTGGTATCATGTAGCTCAATCACGTCCGAGGATTTGACAGAGAGAATCGCTGTCTTGGGTATCTGGACGACTTCAAGACTCGGTTTATGAGTTAGTCCTTCAGGAGGTAGAAGCAAAGCGTACATACCGGTCGTCGCGGGTCCTATCTCGGGTCCCAACGAACGCACACTGACACCTTCACGGTCCCAACAAACACGAAGGCGGCCGTCAATCACGATTTCGTGACGCTGACACCAGTCAAGGAAGTTTCCCAGACGACTGTCGGTGCCCATGTCAAATCCAGCTCTACTACGAAGGGATACCGTTGATCATGATGGTAATGGTAAGAGGACAAGTGGTGGAAATGTGTCATGCCATTCACTCGCAAACTTGTGCTCAGAAGTCCAGTTGTAAATGCTGTATGAATTGATGCGACTAATGTACATGATGTTCCAAGCTTCCGTGATTTGTCCCGAACTGTACGGTGAAGAAATGCCAAAACCCCTGATCGAGAGTGTTACGAGCTAGAATAGCAGACGATAGCAAAGAGCAGAAATCTAATCCAAGAGACAACGTGAAAGCTAATTGTAGAATGCGTGGTAGTGCGGCTGGAAAGCATTATAGGTGGGTGCGTCGGGAAGGTATTGATGGACATAAGGGTAAGGGTGACGCAGCGAGGAAGGATCGTTATATCTATATCAATGTCAGCCAGATTGAAGCATTGTAAGTATAGCCATGACGTACTTTGGATTGACGGATCGAGGGCGAATGAGACGAGACGATGGGGGCGCATATGTATAGCGAGGAATGATGGGATGATCGATGTATACACGATGGTAAGGCGTCGGCTGATAACGGTACGGAGGAGCAAAGGCCATAGCAGAAACATCGACAGGCATAGAGAAGAATTGATCATTGATGTTCGTGTTGTAGACTTGTGGAATGGCGACCTGAAGGTAATTCGCTTGCAGCTTGAAATTAGCGTAGCACTGGCCTTGCAGTGATTCCAGGGCTTCCCGAGCATTGGCGATTGAGGCGTATTCGACCTTGACAGAGTTCGTTCCTGGTGTGAGTGAAGGCAGGTCCAAGATTTCGAGCTTGTCGATCTTGCCAAAAGGATCAAGCAGAGGATGCAAGTCGCACATTTGAGAGAAAAGCAGGGATGGTAGTTCGCTGACCAGAAGCGTGTTGGTCGGCATCGCGGATACGGCAAGCGGAGTGTTGTCTGGAAGGCATGAACCGAAAGATACGTTCGGCGTCCCTGTCGAGCAAGTGTCTTGCAAGCCATCCGGAGATGGCGCCCTAGAGGGATGCGAGTGCGAGTCGAAGAGAACTGCACGATCTCCACCATCTAGGAAGCCTTGAGAGCGTTGCACAATAGCCCAGGATATGTCCATGGTATGACCGCTAAAAACATATGAGAGACGGGTGACCCATTTGTATGTAGGCGTTATACCGTAACTGTGTCCTGTTCAACGACGTGATCACTTGACGAGCTTCGCTGTGGCACGACATGACCACAAATCCTCGTCGGCGTGAAGCATTATCAACAGTCGCGAGGATCACGCAATGAGCTACAGTCCCGAATTGAGAGAAGACCGAAATCAGTTCCGCCCTAGAGCCTAGTCAGAACCGAATGACCATGCAGAGGGCGAGACTTGCTTGGAGAGATCAAAAGGCAGACCAAGGACATAGAGATTGCGGCGATCGTCGACGCGCTTGGAGGCTGGGTCGTCTTCTGGCAGAGGAATTACAGCTCTACAAAGGAGACGGTGAGTTTGGAAGCGCATATAATCGGACTTGGCGAGTCGAGTCGTACAAGGGATGACCGTTTACGTTGTAGCCAGACATGCACATGGCTTTCCTAGAAAATCGCTTTGTGAGCGATGTCAGTACATTGTGTGGAGGCCAAACCGACCTGGCCGCGTCGCGATTGGCAAAGACGATGTCAAGATGATTGCCGGTCGCATCCTTGGTATCGGTCGTTTTGCAGACGTCGCCTAGCGCAGAACATGAGCTGTGACTCAGGGAAACGCGAAATAACGACTTGCCTATGAGCGTCTCGAACAAGGCGATTACTTCCTGACGGTCGACTGGCGATATGTTGGTCAAAGGCGGGCATGATACGAGACGAAGACGCACCACTTGGAGGCAAGTTTTCGACTCGGACTGCATGGATCGCCCTTGAGGTCGCCTCGCTGTCGCGACTGGCTGGGCGCTGCTTCGGGGGACGCGTATTATATGAGGACATGATGTGGCCGGGGATGGATGGGGGTCGCTAAGATGAACAGTAAACCAAGAAATGAGTAGACAGAGTGTGAGCCACGCTTGCAGCTCGACGGTAGGCAAGAAGATGGAAGTAAGAAAGCAAGACGATCTCGGCTTCCAAAGTCCGACCCTCTGGCTCTTGATCTCGTTTCCCACGCTCCATGTGTGGCGTCGACTTTGCTTGCTGCAGTCATTTTGGTAAAATTTTCCGTCCTTGCTTTTGATTCGTGAAGATCTGGATCTATGTCCCTTTTCCTTGACAGCTGAAATGGTGAGATCTCCCGCATTGGAATTGTCACCTCCCACGTGAGAGACGCGTCGGACCTCGGTAACCGTACGGTTGCACAAGGACCACCACAATGCTTCAGGTTCCACTGAATTCACTGCCGCTACCACCCTCAACTCTGCTCGCACTATCTACAGCTGGCTTTGAAACTCTCCAAGACTTGCAGGGCATCCCGCTTGAAGAATTGTCATCCAGTTCGTCATGGTTTCCAAACGAACTGCTTTTCGAAATTCAAAAACTAACGGTATCCCAAGGTTACAATGTGCCTCCGGCCATGACAAAAGCCCTGTTGTCGTCACAGGTACCTGCGACGGCGATGCCGTTAAGCCAATCCGTGTCCTCCATGACTCAAGCCCGTGGCGTCGACAAAATCACCACGCTTTGTGACCCACTCGATCGTCTGCTATCCGGTGGACTACGGCCAGGAGATATATTGGAACTTTCTGGCCCGCCTGGCACCCCAAAAGAGATTCTAGCAATCGACATCTGCCGATCATTTCTCGTTCGCCAACGGCGCGTCCTCTTCATCGGTCCGTGATCCCCTCGTGGCCACACGGGCCAAGGCATATTGATACCGATCTTGACATTCAGATTTTCAAAATCTGACCACGCCCACTCTTCTCTGGGAGAAACTGCAAAGTAGGAAGAAACCTTCCATCTGTTGGAATCTCGACTGATAATGTCGATAGATGAGTCGACGAACTTGGTCTCATATCTCAAGATCCATACTTTGGTGGATCTCATGGCCTTCGTCCACAATCTTTCATCCTATCTAAGGGCCAACTCTGATGTGAACAATTATGATTCATTCCAACGGCCGTGTGGCTGATTGTACAACAGGTGGCGTTGTTGGTCCTCTGCTCTATTTCGTTTCCGTTCCAAGCGGCCTCAAGCGTGACGCTGAATGTCAAAAACTCACTCCAGGAGGTCATCAAATCGGCCTTAGCTAAAGCTTGTGCCTCGCACGGGATTACAGTAAGTGATTCTGAACGGCGCCACTCGCGAGCCTGCGTGCACACGGATACCGATGTGTTCCCAAGATAGTCACGACTTCGCAACTGGCAACGAAAGTTCTCAATACCGACGGTTCTCCGGGGACATTTGAAACAGGCGCCAAGGGCGTGATGGTCCCGCAACTGTGTAGGTTACCGGATATCTTCCTTGTTCGGCCAAAAGAGCTCACTGCGCCACAGCATCTTACCTTCCCGCGGGAAAAACCTTCAGAGTACTCCTTTTGCACGACACAGCAAAGACCGGGTTTGTCGAATGCTCCATTCTCATTTGTCAACTCTAACCGTTTCGAGACAGCCACATCCGATTAATTTCTTCGCCGAATGGCGCCTGTGTGAATTCGCACTCATACACTATGGTATGGCTTCCAAAGAACATTTGGATTCCTCGCTGACTTACGCACAGACCGACTTTCGCTCCGTTAGTATCTAGGAATACCCTTTTGTTCCAAAGTCAAGGATTCGGGGTGCAACCCCTATTCGTCATCAGATGCACTGCTCGCACGCTATATAGTTCGCGGACTCTTTATGGATATCTTTCCTCGATTTCTCACCCACGACAACGACACTAAGCATACGCCTCACCTAGACACGACTTTTACACCATGCCTTTTATCAAAATCAAGCCCAGCGCCGGAACACTCAACGTCAACTACACGATCTCTACGCCCTCATCGCCGAACGCGAAGGATATCGACCGCTCGCTACCAACCGTCCTCTTCATCCATCCCGTATACATTGCCCAGGACATCTGGCAGAGTACACTCCTTGCCCCGTCCTCTTTTCCATCGCTGACCCTGTAGTCCAGTGCAATTCGGCGACGTGCATCTCCGGAGGTTCAACCTTGTCGCCTTGGACCTTCGTGGCCACGGAGAGACTGGAGGCAAGGCTGGAAAAAAGTATGGACAAGAAGCCGCCGCGGAGGACATCGTGAAATTCATGGTGAATAACCTTTGCTGCCTGGACATCATGCCTTCTAATGGCTCACCTCGTAGGATGCTCTCAATCTTCCCCCTTCCCACATTGTGGGTCTTTCTATGGGAACCATCATAGCTCTTCAGTTCGCTATTCAGTATCCAACAAAGGTCCTTTCACTATTTCTCATCTCTCCTCTCGGCCTTGCTGAGGTGAGTCTCATGACTGACTGAGAGGCCGACTAAGCTCTAACATAACGTTATTCAATAGCCTGAAGACGTTGCACAAGGCCGACAGGAAATTGCAGACTGTTGGATAGAGGGACACAAGACTGGCGACGAGTCCGCGCTTCTTGACGCCGTCCACGGGGCCCTTCAGCTCGGCTTCAATAGCCAGCAGTCCAACATCGTCGTTGCGTACGTTGACTGATCAATCCCCATGTATACTTGTTCTCACATGTATCCATCATCACCCTTTCAGGCTCACCGCTCGCACTCTCCCGTGCGCCACCAAAAACTGGGGCCCGAAGGATCTCGATACATTCAACAACCTCACCGTCAATTTCTTCACGGAGCGGAAAGAGCATTCCCAGGCTAGCCTAGCGACGATACCCTGCCCCGTCAAGCTGGTTCACTGTATGAACGACGTAGCGTACCCCTTCGAGTACTCTGAAGAGTTCCTGGGCACACTAAAGGCTGCAGGCGTCCATGCCTCCATAGACTGCATCGAGGATGCGCCACACTTTGGCAACGTCACGCACCCCTCCGAGTATGTACACTATCCTTCTGGCCGCCAGGGTGCAAAAATCTCACCTGCTCCTCACAGCCTCAATCCTATACTCCACAATTTCGTGCTTACGAACATGGACGGTGCTCTTCCGCCCGTCCCCTCCTCTGCCATGTCCCCATACGAAGCGGCCCTCGTCCAAGCTGGCTGGACCGAAGAGGACGATGATTATTAGACCATTCGATGTATATCTGTATTGTACCACGCTCTTCTCACTCTGAGGGATGTTTTTATCTATTGCATACTTAACTTGTGTACAACTGTCTTTATACTCCTGTTGCTTTGCTGTCAATTCTCAACTGAAAACCTGCCTCTTGTCTTCAACTCTGACTGTATTGACGACTGCCACGAATCGGAATAGGATCACAGCGTTGTAGGCCTGCACAGTCCGTTGAAATTAGGCTACTCGTACACTAAGGTTAAAATGGTCGTGAATTCGTGCTTATATCGTATAATCATATAGCGTATGTAGTCATCATCATCACCAAAACTTCCCAAACACACTGCCCCTCGCCGATGGGCCCAAAATCATGCCAACTCCTTCCTGAATAGCCACGCTCACAGGGCGCATGGGCGCGCTATCATAGACATGCGGACATGGCTGCAATAGAGGCTCTGCCCCAAGCCGTGGATTCTCCAGCTCTCGTTCGTATATTGACGGCTGACGTGGCGCCGACCCCAAAGCATCGTATTGCGGTTGCTCGAAGAGATTCCTCGCTGACCGTAGGCGATGCAGTACCTGGTAGAAAATATGTTCGTAAGTATAGGCGAGGAGATAGATATACACGACCGACACGTACCTGCTCATAGAAGGCAATCTCTCCGTCGAGGTGCTCCTTTGTCAGTGTAGAGAAATCTTCGTCCTTTTGGGTATGGTACGTCTCCATCTCCGCCATAGTGGTGTTGAGTACTGTTTCGCAGCGCGCAGCCATGTCCTCGTCGCTCTGAATCGAATGAGTATGAAGAGATTGACGGTATGCAGGTACTGACATGCCCATCGTTCATAGCCTCCTTGTAGCGCGTCAGAGTTGATCGATGTGTGCTGATAATACCCTAGATGAACACCATATCGGACTCCAGGACATAAGTTGGACCAGAGAGGAAACTACCTCGTATGTGGATGAGGGATGAGAGACACTCTTTAGTCCCTCGTGGGTCGCTAATTGAGTTCTTCGTGCCTTGAAGAAAATGCGTGAACACAAGGGCCTCTCGGGAGGGAGATCGTATACGTACATGGTCATCGTAGAGAGCTGCAACACTCTGTAGAGCCTCGCTAGTTCTTTGCATAGCTTTACTGAGCTTCAAACAACCTGCATCGATTAAGCGACGATCCGGTGGTACGAGAAGTAGTACTTACTTGTGCAGTTCTCTCGCCAACACCAAGCGCCATCTTCGTTCCTCAGGCCGGCATCCTTCGGGTTATAATGATTGTCTTCATCGACCACGCCAGTAGTCGGAGCAGAGGCTAGAGGCTTCGACGTTATCAAAGATAGTAGGGAATAGGAGAGCAATCGTTCTGCCTTCGACATCTCTAGGTTACATTGTCAATAACGATCAAAAGGCAGTCACACGAAGAAATATACCGATTCTGGCATCTCGGACGCGACCAAAGATGTTCCGTAAGCCTTGGACACCTTTTCCGACAGCTCGTGTATGAGTGGCAAATCGATCCACCGCCTCTTCAGCGTCTTCCAGATCCAAATTAAACGCAGGATGGAAAACTTGAGCATAGAACGACGGTCCGGCAGGCGGTGACGACAGGTATTCTGGAACCAGACGCTTCCATTCCTGAGTCTGAATGAGCGATGATACTCACACAGGAGTAGATAATCACCAAGTCACTTTCACAACTCAGGAATAGAGTGACCACTTCGGCGTATCGCGCGATAGGATGTCGTACCACACGACTCAAGTACCGCTCAAGGTCACCACGGCGAGCCTCCACAAAGTCTTCGCTGAACCGGCCAGCGTATTGCTTCTCTGGTAAAGGAGGAAGTGCGATCCCTGGTAACCGCCTGGACAATGCAGTATGCAGAATGACGAACTGGGAGTATCGTCTTTGTACGGTAAGTCTAGTCGGCGAAACAGGCGGTGCGTCGGGATCGGTTTGTGGGGCATTAAAGAGCGATGTGACGTTGTAGATCGTGAAGGCGCCTGAAAGCGATGATGTTCGTTTAGACGGTGAATGGACAAGGACCCGGAAAGGCGGTATTTTCTCCTTCCACGCGTGGGTAGCATCCACAAAGTGGCGATCTGCGTCACCCTGACCTATGAGACTGAGTCGATTGTTGCTAGATTCCTCTTCGCCGTCTGACTCGTTACTGGGTAACTTCTCGTGAAGATTGAAGGTAGACTCTGTTACGACGGTGTCTGCGGCTTTACCCTTCAAAACCCACTCTTCGGCGCCACTAGTGACAAAACTAGAGAATCGGTTCAAGCTCTTGCCCCCGAGTAGGCTTTGACGAAAGCTGGGAAATACCCAGTCGCCCGTGTGCTGGGGAATTATGGGGGTCGCTGAGTTCTTGGGAGTAATGGTGCTAGTAGACGCATCCCGTTCGTGTCTGTGAGAATGAAACCCTGAGGCGGTCATGTCTAGATCGGGCGCTGGAGTGAATTCAGAAGTGAACTACAAGTGTGATCCTCAGAATATGTGGTAGCAGCGGCGAGAGAGGACTCCATACCGTGTAGTATGCCCTCGGTAGGAGACCCATCTCATTGGATGCGTCCTTGACTAGACTCCAGCCATCCGCCAGGTCTTCCTTGATGACCAGCAATTCATCGCCAGCCTCGACAGACAGTTCGCGGAACTCGGCCTTTCCTTCAAATTCGTACAGCGCCCGCGCTGGCCGGTGCGTGCCGTCGCCATCGGCATCACTGTGCTCGGCCTCCTCATTTGAGTGTATGGATTCCTGCTCGAGATGCTCTATCCAAGCGGTTGATCCATTGATACCGGCGTCGAACTCGGATTGAGGACGGAACGCCGAGCTGGCTGGCGACTTGGAAACGCGGGGCAGCGTTGCCATTCACAGTTGTTGTCGTGCTCGTCGTCGTAGCCTGCGGTCGTGGCGGGCGGGGAGGCGGTACGATGATGGACGGAGGGAAGGCGCAATGATCCAATACGAAGCTCGGGCGCCGGCCCGGAGGTTCGAGTTACTGGTTTGCTCTGGACCACGAGCATCGACCACAGTTAACCTAGTCTTTAGGCCTACTCTCCTCACAAATTACGCACCCTCTTCAGGTATTGGGCACTGGCTGCTCTCTTACTTATATGTTGAACAATGAACGCTTTAGGAACCAGCGCCATCTCTGTTCGCGTTCACAGCTCGTCCAATGCAGCACCAGACGCTCCAGCACACTACCCTACCCGTCTCCAGTTTACCGCCTGAAATCGTCGAAGAAATCTTTCACTACCTCCCTCGATTCAGAATCCTCACGCAAGAGGACCCGCATTGGACCATAAGCCACGTCTGTCGCAGCTGGCGCAATATATGCCGGCGCGCCTGGTGTATTTTCAAGATCAACCTATTGCAATGCGGACCACCCATGAAGGATCCTCTTCAACTGGTACAGACAGTACTCGACAAGGTTCATGGTCTCCCCATAAACTTTGTCATATTCATGCCTTACGATGTTGAGGACGAGGAATTTGATAAGGAATGGCAAGAGTTGTTCGTTGACATTTTCGCTCTCCTCACGCAGCACTCCGCGTGGTGGAAGCGCGCTTTCTTTTGTGGAAGCTTCGTTGAACCTCTGGCCCAGACCCTTTTCGGTCTTCGCGGCGAACTACCGCTGCTCCAGGAGCTGGATATCGATATCCCGGATCATGTCTTCTTCACAAGTCCGCACCCACTCATAGCTTTTCAGCCATCCAATCTCGAGTCGCTGAGGCTTCGTCAGCTGCCGTTATGTCACCTTTCCCTCAATGCTACACGACTTCGTCATCTTACAATCGACCACAACTCCCAGTCTTCGCTCTATCACACACTTTTGACTTTCCCAAACCTTCTATCTCTGGAGTATCGTCTATTTGGTTCGACATCTGCTGGCCTGCAGGACGAACCGATCGTCTCCCACAACCTGGAATCACTTACCACCTGGATTACTCATCACTTCCGACGTCTCTCCCTTCCACGATTGACAGCCCTTAGCCTACTGGCCATGAACAGGGGGGAAATTTCTGGTTCGCTTTCAGACATCGGCTCTCTCATTCGGCGGTCGCGATGTAACTTGACCAGTCTAATCTTGGGAGACTGTGGCAGCGGCGACCATATCCTGGACGTCTTCGGGCTACTGCCACATCTTGAGCACCTCCGGCTGTTCTTCGACGATCTCTCCCCCAATGTACTTATGGAACACCTCACAACTGTGTTAGCCACGAAGAGTCTTCCTCACCGCCCAGGACATACCTCGGGGTCCCAGTATACACACGAGTATGCACCGCTACTGCAGACGCTCTTCATTTGCGGCTCTCGTGGTTGGACTACCCAACCATACAATTTCGTCGATGACAAGTTCGTCCGCATGCTTGAGGATAGATTCGAGTCGGGTCTCGGCCTGAGCAGTGCGTGCGTCGAGAGCCGGTCATGGGAACCTCGCGCTATCGTGTTCCCTGCCATGATGCCGGGCGTCATCCGCTCCCTTCGGGCTCTCAAGCAGGCTGGACACGACCTTCGTTTGGAGTTGAGCGACAGGGATATGTTGGAAGAAGAGGTAAGGGTTGAGAACCGTTCCTGCTGAGATCTCACATTCTCTCCACAGTGGTCAACAGCCAGTAGAGTATAACGACCCGGTGCTGGTGCTTTGATGTGAACATCAACGCTTGAATGACATCACTGTCAGTGTACGAGCGGTCAACAACAACCTTTGGATCGACTTATAGAGTATCTGGAGTCCACGGATTGACGAGTGTAAGAAGACCTCGTGATCTACGGACATTTGCGAAACCGTGGGTCGTGCCATAATGTAGATAGTGTGGCGTACGTTTGATGCCAAATTTGGACCAGTCTACAAAGCCCCTGACTACCCGAGAACCTGTAGCGTAATGTAGCAGCAATAACTGTATGTGTGTATATATGTAGAAAGATGAGCCAAGAAGTGTGGGTATTAGAAAGAGTGGGCTAGTCAGAACGAATGTGAGTGTGTCCGTGTGCAAGGAATGTGTGTAGTAAGGAGTGATCGAAACGAAAGTGGGTGCATCTGCCGTGTGTAGTCCAAGTCAGAAGTCAGCGACGAGCGCGCGGGGTCATAAATTCACGACGTCTACGCGTTAGGAAAAGTCCAAGAGTTGACAGAAAGCAACGCGTTTGGAAGCGGTAAGGAAACCTGCTATCATGCAAGGATCAGATAGCACACTCGCCCACGGAGTGCCAGAAATCATGAGCAGTTGATAGACTCGAGAGCTGCGCTAGCGCGGCCATTACAGCACAAACATGGAAGATCTGGTGCGACGAAAAGAAGTAGTCAAACCTTCCCGGCGCGAAACGCTCTGGAATGCGGTTCACACTGATAGAACTCAAAATGAAGAACGTTTCGCGAGGGCTGATGAGACATACTATGCTAGAGCACCCACAAGGTAGAGAGCCTCGGATAACAGGAACCAATGGGTCCCCAGTGAGATGAGTTTCGCAGGTGTGTGACTGTATAGCAGGTGGCACACGGGCAGTACGCCGGTAAGACCCAGACCAATGAAAGTGGCTATTCGAAGGCCGCGATGTGTCGGTTTGGAGTATTCGGGCTTAATGACAGCAATAGCAGCGCCTGACATGTGAGATTTAGCACAGAGATGCCCACAACCCCGGGCTAAACGCACCCAGTCCGGCGAACGTGAGTATGGACATGTATGTGAACTGTAGCTGGGGATGGCAGAAAAAACCATAGTATATGGTGCCATACATGGACCCGAGAATGAGGATTATTATCCCGGAGTAGTCAAAAGCGGCACATCTTGTCGCTACCTACTCAAATGTCAGTCATTATATTGTTCCTTCCACATGCTTTGGGCCGTACCGCTTCGGAGTGACATATAGACGCGTGAAAGAATGCACTGCAAGCTAGACAACACGTCACAGCAAAGAGGAACACGGAGAAAACCAACACGTCTGCCCATGACGAAGCCGGATAGGTTTCCAAGTGACGGGGATGATTCGTGACGAGGAGATAGAGAAATAGAACCGCGCCCCAGAGATGACTGTGTATGTTGACTGTATGATAGATGGACGATGAGAATCCGGCGGTCCTCAGTTTTTGGAAGACACATACCGGTTTCATTATGTAGATCTGAAAAAGGGAATGATCACGAAGTTATGTTCTGACTGCACAGATGACGACTGCGAACGCACAACTGAACACGGAGGCGAGTGTCCCCTTCCAGTGATTCTGAACCCTACAAAGCATCAAAGTCAGTCGAAAGTCAGTGTCGTCAAGTGGGAAAGCACCTTCTGTACCCGCCCAGAATATATTCGTTATCGCGCAAGAAGTCTGGGAAGTCCACATCGTTCCAGTGCATCGTTGTCGACGCCAGACTACGAAAATCCTCGCGTTCGCAGAGGACTTTTTCGGGGTCGGGCAACCATTCTCGCAGAGGTGTTCGTGCCACCATGTCGTGTCGAACGCAAGGGAGAAAGATTGAAAAGCGTACCAGGGAAGCCTTCCTCAAAACATAAGTATAATGGCTCTATGTCAGGAACTTGAAATCCCGTTAGCCGTTTGAATCTTTGAAATTAGAGCGCCGTAAGGCGCGTCCCATGATGGCTTCTTCAGTCGACAACAAGTGATTAAAAATTCTGTAGACTCAGGAGGTCAGTTCCTCGCAATGTCTGCATTATTTTCTCAAGAACCTCTTACCTTACGCGAGTCAAGATGAGGGCAAAAAGCAGTTGCAGGCAAATACCCTTGCCACATAGGGATCCACAAGTCAGTCACCAACCCTTGAAACTTGGTTTGAAATTCGGAGTTCGAACGTATGCTCCGCCGGCAAGGTCCACCGTTCCGAGAGTGAAAGCATCTGCGGGCTGAAAACATGACTAGCTCTGCTCGAGGCTGTTTGAATCATTGGTGAACACAATATTGGAACCTGACAAGTGAAGGACATGGTACTGCCTGGTACTGCCATGGCTTACATAGGCTCAACCATTTCATAAGGCTTTCGTGTTTCGCGTCACGCGCGGGGCAATTAAGCGACCAGTCACCAATGCCGACTGAATGCCGACGGCCGTCCATCAATTGATGGGATTTTTCCAAGGATCGCTCGGACGAGCTCTGGACGAGCTCGGCGAGCGCACCTTTTTCTCTCAATTTCTTGAAAGTTACGCCATTGAACTGCCCGCTGACTACCTTCGGTTAAGCTCGCCCCTCGGATATTCTCAATTCTACAACATTCGAGGCACGATCAAACACGTGCGGATCGCGCAACTATGTAGACTTGAGCCCACGACTCCATGAAGCCCAACCAGCACTGCTCCCTCCATTGTACGTGCATCCAATGAAGCCATCGCTGGTAACTGGGCCCCTTTCTCTCACTGTCCCATCTGCTCACGGATGTCAGTGTCAAAATTCTGTGCGTACGCTGGCTCTTGCTGGATTGACTGACATCGAGCAAGGATCCTTGCTCATGTCGCGCGTTACCGCGCCTGTGCTGATGGTTACACCTTCTGAGTATCCCGACCTCGAACCTCCGCCACGTCGACCGTCTACTCTGCCACCACCCGGGAACTCGCACCTGGACATCTCCCTGGGCGACGAGATCGATTACGGACGATCTGGCCAGGTTTATACCGTAAACGTCAACCCGTGTTCAGCTGTGGAGTCCTTTGAGATCCCTTCGCTCGTGGCCAAGGTGTGCATACCGAATCGTACACAGGACATGATGAACGAAGCTTCTTGCTACGATGAATTGGAGGTGAGTCTCAGTCTGGCATTGTGCGTGTGTATAACACGTGTTTTCTACTGCCGCCACAGTGCCTACAAGGAGTTGTCACTCCGCGATGCTACGGCCTTTTTCAGTGCCGTGCTGTGGTGCCATCTCTACACCATCATAAAGTCAGTCAACACAAAAAATTTCTGGAGGAAGAGAACGAGCGCCTAGAGGACGCCTTTTGGTACGACGTAGAAGAACGAATGGATGCGGGTGAGGTTTTGACGCCCAAGCCGGAGTACATACCTATCACCAGGCCTGAACCGACGTTGTCTGAAGACACAATTTCGGTCCTCCTGCTTGAGAGGTTGGGACCACATGTCCCGCTCGGAGAGGAGCTCCCCGAGAATTTTGAGTGAGTAGGAATCTCATGCTTAGGGCAATTCGCGCTGATGTGACTGAGCACAGGAAAGATCTCAGAGATATGTACGACGATCTAGGCCGGATGTTCATCTTGCACCACGATATCAGATGGGCCAACGTCCTGTCCACTTTACCCCTATCGGAGGGTGGGCTTCCTAGTCTGCCCTCGCCATTCACAAAGCGCACCTACAACTTGCGCATCATCGATTTCGACCAGTCCCAAAAGAAGGACTACAACGAGGATACATGGGGGACGTATCACCGAGCCTACTGTAACCGCATTGACATTAGGGATGTGCGGGCCAGGGCAGGGCTCTGAGCCCTCGCCAGGGCAGGGCCAGGGCCTGGTAAATCCAAGCCCTGCCTTGAGCCCTGGGCCCTGGAGGGCAGGGCAGGGCCAGGGCTCAGCCCCAGGGCCTATGTGCGCCACACATAGTCTGATACACAATATCATACACAGGATTTTTGAGTAGCTATTCACTACTACAGACATAAATCAACCTTTACCAGCATCACTAGTGCTCTTGTTAACAATAAGACTCCAAGTAGAGCCGAAAAGGACTGTCCGAGACTGACTGTCCCAATTCGGAATGAGAAAGTCTATCAAATCACGTGACCGTCAGCGTTCTGAGCACCATCTCGGTGCCGGCTCTTGTTGAATTTTGCACGCCACAAGCTTGTATATGAGCTCGGATGAAAGAGACCGGTAAATGAGGTATAGATTAGATGTATCAAGAGCTTCCTACTCACTATCCTAGGCCTTCAGGCCCTAGGGCTCAGCCCCGGGCTCAAGGCCTACATGATCTCAGCCCCGGCCCTCGGCCCTCACCAAGGCAGGGCAGGGCAGGGCAGGGCAGGGCAGGGCCGAGGGCCTGAGCCCTGGCCCGCACATCCCTACGCATTGTGCGTGGAACACGCGAGGGATACATCGTTGAGTACTGGGAGTAGCTTGACGGACACCAAGACTTTCCTATATACTAGTTATTTAGCTACACAAGCACTGTAGATCATACTACATACAACACCTGAAGCTATCTATCCAGAAACAGTTCATCCCAATGGAACAAAGTCGTGTGCGTCGAGAATGCTCACGCCGGCTGGACTATGCCCGCTGGGCCAAGTTCAAGAAAGACTACAACGCCTCTTGCACAGTGATCGTGTCGTGTACGGTATGGCACGAAACAGTGAGTTTATTCAATGCCCCGGCCATTCAGGAAAAAAATCCCTATGCAGTATCAAGAGTATCATTCGATTAGGTGAGGCCTCGGATGTATACGGTCTGAGCATTACCACTCTTCCTTGTACGTTCATCATACTTCACCAATGGAGCCCCAGCTGGCGACGATCCCTTCTACTTGTCTGATGGCCTATTCTGATCAGGACATGGCTTCCGTGTGCACTGGAACTTGGAGACGGAGATGTGACGGCCCGCATACGCCGGTCATCAACACACCTACCACCGACAATGATGAAGCCCAACCTCGTAGACTTCATTTCGGCCTCTCTTTCGATTCCGTGGTTCACCCTTATGTTTTTAGAACCTGAACAGTATCAGCACATTATCTTTGGCTGGTTTGACCGGCGATGAACCCTTGGTCATGTCCCGCGTCTGTGCACCTACATTGAAAGTGACGTACTCCGACTATCCCGAAGTCGAGCCTCCGCCACGTCGGCCATCTGCTTTGCCGCCACCTGGGGACTTTTTGCTGAACATCTCTTTGGGTGACCAGATTGGCTACGGTAGGTCTGGGTTAATTCACGCTGTCGATGTCAAGCCATGCTCGGCCGCTGAGCGTTTTGAATTACCTCTCCTCGTCGCCAAAGTCTGCATCCCAAATCGTACGAAGGATATGGTGAACGAAGCTTCATGCTATGACGAGCTAGAGGTAAGCTTTTCCTTGCATTGTGAACCACGTGGTACTGATTGGCGCCCAAGTGTCTGCAAGGAGTCGTCACTCCTCGATGCTATGGATTCTTCCAGTGCCAAGCAGTGGTTCTCTCTCTTCATCATCATAGACTTGCTCAACATAAGAAGTCTCTTGACGACGAGAATGAAAAACTGGAAAATAATTTCTGGTGGGAGTGGGAAAAGCGCAGAGACGCGGGACTTCTCGCGGGCGAACCCCCGATTGCCAAGCCAGAATACATCCCGATAACTAGACCTCCTCCCATCTTGTGTGAGGACACAATATCGGTTCTTCTTCTCGAGAGGGTGGGCGGGCGTGTTCCGCTCGGACAAGAACTTCCGGAGAACTTCGAGTGAGTTACACTTTCTTAACGCGATGTTCCTCTTTTTTCAACCCGACATTAGAAAGGATCTCCGACAAATGTACGATGACCTCGCCCAACTCTTCATTGCGCATAACGATATCAGATGGGCCAATGTTCTTTCTGCGATGCCGGTGGCACAAGGCGGGCTCCCAGGTTTGCCGTCGCCATTCACGAAGCGCACATACAACCTCCGCATCGTCGATTTTGACCAGTCTGAAAAGTTAGATTACAGCCCGGAATCCTGGCTTTCGTATCATAGAGGCTACTGTAACCGTATAGTGCGTGGTACGCGGGAGGGATACGTTGTTGAGTACTGGGAGTAGATATCCAATCAGATCCCTGGCTGAACCTCACCTTCTCAGAGATAGGACTACAACCCGACTCATGAGATCACTATCAAGATGGTTTCCATCAAGCGTATCGAATGCAGTACGCTGAAGTAGGGACATCTGGTCGAATACTGGATGTGGAACCATAGGAAACGAATGAGTGCAATAGTCTTTCGTGACCCTCAACTCGAAAACGACACATCTACTCTACCTTTAGAGCCTGTTCGGCAATCGTTTTTGAAAGCGTTTTTGGGCGTTTTTGAGTAAAACCGGTTTTGATGCGTTTTTGGCCTTTGTGACTTAATGTGACCCATCTCTTGTCGAGTGTTCAAACCCCCAGCAGCGCAGAAGCAACAAATCTCATCTCTCATTCTCAAAGTGATGATAGGCCTTTTAAAGCATTGTTGAATACCCGGAAGGTAAACCCAGCCATCGGGAGCATTTTATTTCTTGCTGTATGCCATCCAGGCCTCTACTTATGCTGCCCGACACAATGCCGACACGCCCGACCCGGGCCCGACTGGTGTCGGGGTTCCTCCGGGACCGGCTCAAACTTATCCGTAAATCACGCAGTGACGGCTCAGAAACTCATCAAAACCGGTTTTACGCAAAAACGCCCAAAAACGCTTTCAAAAACGATTGCCGAACAGGCTCTTAGGTTCAGAGTTGAGAAACAGATGCATACTGACATTGACTTGAGACTTGCGATACAATTCACTCCAAATTTACCTCTTACAACATCTACATACTTAACTATTGCCTACACTACATGAGCACCCATAGATCGTAAGATACATACATAAGTGAACTTGATCCAGAAACATTTGTCCCATAAAAACCGTCACTGGATCTATCGCAGATCCACAATCTCCAGAGGCATCTCGTCTTTCATCACTACATGCCCACGATCTGCATCTGTGTATATCGGCACGTCCGGATGTGGATGGAACGCCGCCTTTGCCGTACATGCTAACACGGTCTGCAGGCCCAATGGGTCTGTTAGTCGGAAGATGCCATAGCTAAAGAAAGAAAGATTAGCCCAAGGAGGCTGCGCGATAACGGATGGATACGTACTTGGGTTTTTGTCGCGGTGCACAAACGACCGCGAAGCTCTCTGGAAGCATACACTGGAACCCAGAATGCGTGTGGAGGTCCACGGAGGACATGAAGCCTTCGAGGAGAAGAAGATTATCAGTAGCTGTCATAACCTTGAGTTGGAAAACTCACAAGTCTGCGTCGGATGAGTATGTATCCATCCGAGCGTAATTAGCCCTCTCTCCTCCGTGAACGACAATACCCCCTCCTCCTCTTCCATCGCACACGTATCACTCGTCGCATGCTGCTTCGGTATCAACAGCACCGTCACCACATACGCGTCTCCCCTCGCCCGCGAATGCCGCCCACTCGCGATGATATCACTATTATGCTTCCCAAGCAACAGCCCGCACGTCTCCTTGTTCACCAGCGTGTTGGCCTTGGCGATGGTGTTGAACCGGTGCAGACACGCCCTGGGTACGTACACCGTCTTCAGGACGCGCCCCGACTCGAGTCGGGTGGGCTGCCGACTCCGCTCGTCATCAGAGTAATGATGCGCATCGGCGCGGCTCTCCCATACCATGGACGACGACCGCGAGATGTCCTGCTGCGGCTGCCGCTGGGATAGTGAGCTGGACCGGTGCGGTTGTTGTGGTTGTTGTTGTTGGTGGTGATGGTGGTGGTGAGGAAAGAAGTGATGATGCTTTTCCTTGTCGTTATTCGGACCATCGTACATGCCATTAAGAGACATCTGAGGCCTGGCAGCGAACATGGAGTTTGTACTTGGATGATACCCTTGCGCTTTCTGGTGCGTGGTCATCAACGTGACCGGAAGGTCAGGCGGTGCAGGAGATGTAGTTGTTATGGGTGGTGGATATCTGGCAATGGCGTTAGCGACAATCTCGATGCTGCTGGTCGAGGAAAAGAAAGTAGGGGTGAGCGTGTGTATGATAACTAACGCCCGCTGGCAGATCGTTCCGCTGAACGGTTTATAACGCCGCCTCATCATCATTACCACACTGGCTGTGCTGCTGCCAAGCGCATGCATGCCGCCGCCACCCCAACGTGTCAAAAGAAAAGCATACAAACGCACCGAAGTTCGTCAGCCCTTCCATCGCCTCTCCGGTGTTCCCGTTTGCGCCCCTGCCTCGCAGCCGTCTCAGAGTCCGTCGAGTCGCCATCGTACCCATATCGTGTCGGGCTCTCAAGGGGCATGAGCTGCGGCTGTGGGGTTGACTGCTCCGAATTCGACTGCGACTGAGGGAAACCCATCTGTGAAAACTGGTCGGCGAGGTCCGGGCCCCGATTCGGAGTCGGCGTGGTGATGTTTCCAGGAAAGGACGAAGGAGGGGCGGACGAGGTGGGAGGCCGCGGGGCTTGGCGCTGAGGCGTCAGTGCCCCGCTGTCCGTTATCGGACGAGTCTGGTTTTGAATTTGGTTCTGATTCTGGTTCTGACTTTGGACCTCTTTGGTCACCTCTGCCGCACGCAGACGCGATTGCAGGGGCGTGTACACCGCCGGGGGCGGCATGGGCGGCAGCTGGAACTGCGGGGGTATCTGCGCAGCGGGCGTCTTTGCGACAGATGTGGCGGACGACGTTGTTGAGTTGCCTGTAAACTGTGGTAGGAGCCCTGAGGTGCCTGGATACTGCGAAGACCCTGTATACTGCGGCTGAATAGCGAAAGAGCCACCAGTGTACTGAGCAGAGGAAGATCCAGTGTACTGAGGTTGCAACGAGGATGAAGAAGCATACGGGGCGGCAGCGTTTGATGATGAGGATGATGATGAAGGTGAGGGTCCCGTGAACTGAGGTTGTAGAGAGGACGAGCTATTGTAATGTGATGAACTCGTGAACTGAGGTGGAGCCGTTTGGTTCATCGAACTTGATGCAGATTGATACGAAGACGGAGTGGACATCGAAACCTGAGGTTGTGATTGAGGTGCGGGTAACATGCGACTGTTTGGTACTTCCGGAAGAGGATTTCTGTTCGGTGCAAGGGTAGGAAACGAATTAGATGGTGGATTAGGGTATCCGTTCGATATGGAGGGCATGGTGGCATGGCTAGCAAGAGGAGGTGGCGCTTGCGCGGGCTCCTGCGTCGACATCGCAGGCATGGATCCCGTGTTTGACAGAGGTATCGGCGGTATGGGAAGCCCGTTCTCTTTCTGTCTTCGCTTCTTCTCCGCAATCTCCTCTTCTCGCCGTCTGAACTCTGCCTGTTGAGCCTGTCGCCGTTCCTCAGGTGACTGTCCCGGCTGTCCCGGGATGTAGACGATGGTGTGAGATGAGCCAGGCTGAGCAGACGAGGCAGCGACGCGGGCGCCCTCCATGACAATGTCCTTGTGGCTTTTATGGCTGCTCGAGTATCGCGCAGTTGAACTGGATGCTGCGGCTCTGGCACTGTCCAAAACAGCCTCCTTCCGTTTGTCTGTCCTCTGCTGCTGTTCGGACGCCTGCGCCCGCGAAGAGGAGTAGGAATTTTGAGTGGGAGTGGCATAGGTCGTTGAAGCGGCAGCATCGCGCGCAGTCTGCAGTACTCCTTCTCTGCGTCTCGCAGAGGCCGCCTGTTGACTGGCAGATGTCACCTTCGTCGGCTGTTGCTGTTGAGGTATAGGCAGATCGCGATATTCCGCCTTGGCTGGATATGACGGCTGCGATGGATTCGATGGTGGTTGTTGGGTTGGATAGGCCTGAAACGAGGACTGTGGTATTGACTCCGCCGGTGGAGGTCGATATGGTGGCGCCATCTGTGGTGGCGGCTGGGAGAATGAGGAAGGCGGCTGCTGGGACTGGGCATCGCCGTACTTGCGATTCCACTCGTCCAATCTGCCGAGAATCGTGTCCTTCAGAGTCGATATTCTCTGCAAGATCCGCTCTCCATTCTTGAGTGAAACTGTCAGAGTGTGGCTCTAGCATAAATCAAGACATCGCGAACTTACCCTTTCCAACGCCTCTCTCTGCTCTCTGGTCAATCGGTCACCATATGAACTGTGCGCCGGCACCAGCTCGAGAGCATATTGTGCTGCGATGGCGTACGCCACAAATGCATTGTCCACATCGCCCTCTCTCTCATGCTGCGCCGCCTTCTCTCTGTAGTTGTCCGCGGAACGCAATAATGACTTGAGAGGAAGGCGCGCTGCGTCGGACTCAGGGATCCGGGTCATTGCAGATAGCTGTTCAAGCGTTGCTGGCTGCCGCGGAGGCTCTATTGACTCGGGCGGCCGACTACCCGACCCACTGTGGCTGACCGACGTGCTCGGCCCAGCAGGAGCGGCGCTTGAACCGGAAGGATAGGCATTGTTGTTATAGTTATTGTTGGCAGCGTTGTACGACGACCGGTTGTAAGTCGTTGCGTACGTCGTCGTCGCTGTGGACGTCGACGCCGAGGGCATTAAGATGAGATAACAGAGAGAGCTGCTCGCAACCCGAAGGCTGCGCTGGTACTCGGCACGTGCATCTGATGAATGCGGGGACTGCCGAGTGCCTGCTCTTTCGGCACTGCTCTCTGCCTTGAGCCGCTACATTCATGCTTGCTCTCATCGGGT